>OU342745.1:144742875-144765705 GCA_910589775.1 Avena eriantha
TTCTTTTCACAAACCACATATGGATCCACCAGTCTCAATGCATGTGTGTTCTTTTCACAAACAACAGCTAGAGTCATTGCATGTGTGTTTTTTTTCCACAAACCACATATGGATCCATCAGTCATTGCATGACTGTTATTTTCATTAACCACAGCCAGAGTCATTGCATGTCTGTTCTTTTCACAAACCACATATGGATCCACCAGTGTTATTGCATGTGTGTTCTTTTCACAAACCACATCTAGAGTCATTGCATGTGTGTTCTTTCACAAACCACATAAGGATCCACCGGTGTCATTGCATGTGTGTTCTTTTTATTAACAATAGCTAGAGTCATTGGATGTGTGTTCTTTTCACACACCACACATGGAGCCACTGGTGTCATTGGATGTGTGTTCTTCTCACAAACCATAGCTAGAGTCATCGCATGTGTGTTCTTTTCACAAACCACATATGGATCCATTAGATTCATTGCATGTCTATTCTTTTCACAAACCATAGTTAGTGTCATTGCATGTAGTATCTTTTCACAAACCACATATGCATCCACCAGTGTCATTGCATGTGTGTTCTTTTCACGACCCACATATTGATCCAACAGTGTCATTGCATGTGTGTTCTTTTCACAAACCACATATGGATCCACCAGTGTGATTGCATGTGTTTTCTTTTCACAAACCACAACTAGAGTCATTGCATGTCTGTTCTTTTCACAAGCCACATATGGATCCACTAGTGTCATTGCATGTTTGTTCTTTTCACAAACCATATCTAGAGTCATGGCATGTGTGTTCTTTCCACAACCCACATATCGATCCACCAGAGTCATTGTATTTCCTGTTGTTTTCACAAACCATAGCTAGTGTCATTGCATGTTTGTTCTTTTCACAAACAACATATGGATCCACCAGTGTCATTGAATGTGTGTTCTTCTCACAAACCACATATGGATCCACCAGAGTTCATTGCATGTCTGTTCTTTTCACAAACCACATAAGGATACACCAGAGTCATTGCATGTGTGTTCTTTTGACAAACCACAGCTAGAGTCATTGTATGTGTGTTCTTTTCACAAACCACATATGGATCCATCATAGTCATTGCATGTCTGTTCTTTTCATTAACTACATATGGATCAATCATAGTCATTGCATGTATGTTCTTTTAATTAACCAAAGTAGGTAAATTCTGAACTACAAGTGCATGATAGATTGCTTGTAAATTTGTCAGAAATTCATATAGTACTAGTTATTGTACCCATGCAGTCATACTGAAAACCGACTATTGTTTTGAAAGATACAACTTCTTTTTACGAATTTTCATGTTGACACATCTGACCATGTTTCAAAAAGTGAAAGAAAATAAGGAAACATGCACACAGCCTTTTAGTAGTACTCCTATTAAAAATTCATACTTGTAAAACAGTAAAGACGACCCTGTTAAAGTTTCAATACAAGGTTCCTGGGCACCTTCACCGGCCCTCCACAATTAACCTTTCTTCCTCTTAGACTTTGTAGCTATGGCTCCAAAGACCGGAGCTCCCCGTTGGAAGAAGAAGACCCAGGTGGCGGCGACAAAGGCCGTGGAGAAAAAGTGATGGGTGCGCATTTTAAGTGAGTAGTTCATCCTTGGACTACGGATCCATGTAGTAGATAGATGGCTGGTTCTCCTCCTTTGTGCTTTCATGTTTAGATCTTGTGAGCTCTGTTCATGATCAAGATCATCTATTTGTAATTCATACATGTTGTGTTTGCGGGGATCCGATGGATATTGAGATGTTATTTCAGATTCATTATTGATTCTATCATGTCTTTGTTATTTGAGATCTTGCATGCTTTCTGTTGTTAGTAGCTATCTTGGCCAAGTAGATGCTAGCAACTCCAAGAGTTAGTATTTATGCTCGATAGTGGGTTCATGCCTCTGGTAATCTGGGGAAGTGACAGAAATCTCTAAGGTACTAGATGTGCTGTTGCTACTAGGGAGAAAACAACAATCCTTTGTTCATAGAACAATCGTATTGTTTACTTTACACGCAGTTCGTAAAGCAATAATCTGTTGCTTGCAACTTAATACTGGAGGGGGTTCGGATGATAACCTGAAGGTGGATTATTAGTCATGGATGCAGTTGGATGGCGGTCTATGTATTATGTTGTAATGCCCAATCAAGTCTCAGAGGAGTCAAGATAATTAGTATAGGCATGTATTGCTTTCTCGGTGTTTGTCAATTTCCCCGCTGTAATTTGTTCACCCAGCATGTTATCTATCTAAGGAGAGCCACCTCTAGTGAACCATGGATCCTGGTCCTTTTCTTTACATACAATCTATAAAGTGTTTCTGCTTTGTGTTTACTTTCTGCAAACTTTTACTTCTTTCCATTCGATACGTTTAATCCTTTGTTTTCTGCCAAACACGGTGAGATTGACAACCTCATCGCAAGTTGGGGACAAAGTTATGTGGTTGTGTTGTGCAGGTCTCCACGTTGCTACTAGCACCGGTAGTGCGCCCTGGCAAAGCTCAGCCAGTAACACCTTTGGGGTGTTTCCTTGCTCCTACTGGTTCGATTAAACCTTGGTGTCATAATTGAGGGAAAACTTACTGTTGTGATCATCATACCTTCCTCTTGGGGTTCCCAACGAGCTCTACGTTGAAAGTCGAGCGCATCAAGATCTTTTCTGGCGCCGTTGCTGGGGACTGAAGAAGAAGAAGCTCCCACATCAACCATGCGCCATCAAGATTTTCTGGCGCCATTGCCGGGGAGTCAAGGACATCTTCACAAGGGGAGTCCCTCATAACCAATCTCTTTACTTTTTTGTTTTTGTTTTGCTTAGTTTCTTTTGCTTTGTTTGCTTGTTTATTTATCAAAAACACACAAAAATTAGTTTTGCAAGTTTGATTTCTTATTTGAAAACCCAAAAAAATGACTACTCTTGAAAACACTAAGTTGTGTGACTTCACTAGCACCAACAAAAATGATTTTATGAGCACACATGTTGCTCCACCTGTGGCTGAAAATACTTTCTTTGAGATAAAACCTTCTTTACTCAATCTTGTTATGAGAGAGAAATTTCTGGTATTGGTAATGAAGATGCTGCTTCCCATCTAAATAACTTTGTTGAACTTTGTGAGATGCAAAAGCATAGGGATATAGATGGTGATATTATTAAACTGAAATTGTTTCCTTTCTCTTTGAGAGGAAAAGCTAAAGAATGGTTGAATTCCTTAACTAGGAATAGTATTGATTCTTGGACTAAGTGCAAAGATGCTTTTATTGGAAAATACTATCCTCCTGCTAAGATTATATCCATGATAAGTGAAATAATGAAGTTTAAACAACTTGATAATGAGCATGTTGCTCAAGCTTGGGAAAAAATGAAATCTTTGGTAAAGAATTGTCCCACTCATGGATTCACTGCTTGGATGATCATCCAAACTTTTTATGCAGGATTGAACTATTCTTCAAGGAACCTATTGGATTCAGCTGCTGGAGGTACCTTTATGACCATCACTTTGGGTGCTGCAACAAAACTTTTGGACAATATGATGGTTAAGTATTCTGAATGGCATACTGAGAGAGCTCCACAAGGTAAGAAGGTAAATTCTGTTGAGGAAACCTTCTCCTTGAGTGATAAGATTGATATTATTATGTCTATGCTTATTAATGGGAAAGCCCATATTGATCCAAATAATGTTCCTTTAGCCTCTTTGGTTGCTCAAGAAGAGCAAGTTGATGTGAACTTCATAAGAAATAACAACTTTGGCAACAATCCTTATGGTAATAATGCTTATAGGAACAATTTTGGTAACAACAATTATAGGCCCTACCCTCCTAGTAATACTTATGGCTATAATGGTAAACCTGAATTACCCAGTGAAGGAAGAATTTTAGAAGTTGAAAGAGCCACTAAAAACTTCATGCAAATGCAATATGAGAAAAATAAACTATTTACTAAAACTATGGAGGAACAATCTATCATTTTGAAGAACATTATCCATCAACTTGAGAGTCTAAATAGGGAAATTCCTTGTTTACAATTGAAACTCTCTAATGCTGAAAGAAATATATCATTTTGTCTGAAGCTCAATCTTCATTGATTAATAAAATGGCTTCTAAACCTGAAACTAATGATAATCCCTTTGCAGCTACCAATGCTATACAAGTAAGAATTGATGAAAATGTTAGACTATTAACTGAATTACATGCTAAATGGGAAAGAGAAGATGAAATTGCTAGAAACATTAGTGTTTCTACTATCACCACTACTAGTGTTGAGGCTAGTAATAGTTCTACTACTTTAGATGATAAAGTTGATTTTGATCTTGATGGTTGCAATATCTCTGAAGTTATTAAGTTCCTACAAAAGCTTGCTAAAATTCCTAATGCTAGTGCTATGAACATGGCTTTTACAAAACACATTACTGATTCTCTCATAAAGATTAAAGAAGAAAAGATGAAACATAAAGCTTCTATTCCTATAAAGCAAGAAGATGGTTGGGAACCCATCATTAATATGAAAGTGAATGACTTTGATTAAAATCTTTGTGTGATCTTGATAGTAGTGTCTCTATTATGCCTAAAAGGATTTATGATATGCTTGATTTGCCTCCTCTTGAAAATTGTTATTTGAATGTCCCACTTGATGCTAATGCTAAAAGGAAACCCATGGGGAGTCTTAATGATGTTATTATTATGGTTAACGATTCCTATGTCCCCGTTGATTTCTATGTTTTGGATGTTGAATATAATGCTTCTTGTCCTATTACTTTGGGAAGACCTTTCCTTAGAACTGTAGGTGCCATCATTGATATGAAAGAAGGCACCATTAAATATCAACTCCCACTCAAGAAAGGTATATAACATTTCCCTAAAAAGAGAGAAAAGATTTCTTTTGCTTCTCCTATGAAAACAAAATTTGGTCTTAATGCTTCTTCATTTGAAAACACTTGATTCTTTCTTTGCTTCTTATGCCTAACTTAAAGGCGTTAAAGAAAAGTACTTTTTGGGAGATAACCCAAAAGTTTTAGATGAGTCTTGGAAGTTATTACCTCTGTAATAACCTCTCCTTATCCTTTTTATTTGCTTTTTGTGCCAAGATTAACCTCTAATGAGAGTGAAGTCATGATTGGGAAAGTTGCTGTCCCGAAACAGATTTTTGTGCTTCACCGTAAAAATTCGTGAGAGAGCTCTGTATGTCAGATTGAGCTGTAATGTTTTGGGCTTCTGACCCATATTGTTATCTAACTTTCATTAGTCCAACACTTTTTGATTTGAGCAACATAAGGTCTTCGAAAAAATTAGTCTTTACTTGCTGGTCTGTTTTGACAGATTTCTGCCATTTTCTGCATTTGCTTCTTGTTAGTTCCTTCTTGAGTTCTTTTGGGGAATTGAGATTTTTGAGGGAAGTTCTACAGTAGCTAGTGTTCTAATGGAAGTTTATTTGGTGATATAACTGAACCTTGAGACTTATTTATCTTAACTGCACTAATGTTGCTGATGAGATTGTGTTAAGTTTTGTATGAAGGAAAATTTGCAGGTGTATGGAAGTAATGAGTAATGAGATGAAGGATGGACTAAAGCTCAAGCTTGGGGATGCCACGCGTGTCACCCCAAGAAATATCCAAGAAGTACAAGCATCAAAGCTTGGGGATGCCCAAGGCATCCCCTTCTTCATCAATAAAAATTCCAGGTTTCTTCCAAACACTTCATTTTTATTGTTTCATGCACAGTTGTGTTGTTCTTGGAGCATCTTATTTTTCGTTTTCGTTTTGGTTTTCGTTTTCTTTGGTTTGCTTAGTTTTCTGAATAAATTGGTTGGACCCCCTCTTTCATACATTTGGTTTGCAAATAGTTTGGTTTGGTTTGGAAAAGAGTAGGAAAGTTCATACTTATATGATAAAAAGAGCTCAATTTTTACTGTGGCCTATGCTTTGTCATGCCATGCTTGATATTGTTTTGGCTTTATGCTTAGTATTCTTTGTTGTAGTATGACTTTTTATAAACAATTGAGATTTCTTAACGTGCCTTGGATGAATCATGCGTTGTTTTAGCATATTAAAGCATAGTATAGTGGTATTCTCCTTTGATGCTTTATTTGGGTTGACTTGGCACATGCTCACACCATGTTATGACTATCCAAAGTCACCATAGCCTTGATGATCCTTTAGTTTTCAACTTGTAGTATCACTTTATGCTTTGATCAATGATGTTTTGTCGCTCTGCATGATTATGGCCATTATTGCTCTCTTAGTTCGTCGTTCCCAGTCTTTTGCTAGCCTCCACAACAAAGTATGAGTTCCACTCATGCATCCAACTCCCTAAACCAAGTTATTCCAAAGAGTCCACCATACCTACCTACTTTCTTATGCTATTCCAAGTATATTCATGCTTTTGTTTACCTTCCACTTGTTATGAGAAAACTAGTGATTAAAGCTCTCACGAACTTGATGGCACACTTTACTTTTTGCCTCTAATAAACTTGTACCATTGGGTCCTTCTTTGTTGCGTATATGCTTGCGCTTTATAAGTTGAAATTAGGAGAACCATGTTTCATGGGGAACACTTTCAGCATTGCACTTGTACTTTGTACCACGTTGATATCATGTTCTTTTGCTTACGGATCCCGGCGGTGTGAAATAAAAGTGGAACTTGTAAGATCATGGAGTTTGTATGTGTGTTAGAGAAACGCCTGGGCCGCTAGCCTAAGCCATGCCTAATCATGGTGGAAACTTGCAGCATCACCATAATAAGCACTCTATGAAGCATCCTCAATAAAAACCTATGCAAATAGCAAATAAAAAGATCGCTGAGATGCTCATTGTCTGCTTGCCTTGTCATTTTGATTATGGGAAAGCTCATGTATCATGTGCAAGGGGTACCCCGTTGGCGGTTCTTAATGATGCACATATACTTAAAATGATAATAGCTTACTCGTGACTGAAGTTGAGTAGCATGAGGATCGGTCTTCGTAAGTAAGGCGCATGAGATTTCGGTTTATAACTTGTCAAGCATATCCTCTTAGTTGTGTCACTTTAACCTTAATGACCTTCAAGATGCTTATGATAGGGGCAATGAGAGCTGGAAAGTACAAGTACCATAATTTTTGGAAGCTCTTTATGAGACTTGAATCCCTACTTCCTTTTACAAAAGGCCTTTCTTCCACCATTATATTGAGTCTCCACCTTCTATCTTTATGCACCTACTTTGAGAGCATAGTGGCCATTCTTAGTTCTATGTGCATTGTCCCAAGACTAGTTGATTGATGCATAACTTGTTATTGCTTGTTTTTAACTATTGTATCTAGTCACTCTTATGAACTTTGAAGGTGTCCTATGCATTTATATTTGCTACTCTATTGAGGGACAAGCTGAATACTATTATGCTATGTTTTCTTTATGTGAAACAAACAAACGTCTTGCAAAGCATTGTTATTCATGAATATTTAGTTTGTGCCTTTTCATGTTGCATCATAGTTTCTTTGCTTATTGCTAGAACTTTGTCTTTCATGTTATGATTGAAGTACTATGATCCCAGCTTTGAATGTTTTGCAAATACATTGATCAAGTCCTTGATGGTGCATGTCACCTCAATTTTTTTTTATCACTTACCTACTCGAGGATGAGCAGGAGTTAAGCTTGGGGATGTTGACACATTGCAAATGTATCTATAATTTTTGATGTTCCATGCTTAGTTTTATCCACTTTCTTGTGTTTTGTTCCAACTTTGGAGTACTTTTCATATGATTTCTTGGACTAACCTATTAACAAGTGCCACAGTTCCACTCTGCTGTTTTTGGTTCCAGGAAAGTCAGAAAATGAATATTCTCGGAATTGGACGGGACAAAAGCCAAAGTGCCTATTTTTTCAGAAGTGATCAAGTGCCAGAATACGAGACGGAGAAGGGCCAGGGGCCGGCCACACCACCTGGCCGCGCGGCTAGGCTCGGCCCGTGCCAGGGGCGGTGTGGTGGCTCCCGGCACCCACTCGGCCTCTCCTTCCGCCTATATATTGCCCTCGGGACGAAAACCCTAAGTACCCGATCAAAAATCCACGAAAGAGTCTGTAGCCGCTGTCATCTCCATGCCTAGATCGGGATGGATCTGAAGCTCTTCCTGGCACCCTGCCGGAGAGGGGAATTCACCCTGGAGGCTTTCTTCATCACCATGCAAGCCTCCGGTGTGATGCGTGAGTAGTTCATCCTTGGACTACGGATCCATCTAGTAGCTAGATGGCTGGTTCTCCTCCTTTGTGCTTTCATGTTTAGATATTGTGAGCTACGTTCATGATCAAGATCATCTATTTGTAATTCATACATGTTGTGTTTGCGGGGATCCGATGGATATTGAGATGCTATTTCAGATTGATTATTGATTCTATCATGTCTTATTTGAGATCTTGCACGCTTTCCGTTGTTAGTAGCTATCTTGGCCAAGTAGATGCTAGCAACTCCAAGAGTTAGTATCTATGCTCGATAGTGGGTTCATGCCTCTGGTAATCTGGGGAAGTGACAGAAATCTCTAAGGTACTAGATGTGCTGTTGCTACTAGGGAGAAAACAACAATCCTTTGTTCATAGAACAATAGTATTGTTTACTTTACACGCAGTTTATAAAGCAATAATCTGTTGCTTGCAACTTAATACTGGAGGGGGTTCGGATGATAACCTGAAGGTGGATTATTAGTCATAGATGCAGTTGGATGGCGGTCTATGTATTATGTTGTAATGCCCCATCAAGTCTCAGAGGAGTCAAGATGATTATTAGTCATAGATGATTAGTATATTTTTATCGGAATTGGACGGGACAAAAGCCAAAGTGCCTATTTTTCCGGAAGTGATCAAGTGCCAGAATACGATACGGAGAAGGGCCAGGGGCCGGCCACACCACCTGGCCGCGAGGCGAGGCTGGGCCCATGCCAGGGGGTGTTGTGGTGGCTCCCGACACCCCCTAGGCCTCTCCTTCTGACTATATATTGCCCTCGGGACGAAAACCCTAAGTACCCAATCAAAAATCCACGAAAGAGTCTTTAGCCGCCATCATCTCCATCCCTAGATCGAGAGGGATCTGAAGCTCTTCCCGGCACCCTGCCGGAGAGGGGAATTCCCCCTGGAGGCTTTCTTCATCACCATGCAAGCCTCCGGTGTGATGCGTGAGTAGTTCATCCTTGGACTATGGATCCATGTAGTAGATAGATGGCTGGTTCTCCTCCTTTGTGCTTTCATGTTTAGATCTTGTGAGCTCTGTTCATGATCAAGATCATCTATTTGTAATTCATACATGTTATGTTTGCGGGGATCCGATGGATATTGAGATGTTATTTCAGATTCATTATTGATTCTATCATGTCTTTGTTATTTGAGATCTTGCATGCTTTCCGTTGTTAGTAGCTATCTTGGCCAAGCAGATGCTAGCAACTCCAAGAGTTAGTATTTATGCTCGATAGTGGGTTCATGCCTCTGGTAATCTGGGGAAGTGACAGAAATCTCTAAGGTACTAGATGTGCTGTTGCTACTAGGGAGAAAACAACAATCCTTTGTTCATAGAACAATCGTATTGTTTACTTTACACGCAGTTCGTAAAGCAATAATCTGTTGCTTGCAACTTAATACTGGAGGGGGTTCGGATGATAACCTGAAGGTGGATTATTAGTCATGGATGCAGTTGGATGGCGGTCTATGTATTATGTTGTAATGCCCAATCAAGTCTCAGAGGAGTCAAGATAATTAGTATAGGCATGTATTGCTTTCTCGGTGTTTGTCAATTTCCCCGCTGTAATTTGTTCACCCAGCATGTTATCTATCTAAGGAGAGCCACCTCTAGTGAACCATGGATCCCGGTCCTTTTCTTTACATACAATCTATAAACTGTTTCTGCTTTGTGTTTACTTTCTGCAAACTTTTACTTCTTTCCATTCGATACGTTTAATCCTTTGTTTTCCGCAAAACACGGTGAGGTTGACAACCTCATCGCAGGTTGGGGACAAAGTTCTGTGGTTGTGTTGTGCAGGTCTCCACGTTGCTACTAGCACCGGTAGTGCGCCCTGCCAAAGCTCAGCTAGTAACACCTTTGGGGTGTTTCCTTGCTCCTACTGGTTCGATTAAACCTTGGTTTCATAACTCAGGGAAAACTTACTGTTGTGCTCATCATACCTTCCTCTTGGGGTTCCCAACAAGCTCTACGTCGAAAGTTGAGCGCATCACATATTTTATCCAAATGGTGTCAGTATCCCTTAAGTTTGTCACCCTACGGTTCGTGAATAATGTAGACATGATCGAGACCCCTCTCAGATCAATAATCAGAAGCGGGACCTATGGATCCATACTGACTCCTACACATTCAACAATGACTTCTGTGATCGTGAGAACCTTTAACGCTAGTAACTAAATCCCTTTGTCTCGTGATATATTACATGTCCGAGATTCGATCATCAGTATCCAAATACCTAGTTTGATCTCGTTACCGACATGCACTCTTTTCTCGTTCCGTTGATGTAACATTCTAGTGATCACATCACTTGCTTGCAAGCTATTTCAATGTGATATCACCCAGAGGGCCTAGAGTATATCTATCCGTCATCGGGATGGACAAATCCCACTCTTGATCCATGAGCCTCAACATAACACCTTTGTAGCACTGAACCCACCTTTATAGTCACCCTGTTATGGTGTGACGTTTGATGTTATCAAGATACTCTTCCGGTGTTAGCAATTAACATGATCACATGGTCTAAGGACTAAGATTACTTCGTATGCTGTTATAGCAGTATAAACATAATGACTTTGATCGTAATGCTATACTTCGGATGAATGTTCATCACATCATTCCACCAATGTTGTGACCTCATTATTAACAACATCCAATGTCCATGATCAGGAAACCTTGATCATCTTGTTAATCAACGAGCTAGTTTATAAGAGAGGCAGTACTAGGAACTTTGTATTTTGTTTATTAAACACACATGTATTAACGTTTCCAATTAATACAGTTATAGCATGCAAAATGAACATTTATCATAAACATGGAATAAGATAATAACCACTTTATTATTGCCTCTCGGGCATATTCCCTTCAGTCTCCCACTTGCACTAGAGTCAATAATCTAGTTTGAAAAACTTTGCGTATTGAACACCTATGACTTTTTGGTGCTGCATATACGCGATTGATACTGGTTAACATAATCTCAGGATCTGACAGTTTCAGGTCCGTGTGTATTTGCATGTCTTTGCGTCTCTACGCATCACTCATTCTCAAATGAGATGGCATTGTATAAATTTGGTCCTTTGGGGATACCTTTAGTTCGTTCGGGTTAAAATATGTTGATATTATTGTCATACAATAAATCTTCATACTATTATCCCACTTTGAACCACACCTAGTTTGATAACAAACTACTTAACACAAATGCCCTCCTTTGCTGCTACTATAGCAGTCATATATTTAGCCTTTTGTTGTAGTATCCGTCACAATGTTTCAACTTTGGAACTTATCCAAATCCATCATGGAACATCCTTTCCATTACATTGTGTCACCCATAGTCTATGAGATAAATTTAATTTATATCTTGTGATAAAACTAGTATCAATGTAACACTTTACAATGAACTACCTTTAACTATTTGTCACTTATACATGATATATTCTTAGTTCTTCCAAAGCTCATAAGAATATCTTTACTATTGTCCAATGATCATCTTATGAATCATTCTGGTATGTGCTCATAACATTTAGAGCATAGGACATTCTGGATATATACATATCACGGTATAATCGATCAAAATCTTCATGTGATTTTACTCACCAAGTGTTGAAACACTTGAATTTTGATACAATCCTTTCCATGCAGCAAGAACCTTTCTTGTTGTTTCCATATTGAACCCTTTCAATATCTCGTATATGTATGTCTGGCACAACCATATTAGCGCCTCAATCTATCCATATAGATATGGATGCCAAATATTCTGGTTTTGCCCAAGTCTTTCATCGAAATCTTATTTTAATGAAATTCTTAACTTGTGTCAATAAAAGATACATCATTTCCAATCAACAATATGTTCTCTACATAATGTATTAGAAATATGTCTCAGCGCTCCCACTTAATTTGTTGCAAATGCAAGCATCTTCATCATCTCCAATGAATTTAAACTCTTTTAACAGTTTCATCATGGTGAAGATTCCAACTCCGCTATGCTTACTTCAACTATTGAAGTTTTGCATGCCCTTTTAGCACCCTTTGAATTATCAAAACCCTTCGGACCTTGTCTTCTACACATCCTAGGTAACCATTCTATTAGAAGAACATTGTTTTGTTTGTTCAACTACCATACATCAAATTATATGTAGTGGTTGCTACTTTAATCCGTCAAGACTAAATATCGCTATGAAAGATCAAATCTTGTCATAGTCAACTCCTAGAACATTGTCGTAAACTTATTTCCGACATGTCAACTATTTCATAGATGTTAAACATCCATGTCTATTTCTTTATAGATCCAAACACGACCGATAGGCTTCACGCCTTTCCGGAGGGTCTTCCAAGTTCAGAAACTTGATTTCTCGTGTATGGATACTATCACGGATTCGATGACTTCTACTCATTTTATGGAGTCAGGTCCCATCATCGCTTCTTTGAATGTAGTCGGTTCATCATTGTCAAAACAGTAACGACTTGTTTATCAAATCACACTATTTGATTCTTATCGACCCACACGATTCAATAGGAACTCTAATCTCCGAGATGACACCCTTTGTAATCACAGGAGCTATGATCATTGCGGCCACCACCGGGATACTTTCCGGCGCTGCGCTACTTAGCACATATAGCTAAGGTTCAACACCTTATCAAAGTTCTATTGTCCTCCCACTTAACTTTTCGCGAAAAATTCCTACTCAAGAAACTTGACGTTCCAAGTAACAAACTCTTTTGTCCTCGGTGTTATGGAGAAATTCCAAACAAATTATTTGGGATAACCTACAAAGACGTGCTTATCCGACTTTGGTTGTAAACATTTTACTTATGCATAGCATACCAAAATTTAAGAAAAGACAATTCGGGTTTTATCCCAAACCATAACTTATATGGTGTCATTTCAACGGCTCACGATGGTGCTCTTTTCAGTGTAAAAGCAGTAGTCTGTAAAGCTTCAATCCTTAAAACATAATGGCAATTTTATAAATGACACCTTTGATCTTACCATGTCAAACAAGGTTTGATTTGATCTCTCGAACGTACCATACTCCTGTGGTTTATCGGTAAATATAAATTCATGGAACAATTCCTGAAATCTTAGATGTTTTGCTAAACATGTAACTCAAATATCTTCCTTTATGATCAAATCATAAACTCTTTATTTTCTTGTTACAATGATTTTCACTTCATCTTTAAAGTCTTTGAACAATTTTCAAATGTTTCATACTTCTTCCTTATTAAGTAAATATATAGATATATTCACTTAAATTTCTGGAGAAAGCATATGAAGCAAAAAGATCCATCGCATATGGCTACATATAATGGACTATATACATCAATATGTATAATATATGATAAGTTAGTCACCCGTTCCTCTTTAGCCTATGGACGGAGTTTCAATTATCTCAAGGAAAGTCTCACAAGCGTCAGTTGATCAAAATCAAAGACTCCAAAAAAATCCATCAACATGGAGTTTCTTCATGTTTTCTTTCCAATATAATTTAAACAGCAATGTCACTTCATAAGTGATCTTTCAATCATTTGTCTTGTGAAATTTTAGCAATAGTGTTTATGGATGTGATTTCTCCCACTAGACTTGTAAAAGCTCATCCATCCTTTATGGAATACGATAATTATTTGAACAACCATTGTTCTCATAATACCGGAACAAAATAACAAAAAAAAATCTTGAAGGCTAGGTTTGACGACAACGAAAAACACAATAACACTTTATTTGTTTCGATGAAGATCATCACTTATTCTCTTGCTAGTTACTTAGGCCATTGCTGTTCATGAATTGCGTTGCCTTGTATGACACTTCATACCAACCAATTCGGCATCCAATACTGGTATCCAATTCCTAAGAACCACATTGTCTAACAGTAAGGAATACAACCATAACATGTATATCTTCTATATACCTAAGCTAGACATTTCCAACTTTTTATTTTCTGCCAAATATTTTATAGATTCTCTTTCAGCAATTCCTTTTCCTTTTAAAAGAATCTATCATAATCAATAGTGGTGTCATTCACATGACACATAGTACAAAGCGTATATAGTCAAACACTAATACCTTTCGACTTGCACTTTGAAGTGGATCACCATCATCAAATGTTTGGCATTCTTTCAAAAATCCATTCTTTAGTAATCTTTTAGTTAGTAAACATTTTACTTACATCTTCTATTCATCCTTATCATGACGACTTTCATGATCAAGCTACTATAGCCTGTAAGGAAGAATCGCGAGTATAATGTTAGTTCCCAAAACCTTTTTGGGAGATCCGGATGCTTAGCATCTCCATCCTTCACAAATTCTCATACAATATGAGAACATGTATTTTGCTAAATTATACTCTATCATAATGCAACCAAAACATTGTTTCAGATATCACAATATCTTTCACACATGATGGTTTTCTGAAACAATTTCCAGCTCCTATATAATCTTGATATTAAAACAACTTTTGAATATCAATAATCATGGAGGAAAACATGATACTTTAGATACTAACATTGGAATTCTTACTCTTGATTTAATACTACTTATTAAACTTCATGGAGTAAATAGAGTTTGCTGAAAGTTTGCAGTAGGACTTATAAACTTTAAATTGACATTCAAAACAATACGATACCAGTTCGTAAAGTAAATATCCTGAATTCTATAGTTCTATTATCTCAATTAAGACTAAGCATAAGGTAGTGAACATACGCCAATGACTACAACAAATTATGCAAAATCACTTCGATTTAGTTTATGAAAAATTGAATTCGACTAGTCCAAATTAGAAATGAACTCCCACTCAAAAAACGACATCCCTCGTGCCTTTTTGGTGATTACATGAACCAAATCCACTACAACCAAGTCCGATCATCACGTGAGTCAGTGTAGCTTCAAAGGCGAGTATCAATATGGGCATCATATCAACTATATGACTCATGCTTAACATTTCGGTCCGTGTTCCGAGGCCATGTCTGTACATGCTAGGCTCGCCATGTAAGAACCTTAGTAATCGCATGTATAAAACTGTCTTACACCCGTTTGTATGAAATCGTAGAGTCGAGTACACCTGATCATCACGTGATGTCTCGAAACACGATCCATAAAACAGTGCATACTTAAGGAAGAACACATTTTATCTTGATACTTAAATGAGGGATCATCTTATAATGCTACTAAAACGCCAAACAAGCAATATAAGATGCGAACATCATATGTGTAAAGTAGAATGATATGGTCCATGCATTTGATCACCATCATATGCATCGTGGTATGATCTCTACCATTCCTTTGTGTGTAAGGCCAAGGTCTATGGAACTTACACGTTGAGTGTGTTGTAAGAGTATCTATCATACATCTACTTACAACAATACCATATCAAGACACTAGCCCAGCAACGATCTAAACTAGACGCCTCTAATTTATCAATTGCAACTTTTACGTGGCTTAGGGCTTTCGAAGATAGAACCGTTCTTACCTATGAACATGAACCACAACGAGGATAACCAAGTTATTAGCAACTCGTTGTAAATCATAAATTGACTATAGTAGGAGAGACAGACACCCGCCAGCCACTTATGCAAAACAAGTTGCATGTCAGTCATGGAACCAGTCTCATGTACGATGCCATGTAAGGTTGGTCCGGGCCGCTTCATCCCACTATGCCACCAATATCCAAAATACATAGAAGATGCAATAAAATGATCATCATCGCCCACATATAAACATATGTGTACTACTCGTGCAAAGCACCTACGCATAGATCAGGTTCTGATACCACTGTTGGGTCCGCAGCATAGAAAACAAAAAGTTTCCTACGATGGGAACTATACGCCAAGATCTATATACTAGATACACGCAACGGGTGGATATACATCCATAGAGAACTTTCGAAGACAACAAAGCTTTGTTAACGAGTTGGAACTCGTGGATGATGTAGTCGTACACTAGCCGATCTCAAGATCGGGATGAATTCCAGCAGGTCTGGCTCCAGCACGTCCATCAGATCTAGCTCCAGCAAGTCCAGCACCACCAAGTCCAGCACCGCAAAGCAGCGGTGCATTCGTGATTGCACACACGTCCGGTACCCCGAAAACCTCCATCCCTCGCTCCAGCAAAGCATCGGAAGCAGCAACTCCTTTCCAGATAAAGCCACCGGGAACATGTATCTCGCTAATCCGTGACCATGGGGGAATAATACTAGAGGGGGAGAGAGATCCTTCATGCGGAGGTGTGAGGAAGAAGGGGTGTGAGGGGGGCCTTTTATAGGAGGAGGGGAGGGTACCCCTCCCCATGGCCGGTGCCACAAGGGGTGACCCTTCACCTCCTCATTCATGTGGTGGTAACTCCCTCCACATAAATTTGCGCCTTCGCATTCTCTTTTAATGTCTCCACTTTAAATGCATTAAATTTCTCCAAATTTAATGCTCTCTCATTTAATAAAACTCTTTTATTAATTTTATTCAGAATTTTGTTAATTACTTTAATTAACAAACATTCACATAAAACCCCCTGCAACATTCAATATTAGATGCAGAATCAATTTCAGCAATTTCACCCGAAACAATTTCGGTGTCTATTGAAATAATTCCAGCGCTTTCTTAAATCTTTATCTGAAACATATTTTCTCCGAATGGTGTCGGTATACCTTAAGTGTGTCACCCTACGGTTTGCGAATAATGCTGATATGATCGAGACCCCTCTCAGATCAATAATCAGAAGTGGGACCTGGAGATCCATACTAACTCCTACACATTCAACGATGACTTCTGTGATCGTGAGAACCTTTAACGCTAGTAACTAAATACCTTGTGTCTCGTGATATATTACATGTCCGAGATTCGATCATCGTTATCCAAATACCTAGTTTGGATCTCGTTACTGACATGCACTCGGTTTCATTATTCCTGTGATATAACATTGTAGTGATCACATCACCTACTTGCAAGCTATTTCAATGTGATATCACCGAGATGGGCCCAGGGTATATCTATCCATCATCGGGATGGACAAATCCCACTCTTGATCCATGAGCCTCAACATAACACCTTTGTAGCACTAACCCACCTTTATAGTCACCCTGTTACAGTGTGACGTTTGATGGTTATCAAGATACTCTTCCGGTGTTAGCAATTAAAATGATCTCCTGGTCTAAGGACTAAGATTACTTTGTATGAATGTTATATAAATATAAAACATAATGACTTTGATCGTAATGCTATACTTCAGATGAATGTTCATCACATCGTTCCACCAATATTGTGACCTCGTTATTACAACATCCAATGTCCATGATTAGGAAACCTTGATCATCTTGTTAATCTACGAGCTAGTTTATAAAGAGAGGCAGTACTAGGAACTTTGTATTTTGTTTATTAAACACACATGTATTAACGTTTCCAATTAATACAATTATAGCATGCAAAATAAACATTTACCATAAACATGGAATAAGATATAACCACTTTATTATTGCCTCTCGGGAATATTCCCTTCAAAAAGAAGTCATGTCGCCAGCTTCTGAATCCTGCTCTGGCCACTCCAAGTCACAGTCTCGCACCAGGCAGCCGCAGGAAGAAGCAGGTGTCGAGGTCCGTCAAGGTCGGGCTGCATTTCCCCATCGGCCGGATCGAGCGCTACCCCAGGAGGGTCGGTACTCCCAACGCATAGGCTTCGGGGCTCCCGTCTACCTCGCGGCCATTCTCGAGTACCTCACCGCCGAGGTGTTGGTGGGAGCTCGCTGGGCAACCTATGAAGGATAGTAAGAAGATTCGCATCATCTCGAGGCACATGATGCTCGGCGTCATGCGCGACGAGGAGCTCAGCAAGGTGTTGGCCGGTTTTACCATCGTGCACAGTGGCGTGCTGGCCAGCATCCACGAGTCTCTGCTTGGCGATGGTACTGCGGAGGATGCAGCCAAGTTGCCCGTGGAGGATGCTGCCAAGTCGCCTGAGAAGACCGCGAAGTCCCGCTAGAAGACGTAGAAGACGTTAAGTTGTACTACTACTCTGTATGTGTTTGGGTTTGCTCTGTTTGAAGTTTGGTTAATCATCAGTGTCAATGTAATACTCAGATATGTGATGCTAAGATAAAGCTTGTGAGGGTTCTAAAAAATGTTGTTTTCCTAATCTTATCCTATACTCCATTTATTTAATACTCCCTCTGTTTAGAAATATAAGACATTTTAGCTTTATGAAATAAATATCTAGACGCCTTTTAGTGTATAGGTTCACTCTGAACCTCTACGAACCCATACACTAAAAGACGTCTAGATACATTCAATTCACAAAGCAAAAACTTCTTATATTTCTAAATGGAGGGAGTATTACTCAACATATTAGGTTTAGTAAAAGTCAACCATTACAAAGTTTGACCAACTATATATAGTATTAAATAGTATACTCATTGAAAAGAATCAATATACAGTAAATAATGTCATCGGTGTGAGTTTTGAACTATCATGAAAGAACATTCAATTCTCAATTTTCCGAGAGATGACAAGCGAGGTTGTTATTTTTCGTCAAGAAAGTCCGAAGAATATGGATCTGAATGCCACAATCCAGGTTTTCAGACATATATATATATATATATATATATATAGTCGACTGACATGTTGTACTGACAATACCCATGTTTTATGTGCTTTCAAACTTCCTATCTAACTCTACCAACTTGAATGACTTTATCCTGATTTATCGAAATTATATTAGGTCGAATTTGAACTACAAGTAAATTGTAGGTTGCATTGAAAGTTTCATGAAAAAGCTTTTGAGTACCCTTCGGGGGAGGGAGTGAATTAATATATCAGAAACCACTATGAGCTTTGATGATAGGTTCAACTTCTTTCTAAGATTTTGTATCTTGACAATTTAACAAAATTAAGTCAAAATTGAGCTACATGTAAGCACGATAGATTGCTCTCGACTTAAATGTCTTTTCGGAGGTAGATGGGTGCATCTTCTGTAGTAAACAATGTCGTTGGTGTGAGTTTCCAATTATCAGGAAAGATCATTCTCAATTTTCTGAGTGATGTCAAGATTATTCTCTCTCGTAAAGGAAGTTCGAAGAATATCGATCTAAATGTTAGAAGCCAAGTTTTCACATATATATATATAGTGGACCAACATATTGTACTTATGATTTCCTGTGTTTTATGAATTCTCAAACTCGCTACCAAACTTCGCCTACTTGAATGACCTTATGTCGATTTATCAAAATTAGGTCAAATTTGAACTAGTACAAGCAAATTGTGGGTTACCGTGAAATTTTTACGAAAAATCTTTTGAAGGTACCCATCGGGGGTCGAATTAATATATGCGAAACCATCCAACCTATTTCTAAGATTTTTGACGACAAATTCAACTTCTTGCTAAGATTTTTCATCTTGCCAGCTTAACATAACTAGGGAGCAAACTTTAAGCTACAAGTAAGTGCAATAGACTCCTCTTGATTTAAAAGTCTTTTTGGAGGTAGATATAGGGTGCATCTTCTTGTAGTAGACAATGCCGCCAGTGTGAGTTTCCAACTATTTTAGGAAAGAACATTCTTAATTTTTCGAGTGATGACTAGATTGTTCTTTCCCATAAAGAAAGTCCAAAGACTATGGATCTGAATGCCACAAGCAAAATTTTCACACATATATAGTGGACCAACACGATGCACTTACGATTCCCATGTTTTATCAGTTCTCAAATTTGCTAGCTAACTTCACCCACTTGAATGATTTTATTTTGTCAATTTATCAAAATTAGGTAAAATTTGGACTACAACAGGTAAATTGTAGGTTGCTTTGAAAGTTTTACGAAAAAGCTCTTGGAGGTACCCATCGGGGGAAGGGTCAATTACTATATATCAGAAACCACCGAGAGTTTTGATGACAGGTTCATCTTCTTGCTAAGATTTTGCATCCTAACTATTTAATGAAATTAGGTCAAACTTTGCTCACTGTTTCATGAAATTAGGTCAAACTTTGCTAACCGATTAACTTATTTCAACATTGACCGTTGGATCAACACTGGCAAATCCAAACATTGCTAACCGATGGATTTCTTTTCCATTCTTAGCATCTAGAAAGATTCTACTAATAGTATTTAGCACGATGAACACTAGTATGCGCAAACCTCAAAACACGCAGTACTTCATTATTACTCGGTTTCTGGGTCCTTGTGCCAAATGCACGGACTTGGATCGAATTTTCATTTTTTTATGAGGTCCTTGATGTAACTTGTACTTCCACCTACAACTCGAGCACCTCGCTCTGACGAGACCTACCATTAGATCGGCCATCTGTAGTACTTCTTATCTTTATCTTGTCTCTTATCTCTTACAATACCATATATACCACCACTACATAGTGTAGGGATTAACTAATTTTGGACATTGACTGTTGGATCTCAAGACTGGCAAATCCAAACATTGCTAACCGTTGGATCTTCTTTTCCATTCTTAGCATCTATAAAGATTCTATTGATAGTCTTTAGCATGATGAACACTAGTATGCGCAAACCTCAAAACACACACTACTTCGTTACTCGGTTTCAGGGTCCTTGTGATAATGCATGGACTTGGATGCAATTTTCATTTTTATGAGGTCCTTGATGTAAATTGTAATTCTACCCACCGTGTTAACTCTCAAGAACCTCGCTCTTACGATACCTACCATTAGGTCGGCCATTCGTAGTACTTCTTATCTTATCTTTTATCTTGCCACATATCTCTTACAATACCATACCACTACATAGTGTAGGGATTAACTTTGAACATATTAACCGTTGGATCAAGACCGGCAAATCCAAACATTGCTAACCGTTGGATCTTTTTTCCATTCTTAGCATCGAGAAAGATTCAATCTATTGATAGTCTTTAGCACGATGAACACTAGTATGCGCAGACCTAAAAACACACAGTACTTCATTGCTTAGTGTCAGGGTCCTTGTGCTAAAATGCATGGACTTGGATGCAATTTTCATTTTTTACGAGCTTCTTGATATAACTTGTACTTCCATCGACCGTGTTAACTCTCAATCACCTTGCTCCTACGATACCTACCATTAGATCGGCCATTGGCAATACTTCTTACCTTACCTGTATCTTGTCTCTTATCTCTTACAATACCATGCATACCACCACTAAATAGTGTAGGGATTAACTTATTTGAACATTGACCATTGGATCAACACTGGCAAATCCAAACATTGCTAACCATTGGATCTTCTTTCCATTCTTAGCATCTAGTAAGATTCTAATAGTAGTCTTTAGCACAATGAACACTAGTATGCACAAACCTCAAAACACATATTACTTCATTACTCTCGGTTTAAGGGTCCTTGTGCTAAATGCATGGACTTGTTGGATGCAATTTTTATTTTTTGTGAGGTCCTTAATGTAACTTGTACTTACAACCCCGACCATGTAACTAAGAGCAACTCGCTCTTACGAGACTTACCATTAGATCGGCCATTCGTAGTACTTCTATCTTATCTTTATCTTGTCTCTTATCTCTTAAAATATATACCATACCACAAATATAGTGTAGAGATTAACTTTGAACATTAACAGTTGGATCAAGACTAGCAAATCAAAACATTTCTAACCGTTGGATCTCCTTTTCCATTCTAGCGTTTAGGTCTGTACTGCCTCGCTCCGTTCCAAATATAAGGCACCTACGGATTTGTTATGGGTCTCCTTATGGATATACCCTTGGAGTGGCCCGATCTTCACGGATTTGAGGCGGAAGTGAGGGAAAACACGATGAACACGATGAACACAACTATAATGCAAGGTAAAGATACAAACACACACGCCAATTCACACCCAATTCGATTTTCTTCTCCTTCCCGTTGGTTCGAACAACCAATCCAATAGAATCCTCGGCGAGAGACCTGGCGGTAGAATCACCAAAGGAGAGATCGGCAAGCGGATGGTAGAATCCAAATCAAGGAGAGAGTAGCAACCAAGTAGAATCCCAAAGGGAGAGACCAAGCACTACTAGAATCCTTGATAGGGAGAGACCAAATACTTGAGGAGGGTCTTGACAACTTGGAGAAGGGCACCAACTCCAAGGCCTTGTACAACTCATAGATTTACTATTGAGAGGGGGTTCCCATCTAGTGTTTGGCACATGCCTCAATTCATCATCATCTCTAGGGTTTCAAGGAGGGGGTGGGGGCATATATATAGGCCAGCCACGAGCTAGGGGTAAAACAGGCATAAGCAGGAAGTTTTGGGGCGTTACATGGGCCAAGCCCAGCTTAAGGCACGCATGCCCATGATGCTCTCGGTTCGAGACTCCGGTGTGGGGGTCCGGAGACTCCGGTGTGGGCCGGAGACTCCGGTCTGTCTCTGTGTCGCCTCCGGAGGGGTCTCAGACTGTCCCAGGCGCAGGTTCAGGGCTCAGTCCAGAGACGGGCCGGAGACTCCGGTGTGGTAGACCGGAGATTCCGGTCTGCTAGTCCAGAGACTCCAATCCTACTTCAGCAACTTCTTGCGTCTTCTCTTCAAGCCTCTTGCTTGGGTGTCTTGGCTCCAGGGCCATCCTTGCTGCATCTTCTTGGCATCATGTTCATGGACCTAGTCACATCATGGGCATTTGTCTCAAGTAGGATTCCATTCGCATAACAACCAATGAAAGGAAAAGCATGGAAGGAGTTCACC
>OU342745.1:144765805-145126499 GCA_910589775.1 Avena eriantha
AACAGACATGCAATGACTATGATGGATCCATATGTGGTTTGTGGAAAAAACACACATGCAATGACTCTAGCTGTGGTTTGTGAAAAGAATAGATGCAATGACACTGCTGGATCCATATGTGTCTTCTGAAAAGAATAGACATGCAATGACTCTAGTTGTGGTTTGTAAAAAGAACACACATGCAATCACACTGGTGGATCCATATGTGTTTTGTGAAAAGAACATACATGCAATGACTCTAGCTGTGGTTCATGAAAAGAACACACATGCAATGACACTGTGGATCCATATGTGGTTTGTTGAAAGAAGAAACATGCAATGACTCTAGCTGTGGTTAATGAAAAGAATAGACATGCAATGACTCTGATGGATCCATATGTGGTTTGTGAAAAAAAAACATGCAATGACTCTAGATGTGGTTTGTGAAAAGAACACACATGCAATGAATCTGGTGGATCCTTATGTGGTTTGTGAAAAGAACAGACATGCAATGAACTCTAGTTGATCCATATGTGGTTTGTGAGAAGAACACACATCCAGTGACACTGGTGGATCCATATGTGGTTTGTGAGAAGAACACACATGCAATGACACTGGGTGTGGTTCCTGAAAAGAACACACATCCAATGACATTGGTGGAACCTTATGTGGTTTGTGAAAGAACACACATGCAATGACTCTAGCTGTGGTTTGTGAAAACAACACACATGCAATGACACTGGTGGATCCTTATGTGGTTTGTGAGAACAACAAACATGCAATGACTCTTGCTATTGTTTGTGGAAAGAACAGACATGCAATGACTCTAGCTGTGGTTAATGAAAAGAATAGACATGCATTGACTATGATGGATCCATATGTGGTTTTTGAAAAGAACAGACATGGAATGACTCTCGTGTATCCTTATGTGGTTTGTGAAAAGAACAGACATGCAATGACTCTAGCTATGATTCGAGGAAAGAAAACACATCCAATGACTCTAGTGTATCCTTATGTGGTTTGTGAAAAGAACATACATGCAATGAACTATGGTGGATCCATATGTGGTTTGTGAGAAGAACACACATCCAATGACACTGGTGGATCAATATGTGGTTTGTGAAAAGAACATACATGCAATGACACTGGTGGATCCATATGTGGTTTGTGAAAAGAACTGACATGCAATGACTCTATCGGTGGTTAATGAAAAGAACAGACATGCAATGACTATGATGGATCCATATGTGGTTTGTGAAAATAACACACATGCAATGACTGTATTTGTGGTATGTGAAAAGAACACACATGTAATGAATCTGGTGGATCCTTATGTGGTTTGTGAAAAGAACAAACATGCAATGAACCCTTGTGGATCCATATTTAGTTTGTGAGAAGAACACACAACCAGTGATACTTGTGGATCCATATGTGGTTTGTGAGAAGAACACACATGCGATCACACTGGGTGTGGTTCATGGAAAGAACACATATCCAATGACACTAGTGGATCCTTATGTGGTTTGTGAAAGAACACACATGCAATAACTCTGGCTGTGGTTTGTGAAAAGAACACACATACAATGACTCTGGTGTATCCTTATGTAGTTTGTGAAAAGAACACACATGCAATGACTCTAGTTGTGGTTTGTGAAAAGAACACACATGCAATGACTATGGTGTATCCTTATGTGGTTTATGAAAAGAACATACATGCAATGAACTCTAGTGGATCCATATGTGTTTTGTGAGGAGAACACACATCCAATGACACTAATGGATCCATATGTGGTTTGTGAAAAGAACAAACATGTAATGAATCTAGCTGTGGTTTCTGAAAAAAGAACAGGCGGTACAATGACTCTGGTGGATCCATATGTGGGTTTTGAAAAGAATAGACATGCAATGACTCTAGCTATCGTTTGTGAAAAGAACACACACGTCCGAGCACACTAGTGGATCCTTATGTGGTTTGTGAAAAGAACAAGCATGCAATGACTCTAGCTATGGTTCAGGAAAAGAACACACATGCAATGACGCTGGTGGATCCATATGTGGTTTGTGGAAAGAACAGACATTCAATGACTCTTGTTGTGGTTAATGAAAAAAAAAGACATGCAATGACTATGATGGATCCATATGTGGTTTGTGAAAAGAACACACATGCAATGATGTTAGCTATGGTTTGTGAAATGAACACACATGGAATGACTCTGGTGTATCCTTATGTGGTTTGTGAAAAGAACAGACATGCAATGAATCTAGCTGTGGTTTGTGAAAAGAACACACATGCAATGACTCTGGTGGATCCTTATGTGGTTTGTGAAAAGAATTGACATGCAATGACTCTAGCTGTGGTTTGCGAATAGAACACACATGCAATGACTCTGGTGTATCCTTATGTGGTTTGTGAAAAGAACAGACATGCAATGAACTTTTGTGGATCCATATGTGGTTTGTGAGATGAACACACATCCAATGCCACTGGTGGATCCATACGTGGTTTGTGAAAAGACCAAACATGCAATGACTCTAGCTGTGGTTTGTGAAAAGAACAGGGAATACATGACTCTGGTGTATCCATATGTGGTTTGTGGAAAGAACACACATGCAATGACTCTAGTTGTGGTTACTAAAAGAACACACATGCAATGACTCTGGTGGATCCATATGTGGTTTGTGAAAATAATATACATGCAATGAATCTAGCTAGCTAGGGTTAATGAAAAGAACACACATGGAATGACACTGGTCGATCCATATGTGGTTTGTGAAAAGAACAGACATGCAATGAACTCTGGTGGATCCATATGTGGTTTGTGAGAAGAACACACACCCAGTGACTTGTGGATGCATATGTGGTTTGTGAGGAAAACACACATGCAATGACATTGGTGGATCCATATGTAGTTTGTGAGAAGAACAGACATGCAATGACTCTAGCTATTG
Source organism: Avena eriantha (assembly GCA_910589775.1). NCBI lineage: Eukaryota > Viridiplantae > Streptophyta > Magnoliopsida > Poales > Poaceae > Avena > Avena eriantha. The sequence continues at coordinate 144,768,734 of OU342745.1, forward strand.
TTTTTGGAAAGAACAAACATGCAATGACTCTAGATGGGGTTAACGAAAATTACATACATGTAATGACTATGGTGGATCCATATGTGGTTTCTGAAAAGAACACACATGCAATGACTCTAATTGTGGTTTGGGAAAAGAACACACATGCAATGACTCTAGCTATGGTTTGTGAAAACAACAGACATGCAATGAACTCTGGTGGATCCATATGTGGTTTGTGAGAAGAATACACATGCAATGACTCTAGTGGATACATGTGGTTTGTGAAAAGAACACACATCCAATGACTCTAGTTGTGGTTAAAGAAAAGAACACACATGCAATGACACTGGTGGATCGTTATGTGGTTTGTGAAAGAACACACATGCAATGACTCTAGCTGTGGTTTGTGAAAAGAACACACATGCAATGACACTGGTGGATCCATATGTGGTTTGTGAAAAGAACACACATGCAATGACAGTGGTGGATCCATGTGTGGTTTGTTAAAAACAGACATGCACTGACTCTAGGTGTGGTTCATGAACACAACACTCATCCAATGACACTGGTGGATTCTTATGTGGTTTGTGAAAAGGACACACATGTAATGACTCTAGTTGTGGTTTGTGAAAAGAACACACATATAATCACACCGGTGGATCCATATGTGGTTTGTGAAAAGAACACACATGCAATGACTCTGGTGGATCCATGTGGTTTGTGAAAAGGAACACACATCCAATGACTCACTAGTAGAAAATGGGCCTTTGGTTCGGGCCATTAGTCCCGGCCATGGCTGGGGCCGTGACTAATGGTCCAAACCAGACGGCCCGAGGAGGCCGAGGCACTATGTCCCGGTCCGTAAGGAACCATTTGTCCCGGTTTGAGATACAAACCGGGACAAATGGGTCTGGGCCTGCACGCGTGCTCCTGGCAGAACCTTTAGTCCCGGTTTGTATCTCAAACCGGGACTAATGGCCTGGCCCTATATATATGCACCCATCCCTCCACTCTCTCCTGTTTTTTTCCTATGTGAGAGGTGGGTATAAACTTTGTGCTAACTTTTTTCTTCATGTGCACTAGAGGTGTTCGGTGAAATGCCTATTAGAGCGATGCCACTTGAGTTCACACAAGATAAAATATGATATGAGGTGCCAGAGCGACACTTAAGGTTTCTCCTCTTTGTTTTGAAGTGTCCTAAAAGGTTAGCAACTATTTTCTCGTTTTGACTGCGCGGTACTAATTTAAGCATCGTGATTGCGTTTGATATATATGCATGGTTGTATGATGCAGATGAGCCACCCATGGATGTACGGTGACCGACGCTCTGACGCTTATAGAGAAGGCATGCGTTCTTTTCGCCTTGTGGCCGAGGCGAACAAGCGGCGGGATGGTTTTATGTGTTGTCCATGTGTTGAATGTCGGAATGAGCAGGCTCACACTTCCTCAAGAGTCATTCAGAGCCACCTGCTTCGGTCCGGTTTCATGTCCAGCTATAATGTTTGGACCAAGCACGGAGAAAGAGGGGTTATGATGGAAGACGGCGATGAAGAAGAGAACGATGATGACAACTACCGATCTATGTTCCCTGAATACGTTGATACCGCAGTTGAAGATAATGAAAAATAAGGGGGTGAAGAATGGGAACCAAATGAGCCCATTGATGATTTTGGTCGGGTCATTAGTGATGCAAGGCGAGACTGCGACACAGAAAAAGAGAGGTTGCAGTTCGAGCAGATGTTACAGGACCACAACACATTGCTGTATCCAACTTGTGAAGATGGCCAGAAGAAGCTGGGTAGCACACTGGAATTGTTGAAGTGGAAGGCAGAGACCGGTATGACTGACTCGAGATTCGAAAAGTTGCTGGTAATAATGAAGAAGCTGCTTCCAAGAAATAACCAATTGCCCTCCAATACGTACGAAGCAAAGAAACTTGTCTGCCCTCTAGGATTAGACGTGCAGAAGATACATGCATGCCCAAATGACTACATCCTCTACCATGGTGGGAAGTACGAGAATATGGATAAATGCCCTGTATGCACTGCATTGCGGTATAAGATCAAAAAAGATGACCCTGGTGATGTTGAGGGCGAGCAACCCAGGAAGAGGAATCCTGCCAAGGTGATGTGGTATGCTCCTATAATACCACGGTTGAAACGTTTGTTCAGAAATAAAGAGCATGCCAAGTTGTTGCGATGGCACATGGAAGACCGTAAGAAAGACGGGATGTTGAGGCACCTTGTTGATGGTCGGCAGTGGAGAAAAATCGAGAGAGACTTCCCGGACTTTGCTGGTGACGCAAGGAACTTATGGTTTAGTCTAAGTACCGATGGCATGAATCCTTTTGGGGAGAAGAACTGCAGTCACAGCACCTGGCCCGTGACCCTATGTATCTACAACCTTCCTCCTTGGTTGTGCATGAAGCGGAAGTTCATTATGATGCCAGTGCTCATCCAAGGCCCGAAGCAACCCGGCAACGACATTGATGTGTACCTAAGGCCATTAGTTGATGAACTTCTATAGTTGTGGGCCAAACCAGGTGTACGTGTGTGGGATGAGCACAAACAGTAGGAATTTGACCTACAAGTGTTGCTGTTCGTAACCATCAATGATTGGCCTGCTCTTAGTAACATTTCAGGACAGACGAACAAAGGATACAATGCATGCACGCACTATTTAGATGAGACTGAAAGTATATATCTGGATAAATGTAGAAAGAATGTGTACCCATACAATCGTCGTTTTCTTCCGCCCAGTCATCCCTTAAAGAAGAAAGGCAAGCATTTCAATGGCAAGGCACAAACCCGGACGAAGCCTGTCCCCCCTAGTGGTGCTGATGTATTTGGTATGGTCAAGGATTTGGATGTAGTCTTTGGAAAGGGTCCTGGAGGACAACCTATTCCGAAAGACCCCATTACCGGACACGCACCCATGTGGAAGAAGAAATCTATATTTTGGGAGCTACCCTATTAGAAAGTGCATGGGCCCGCTCTGTAATCGACGTGATGCACCTGACGAAGAATATTTGCGGGAATATTCTAGGCTTCCTGGGCTTGTATGGGAAGTCAAAAGATACCCCGGCAGCACGGGAGGACCAGCAACATCATAAAGGACAAGATGGCAAGCATCCAGGGCAGTTTCAAGGGCTTGCCAGCTACGCTCTTACCAAAGAAGAGAAGGAAATCTTTTTTGAAGACCTTTTCAGTATCAAGGTCCCGTCTGGCTTCTCGTCGAATATAAAGGGAATAGTAAATATGAAAGAGAAAATTTTTCAAAACCTAAAGTCTCATGACTGCCATGTGCTTATGACGAAATTGCTTCCGGTTGCACTGAGGGGAATTCTACTAGAAAATGTTCGACTAGCCATTGTGAAGGTATGTGCATTCCTCAATGCAATTTCTCAGAAGGTAATCGATCGAGAAAGTCTATCAGTATTACGGATTGATGTGGTCCAATGTCTGGTCAGCTTCGAGTTGTTGTTCCCGCCATCCTTCTTCAATATTATGACGCACCTCCTAGTTCACCTAGTCGAAGAGATTAGAATTCTCGGTCCTGTGTTTCTACACAATATGTTCCCCTTCAAGAGGTTCATGGGAGTCTTAAAGAAATATGTTCATAACCGTGCTAGGCTAGAAGGAAGCATCTCCAAGGGCTATGGAACAGAGGAGGTCATTGAGTTTTGTGTTGACTTTCTTCCTCACCTTAAGCCGATTGGTGTTCCTGAATCTCGGTATGAGGGGAGGATGACTGGAAAAGGCACACTAGGAAGGAAATCAATGGTATGTAGGGACGGGCATTCTTTCACTCAAGCACACTACACAGTTCTACACAATTCCACTGTGGTGGCTCCGTATATCGAGAAACACAAGAATATTCTACGCTCTGAAAACCCGGGGAAGCCTGAAACCTTGATTAAAGGGGAACACGAGAAGTATTTTGGCAATTGGTTGCAGACACATCTCATGAATAACACCACTGTTGGAGATGAGTTTTACTCGTTGGCCAGGTTACCATCTTCGACTATATGTACTTTCCAAGGGTACGAGATAAATGGGAATACATTTTACATGATCGCCCAAGATAAAAAGAGCACCAACCAAAACAGTGGTGTCCGCTTTGATGCAACAGATGACAATGGGCAGATTGACACATATGATGGGTACATAGAGGAGATATGGGAACTTGACTATGGACCTACTTTTAAGGTCCCTTTGTTTCGGTGCAAATGGGTCAAGCTGACAGGAGGCGGGGTACATGTAGACGAAAAGTACGGCATGACAACAATGGATCTCAACAATCTAGCTAACGATGTGGCTCAGGTTTTCTATGTGAAGGACATGTCTACCAAACCGAGAAAAAGGAAAGATAAGCAAAAGAGTACAGAATACGATGAGCCAAAGCGCCACATAGTTATTTTAGGGAAAAGAAACATCATGGGAGTGGATGGTAAGAGAGACATGTCAGAAGATTACAAAAAGTTTCATGAAATTCCGCCCTTCAAAGTGAAAACTGACCCAAGCATCCTGTTAAATGATGAAGATTCTCCATGGCTACGGTGCAGAAGAAAACCACAACACTAGATGTTGGTGATGTGTAATAATGTATTAAACCTTTTATTTGAGACATAAATATATGTAATTAAACCTTTTATTTGAGACATAAATCTATGTAATGTATTAAACCTTTTATTTGAGACAGAGGTGGGAACCGGTGGAAAGCACGGGAACACAGTGGCGCGGGAAACTTTCATCCCAGGTGGGGGCTCAAACCGGGACAAAAGATGGGGGGGCCTTATCTGGGGAAGGCTTATCTGGGAGGGCCTTATCTGGGGGGTGGCTAACCTTTAGTACCGGCTGGTGGGTGCAACCAGGACTAAAGGTGGTTTTTGTGTCATCTAACAAAACTGTCGGTGGGATAAGGACGTGTGGGTAACCTTTAGTACCGGGTGGGGGCTCAAACCAGGACTAAAGCTGTCGGTAGGATAAGGACGCGTGGGTGGACGCACTGCTCGATGAGATAAAGCATGTAGCGCACGACGCCCTGTCAGAGGAAGAAGACAAAGTAGAAGCGGCGCCGTGCCTATAAAAGGAGCATCGATACGCCATGGCAAGCAACTCAACAAGCCAACATGGATGGAGAGTTTCATCCCCATGGATGGAGGAAAGGGTTGGGAAATCTCCCGTGGCGGAACTTCTTGAAGATGCCCTTGGTGCACACGCCCTATGGCATCTTCGGAAGTTCCGCCTCAGAAAATATTTTCCTGCTAGCCCGTGAAAGACTCCATCTCCGCCTCCCTGGGGTTAGAGGTATGGTGGAAGCCATGGGATAGAGTGGAGAGAGGCGGCAAATATGAGTCTAGATGTGCTATGGCAAAGACCAAGCCAACATGGATGGAGAGTTTCATCCCCATGGATGGAAGAAAGGGTTGGGAAATCTCCCGTGGCGGAATTTCTTGAAGATGCCCTTGGTGCACATGCCCTATGGCATCTTCGGAAGTTCCGCCTCGGAAAATATTTTCCTGCTAGCCCGTGAAAGACTCCATCTCCGCCTCCCTGGGGTTAGAGGTATGGTGAAAGTCATGGGATAGAGTGGAGAGAGGCGGCAGATATGAGTCTAGATGTGCTATGGCAACGACCAAGCCTAAACCCTAAACCCTAAACCCTAACCCTAAACCCTAAAGGGGCTACCCTCGTACGGAGAAAGCTACAGGGGTAGACGATCCGAGGCCCCCGGTCTAGGGTTTCGCCGGAGGAAGACCACCGGAGCATCGGAATCACATGAAAATGGAAAAATGGTTAATAGTTTGACTAGTTAGAATAATTATTTTATAAAACAGAAAATGGATTTGAATCTCTGATTCAAATTCAAGCACTTTTTATGTTAAAAATATGCAAAATATAATAGTTAATGCATTTTTAAATTGGAAATGGCAAAATGGTTATTAGTTTCACTAGTTAGCATAATTATTTTATAAAACAGAAAATAGATTTGGATTACTTATTCAAATTCAAAAACTTTTCATGTTGAAATTTTTCTCAAATTCATAAGTATGCAAAAACTGTATAATTCAAATGTTTAAAAAATCTAATAGTTACAAATTGTAATATTTGAAAAAACAGGCGCCAACTTAGGCCCATCCGGGACTAAAGGCTCTGCAGGCGAAAAGGCATCCAAAGCCTTTAGTCCCGGTGCGTGGCTAGAACCGGGACTAAAGACCCCCCCCTTAGTCCCGGTTCAAGCCACGCACCGGGACTAAAGGGTGTGGGGGTATTTATTGTGCCGCTTCTTCCCCGGTCGAATCCATCGACCGGAGCACATCTCGCGAGGAGCTAGCAGTATGCCACCAGGCTGCCAAAATTTGGAGCTACGCCGCCGCCTCGCTACCTCGCCGCCCCGCCGTGTTGCCGCCTCTCCAGACGTCGTGCCGCCACCTCTCGAGACGCGCGCAACGCCGCCGGCCCGTTGCTGGGAGGTACTTCCTCTCTCTGTCCCCGTCCCCGGCCACCCCACCGCGTGCCGCTCGAGCCCGGGCGGTGCCCCGCGACCGCGCGCATTGCCTCCATCCCCGCCAGCCCCGACCGGCGAGCCCGAGCCCGACCACTTTTTTTAATTTTTTGTAATAGATAGAATTATTACTAGTATTACTAGTATAGTATATATTAATTTCTATTGTATTTTTTATATGTTAATAATTATTACTAGTATATATAGATATAGTATATATAAATATGTTTGTGTATAATAGTAATAGATCATATAGATATAGTATATATATATATGTTTTTTATTTCTTGTATCTTTTTTATATTGTAATATTTATTACTAGTATATAAATATAGTATATATATATGTTTGTGTATATATATTGAATGAAAAATATTTATTACTAGTATATAAATATAGTATATACTAGTAATAATATATATAGTAGTGCTAAAGAAATAACTACCCTAAGTCCGGTAGTGCTCGTGGGCCCCCGGACTTAGGGTTATTAGGGTGGTAGTGCTCGCGGGCCCTCGGACTTAGGGTTAATGTGGTAGTGCTCATGGGCCCCCGAACTTAGGGTTAGGGTGGTAGTGCTCGCGGGCCGCCCGGAGATAGGGTTAGGGTGGTGGTGCTCGCGGGCCCCCGGACTTAGGGTTAGAGTGGTGGTGCTCGCGGGCCGCCCAGACTTAGGGTTAGGGTTAGGGCATCACTAGAATTTTGCTATTGTTTAGTATTATTGTAGCAAATTGCGTGTTCATATTATTGTTTAGTATTATTTTATGCAGCAATATTGAATGAAAAATGTTATTGTGTGCATTTTTTAGAAAACTATGGATCCAATCCAGAGAGACCTAGAACAGGAAGAAATTCTCGAGGATATGATCAACGACACCCCCATGTTGATCCACCCGAATCTCCGTCGATTTATCTGAACCCCTCCGGTCAGGGAGAGGAGGTCGACCGAAATGATCAAGGAGAAGTCGACGGCTCCGGTGGTGGAGAAGCCGACGGCGAGGTATATATATGAAGTCTGGTGATCAGTAGATGCATTAACTGAGTTGTATATATATATATATATATATATATATATATATATATTGACGAATGTTTCTTCTCTTAGGCCTCCATATCGAGCAAAAAATATTTCAAACGAGGCCCGGCCAAAAAGTTGGACGCATCTATGTGTTATACAATTACGCGGGTATCACCACGAGGTGAACCGGTGGAACCCGAAAAGGCTAAAACTGTATTTAAACAACAGTGCAGAGTTATGGTTAGGGATCGCATCCTGATCACCGTTCGAGAGTGGAATAAGACCAAAGGGGCAAAAGAGGGTGAGTATGTCTTCGACAGGTGCAAAGAGGGTCTTTGGAATGACCTCATGACACATTTCACCCTGCCAGAATGTGAGGATGATGCCGACACAGCTGCATTGAGGAAGAAAGTCAAGCAGTGGACTCTTACGAAGATGGCCGAACTATTCAAGAACTGGAAGAAAGCATTATGGCAAAAGTATCAGAAGATGAAGAAGACTCCTAAATTTGAATGCTATCTAACGAAGCAGCAGGCTAACTGGGATGCATTTGTGAAGTACAAGGAGTCACAACCTGCTATGGAAATGTCGGAAAAAACAAGAAAAATGCCGCGATGAAGAAATATCACCATCACCTGGGGCCAGGGGCTACGCGACTGCCATGCCAAAGTGGGATGCTAAAGAGAATGAGCTGCTTGCTAAAGGGATCACTCCAGAACCAATACGCGAAGAATGGGATCTGAGGGCAAGGAATTGGTTCCTTGGGCATGGGAGTGAGTATGACGAAAGTACAGGGGACCTTATTTGCAGTGACGTGATTAGGATACCCCAGGATACATGGCAGAAAGTGGTGAAGGAGATTAAAGCGGGGACAGCAAAGTTCCGTCTCGATAGAGAGAAAGACTTGCTGACAAAGGTCCTCGGGAATGACGAACGCGGAGGACGTGTACGAGGCCTTGTCCCTAGTTATACGTGGGAGATGGGGTTTCCCAAAGACAGAGATACTTATAGGAGCGGAGAGAGAGCAAAGAGGCGACGGCAGGAGGAGGAGGGAGACAAGTTCACCGAGTTGATATGAACACTTCGAATGCATCAGCAACAGATTGACGAACTTCGAGGAGTAGCGCGCCTGCAAGATCCTGTACTCAATATTACCGCCGTCCCATCTCAGCGGAAAAGCAGCGTGGCTGAATCAGAGGTCCCTTCTGACGATGCACGTATGGTCGATGGCGGTCCCGGCTACCCCGTGGATGGAATCAAGGAGCAAGCATCTTGTGAGCTCCATCAGAAGGTGAAGAACCTATCCATCAAGGTGGCGGTCGGATGTGCTTTACCTTGTCCACCTGGCGCACGCTGGCATGGCCGTGAGATTCCAGCTGGCTATGCTAAAGTTGGTGTGGATGAAATCGCAATGGGGTAGGACTCAATGGAGCTTGACATCCCTGGACCTGAAGGTGAGAGGACACTCGAAGAAGTACTGGGTGGTATCATTCTATGGGACAAGAACAACATGAAGCTTCCAGTCTGGACACCAAAGCCAACACCGCTTCCGTGTGGTTGCATGTCACCTTCACCTCCATCACCTCCAAGAAGCCCACCCCATGACTACGACCACCACAGCCCGAGTCCATCTTGATCTCCGCCGCAGCCTCCGATTAGTACTAAACGACGCAGGAGCCCAAAACGACAAATGTCGCCCCTCCCAAGAGTACCTCATAAGAATCTTTCTATCAGAGCTTACGATCGTACTAACGAGGAAACCGACATGATCGTAAAGGCCGAATTTGTTGCGCAGCTTCAAAATAAGAAACCCGAGCCTGCCCCGGTATACACCGAGAAGCAAAAAGCGTATGCACTTTATTTTCTGAACACAAAATCCCAATATGACTTGCACCATAAGCCAGATGACTATCGACGCACACTTCAGAAGGAAGTGAAGAAGAGCAAATCAAGTAGAAGTGCAAGAGAGAGCAAATCATCAAGTCAAAGTGCAACCAGGAAAAGAAAGGACATCCCCCAGCTCGGGGAACAGGCCAAAAAATCGACCCCACCCCTCAAGGTGGTATCCTATGACACTCCCCAGCAGGATATGGAAGAAGCTAAGAAGCTTGCGGCCGCTATGAATGTGACTGTTGAGGAATTGCTAGGCTCCCAGGACGACAAGTTACCCAAGGCTCAGGTAGTCCCTACATATGTCCCAGGGAAGCCTCTGGTCAGCTTTGAGCAGTTCCAACAACTGCCAACACAAATGCGGAGTTTACATAAATGGTACTTGAAAGCCATAAAGGAGGAGAGAATAATGATCGTGGTGAAAGCCCCACATGACTACTACTTCCGAGAAGAAGAGGTCCATGTTGAGATTCCAGAACTCTTCCAGTTATACACTTTCGACGCCCTCGACAAAAGTCTCATGAGTTTCTATTGTCTGTAAGTTGTTGAATTCATTGTCTATATATAAGATGTTCATTTTTTTCAGTTGTTCAGTTCATTGCATGTAATTATCCTAATTATATCCCTTTGTAATCTATTATTATGCAGAATGAAGATCATGGAATGTAAAAGAAGGTCAATCTTCAGTGTTGGGTTCATTGACCCAGATAAAATACATTGTCGGACGCTAAAGGAAAAACCCGAGGACACACAGGAAAACCTTCTAAGGTTTCTAACGGAGCAAAATTTCTGTGACCACATACTGTTTCCTTACAATTTCGTGTGAGTGTCTTACTCTACTGTACACATTCTCTTTTGCTTACTCGATGTTAAGTGTAATTGATGAGTTACTGATGTATATATAAACGTGTACAGTTTCCACTGGATTCTCATGGACATTCAACTTGATAAGGGAAGAGTTGAAGTCATGGACCCATTAAAGAGACCCCTGGAATAGTTTAGTGACATGCAGGACATGCTCCAGAGGTAATTTTCACGCTACAGCGGTCTCTTTCGTTGATTTCCTGAGATATCACGTAATAAATAACTCATTCATTTTCTTTACCGGGTAGGGTTTGGAACCAGTTCAAGAGTGCGGTTACGGTTGACTTTACTGAGAAGCTGACGTTTAAGCCGGTCTCGGTAAGTAGTTGGCGCATCTCTTTACTTCTAGTTTCAATACAATTATGATGATGGATTATTATTTTGATTGAATTCTATTCTCGTAAAGTGCGCGAAGCAGCCAACTAGTGAGCTGAATGATTATAGAGTCGATGTAAGCAATACATTCATAACATTATTTTTATTACCGTCACTCTTTGTTATCATGATTGATAATCATATTGATCTCCTTTTCTTATATAGTTCGAGAAAATGTGGGATCAGCTCCTACCACAGCAACGCCTAGTAGCAATTGCTGAAGAACTGGCAGGATTCTTGATGAATGAGATGATAGATGACGCTGGAGAATATAGTGTGAATAGGCGCTGATGATCCCCGACCGTGTAATTGAATAGACGGGCTCTAGTTCCGATAATTGTGATCTCCATGTGTAACTATCATGTATATATTTGTATGCTCGATCTTAAGAGAAGTTATCTTATGTATGCACGAACATGTACGGTATGTGGTAGGGTAGAAAACTATTTCGAAATTAAAAAAAGAATACAAATTAAATTCTCTGTCGCGGCAGAGAAAGTGCCTAAAATTCTGCCGCGATAGAGAACCATTTGTCCCGGTTCGTAATACGAACCGGGACTAATGGGGGGCACCCAGCGCCCGCAGAGACAGCCACGTGGATGCCCATTGGTCCCGGCTGGTAAGAGGGCCGAGACTAATGGGTGGGCTTTTAATCCCGCCCCTCCAGTCCCGGTTACCAGGACCGGGATTAAAGCCCCTTACAGGCCGGGACTGGAGGCCCGTTTTCCACTAGTGTTAATGAAAAGAACACACATGCAATGACACTGGTGGATCCTTATGTGGTTTGCGAAAGAACACACATGCAATGACTCTAGCTGTGGTTTGTGAAAAGAACACACATGCAACGACACTGGTGGATCCATATGTGGTTTGTGAAAAGAATAGACATATGACTCTAGCTGTTTTTTGTGGAAAGAGCAGACATGCAATGACTCTGGATGTGGTTAATGAAAAGAACAGACATGCAATGACTATGATGGATCCATATGTGGTTTGTGGAAAAAACACACATGCAATGACTCTAGTTGTGGTTTGTGAAAAGAACAGATGCAATGACACTGTTGGATCCATATGTGTTTTCTGAAAAGAATAGACATGCAATGACTCTAGCAGTGGTTTCTAAAAAGAACACACATGCAATCACACTGGTGGATCCATATGTGGTTTTTGAAAAGAACATACATGCAATGACTCTAGCTGTGGTTCATGAAAAGAACACACATGCAATGACACTGTGGATCCATATGTGGTTTGTGGAAAGAAGAAACATGCAATGACTCTAGCTGTGGTTAATGAAAAGAACAGACATGCAATGACTATGATGGATCCATATGTGGTTTGTGAAAAAAAAACACACATGCAATGACTCTAGATGTGGTTTGTGAAAAGAACACACATGCAATGAATCTGGTGGATCCTTATGTGGTTTGTGAAAAGAACAGAAATGCAATGAACTCTGGTGGATCCATATGTGGTTTGTGACAAGAACACACATCCAGTGACACTGGTGGATCCATATGTGGTTTGTGACAAGAACACACATGCAATGACACTGGGTGTGGTTCCTGAAAAGAACACACATCCAATGACACTGGTGGAACCTTATGTGGTTTGTGAAAGAACACACATGCAATGACTCTAGCTGTGGCTTGTGAAAAGAACACACATGCAATGACACTGGTGGATCCATATGTGGTTTGTGAGAACAACAAACATGCAATGACTCTAGCTATTGTTTGTGGAAAGAACAAACATGCAACGACTCTAGCTGTGGTTAATGAAAAGAATAGACATGCATTGACTATGATGGATCCATATGTGGCTTTTGAAAAGAACACACATGGAATGACTCTGGTGTATCCTTATGTGGTTTGTGAAAAGAACAGACATGCAATGACTCTAGCTGTGGTTTGAGAAAAAAACACACATGCAATGACTCTGGCGTATCCTTATGTGGTTTGTGAAAAGAGCATACATGCAATGAACTCTGGTGGATCCAGATGTGGTTTCTGAGAAGAACACACATCCAATGACACTGGTGGAACAATATGTGGTTTGTGAAAAGAACATACATGCAATGACACTGGTGGATCCATATGTGGTTTGTGAAAAGAATAGACATGCAATGACTCTATCGGTGTTTAATGAAAAGAACAGACATGCAATGACTATGATGGATCCATATGTGGTTTGTGAAAAGAACACACATGGAATGACTCTTTTTGTGGTATGTGAAAAGAACACACATGTAATGAATCTGGTGGATCCTTATGTGGTTTGTGAAAAGAACAGACATACCATGAACCCTGGTGGATCCATATGTGGTTTGTGAGAAGAACACACACCCAGTGATACTTGTGGATCCATATGTGGTTTGTGAGAAGAACACACATGCAATGACACTGGGTGTGGTTCATGGAAAGAACAAATATCCAATGACACTAGTAGATCCTTATGTGGTTTGTGAAAGAACACACAAGCTATAACTCTAGTTGTGGTTTGTGAAAAGAACACACATGCAATGACTCTGGTGTATCCTTATATGGTTTGTGAAAAGAACACACATGCAATGACTCTAGCTGTGGTTTGTGAAAAGAACACACATGGAATGACTATGGTGTATCCTTATGTGGTTTATGAAAGGAACAGACATGCAATGAACTCTAGTGGATCCATGTGTGTTTTGTGAGAAGAACACACATCCAATGACACTAATGGATCCATATGTGGTTTGTGAAAAGAACAAACATGCAATGACTCTAGCTGTGGTTTGTGAAAAAGGAACAGGCAGTACAATGACTCTAGTGGATCCATATGTGGTTTTTGAAAAGAACAGACATGCAATGACTATAGCTATGGTTTGTGAAAAGAACACACATCCGATCACACTAGTGGATCCATATGTGGTTTGTGAAAAGAACAAGCATGCAATGACTCTAGCTGTGGTTCATGAAAAGAACACACATGCAATGACACTGGTGTATCCATATGTGGTTTGTGGACAGAATAGACATTCAATGACTAGTTGGGGTTAATGAAAAAAATATACATGCAATGACTATGATGGATCCATATGTGGTTTGTGAAAAGAACACACATGCAATGATGTTAGCTATGGTTTGTGAAAAGAACACACATGGAATGACTCTTGTGTATCCTTATGTGGTTTGTGAAAAGAACAGACATGCAATGAATCTAGCTGTGGTTTGTGAAAAGAACACACATGCAATGACTCTGGTGTATCCTTATGTGGTTTGTGAAAAGAATTGACACGCAATGACTCCAGCTATGGTTTGCGAAAAGAACACACATGCAATGACTCTGGTGTATCCTTTTGTGGTTTGTGAAAAGAACAGACATGCAATGAACTTTTGTGGATCCATCTGTGGTTGGTGAGAAGAACACACATCCAATGCCACTGGTGGATCCATATGTGGTTTGTGAAAAGAACAAACATGCAATGACTCTAGCTGTGGTTTGTGAAAAGAACAGGGAATACATGACTCTGGTGTATCCATATGTGGTTTGTGGAAAGAACACACATGCAATGACTCTAGCTGTGTTTACTGAAAAGAACACACATGCAATGACTCTGGTGGATCCATGTGGTTTGTGAAAAGAATATACATGCAATGAATCTAGCTAGCTAGGGTTAACGAAAACAACACACATGGAATGACACTGGTCGATCCACATGTGGTTTGTGAAAAGAACAGACATGCAATGAACTCTGGTGGATCCATATGTTGTTTGTGAGAAGAACACACACCAAGTGACACTTGTGGATGCATATGTGGTTTGTGAGAAAAACGCACATGCAATGACACTAGGTGTGGTTCATGAAAAGAACACATATCCAATGACACTAGTGGATCCTTATGTGGTTTGTGAAAGAACACACAAGCAATGACTCTAGTTGTGGTTTCTGAAAAGAACACACATGCAATGACATTGGTGGATCCATATGTGGTTTGTGAGAAGAACAGACATGCAATGACTCTAGCTATTGTTTTTGGAAAGAACAAACATGAAATGACTCTAGATGGGGTTAATGAAAATAACATACATGTAATGACTATGATGGTCCATATGTGGTTTGTGAAAACAACACACATGCAATGACTCTAGTTGTTGTTTGTGAAAAGAACACGCATACAATGACTCTAGCTATGGTTTGTGAAAAGAACAGACATGCAATGAACTCTAGTGGATCCATATGTGGTTTGTGAGAAGAATACACATGCAATGACTCTAGTGGATCCATGTGGTTTGTGAAAAGAACACACATCCAATGACTCTAGTTGTGGTTAAAGAAAAGAACACACATGCAATGACACTGGTGGATCCTTATGTGGTTTGTGAAAGAACACACATGCAATGACTCTAGTTGTGGTCTGTGAAAAGAACACACATGCAATGACACTTGTGGATCCATATGTGGTTTGTGAAAAGAACAGACATGCAATGACTCTAGATGTTGTTTGTGGGAAGAACAGACACGCAATGACACTGGCTGTGGTTAATGAAAAGAACAGACATGCAATGACTATGATGGATCCATATGTGGTTTGTGAAAAAACACATGCAATGACTATAGCTATGGTTTGTGAAAAGAACAAACATGCAATGAAACTGGTGGATCCATATGTGGTTTGTGAAAAGAAAAGACATGCAATGACTCTAGCTGTGGTTTGTGAAAAGAACACACATCCAATGACTCTGGCTGTGGGTAATGAAAAGAACACACATGCAATGACATTGGTGGATCCATATGTTGTTTGTGGAAAGAACATAAATGCAATGACTCTAGCTGTGGTTAATGAAAAGAGCAGACATGCAATGACTCTGATGGATCCATATGTGGTTTGTGAAAATAATAGACATGCAATGACTCTAGCTTTGGTTTGTGAAAAGAACACACATGCAATGTGACGAGGGTGTAAGTCGTCAATGCCCATTATTATGGGCTTGGGTTTTGGAGAAGGAGGGAGCGCTGGAGGAATCAGTCAGCTAGCAAACAAGCATGCGGGGACGCAAGGTTTACCCAGGTTCAGGCCTCGTAGAGATTCCTACTCCTGATTGTATGCACTTGGAATTAACGAAGGAATCGAAGATTACAATGGTGCGCAGATGCAATCTGGCGAAGGTTGTGGAGACTAGGGTTGTGTGTGTCCTCCTCGTCGCCCCCTCCTAGCCTTTATATAGATAGGATAGGTCTCGGGTAGCAGGTCGAGTCGGTTACAGATTAGGGTTTTTGTAACACCCTCAAATCGGCCCTATGCAAGTTTTAGCCCTTTCCGCCAAACCCGCATAGAAACGATTCAAGGACGCCCACCAGGCACTTTCATGCGGGTGGAAAACAAAGTAATACCATTACACAACAGTCCTCGATGGGACCCACAGAACAGATATATATACAATAGCGACTACATGAGTCAAGAATACAGATATAATATACAAAGATCCAAATCACCTCGAAACGATAGAGCGTCTGACTACGGACAAGATGCAAATGGGGTTAAGAGCCCTGAAGAATAACCAATGGCGTCTGTAGCCCTGCCCAGGCCAAGCCGGAAGGGTAACCCTGCTAACAACGTCGATCGCAAACCTGCTAAAACAAAAGGGGTGCCGACAAAGGGCAAAGGAAAAAGAGGAGCGAACGTACTTAGGCCAGTACACGACGAGGCTAGAATTTGGCGGCTCTCGCCTACATAGGTACGATGGACAGAAGCGGCAGCGCAGCGGCACTAAACAACCTATAGAGACTTGGTATCACTCGCGGCTATTAGAGAGGGGTAAGAAAGACCTATTCGGATCCAACCTGAAGCTAACACCAAACAAACCCATCCTGGTATTTCCCCCTCGAGACCAAACAAGGAAGTCGGACCAAGGAACTCACACAGTTGGCAGTTTTATTCATTCCATTATAGTTGCAGCAATTACTAATCAAATATAGATAGCATGAGTACTCCTGATAGCATAAGTAGTGGGCAGTTTTAGTTAACATTCCGTTGTAGTTGGGGCATTTACTAGTCAGATATAATTGTCCTGAGGAATCCCAAACCCAACCGTTGTTGACACTTTTATCACATTCCATTGAAGTTGTAATACTTACTAGGCAGGTATAGCATGTCACAAAACAACCCAGATCCACCAGTGGTTGGCATTTTAAATATCCACTCCGTTATACTTGAGCTGATTACTAGTCACATATTAAGTCAAGTTTATAGCACTAGTTTAGTTATGCTTGTCTATGATCGAGATACTATGCTCCAAGTTGTCCATAACCGCGGACACGACTTTCAGAAAGTTTTACCCTACAGGGGTGCACAAATAGCAACACACACTCGATCAACCTCGGAAAAACCAACGCAAAACCGAACGAGGCATTCACGACAAAGCGAGCACAGGATTCAGAAATATTTCAGGGGGCCACCCCACTAAGCTACCCGCAACGAAGTTGGCCGGCTCCGGAATGGACCCAGGGTTGGTGTGGACGGCTCTAAATGACTGGGAACCCGAAAGTGTGACTGGGCTTGTCGATACAGCGAAAACGTGTCACGATCCTAAACAGTACAGGTGCTCCACGCACAATCGTAAATAAAGCAGTAACATGGCATAGGTACAGGATAGTAATAAAGCCCCAAACTACTTTGTGGCCCCAAGAAATAGAAATGAATCAAGCTCTGGCTCAGGGGGGGTCCATAAGGCCTCCCGGATGTGGATAGTGCGAAAAATCAAGGAACAGGTATCAAGTACTCGGGGTCCTACGGGACACAAGTGAGCGTGGAAGAACCAAATAACATCTATTGCCCACCGATGCCTCTGCATTAGTTATATCTAGCATTTTATTAGTTGTATTTAAAGTCATGATTATCTCCACCATTAAACATCTACACCATCAACATCTGCCAGCATACCACAACTGTGGTACTCAACAACACAAGATCGCACCTGAGCAAGAAACTACGACTCGCAAGGCCAGCTACCTACCAAACAACGGGTATTAGGAGGTGTCCAAGGCAATATAGAGGCTGCACGGGATATAACTGGTGTACGGAAACTAAAGCATCGTGACACAGATAGCAATAGATTAACGGGAGGAAATAAAGACTATAAATGCAAAATAGGTAGAAGGGGGAGAGATGCTCGCCTGGGAAAAACACTGCCGAAGGATCATATCTGGAGAACTTGTCGAAACTCGCATCAACTCATCGGCCTAATCCACGAAGAAGCAAACACTAGAAGAAACACCGAATGCAATATTTAATACTACGGCAGAAGATCCGGCATGATTATGATATGATGCAGATGTGGTGCAATTAGGCAGTATTAAGCGGAACCGGGCTCCCGACATTTAATTAAACAGTTCAAGTTATTTAAAACCCCCGCAATTTAAATGTTGATTTAACAAGGCGAAACAGGGCAACGGTTCCTACTCAAATTCAAATGGAGCCAATATAAGACTAGAAAAGCCCTCATATAGACTCCATATTTAATTATGATCTGAATCGGCATAATGCCCCCAAACCCACATGATGCGATGCGAACATGAACCATTTAATGTGCAACAAGTGATAATGTTATTATTATAAAAATAATGGGGGTCTCGGATAGGGAATCACATTAGGGTTTGGCGAACTTGGATTCCGGGGTTCGACGGTCTCGCCGGGATCGGTCTCGGTCGACGGATCCGGGAAGGAGAACTTGGTGCGGCGCCAGGTTCGGGATCGGTCTTCGGACGTCAGGAACGGTCTTCGAAATGGGGCTTCGGATCCATGTCGGCGCACCTAGGGTCTCGGCTCCGGCTTCTTCGAGGTGTCACTATGGTACTTCGGGTCCGTTGCATCCACGGCGAAGATCTTGGCGATAAAAAGGGGATCGATGCACTCGTTACGCAGGCGGTCTTGTATCTCCGGAGGCGGTGAAGATCTTGTGGTGCCTTGACAGAGGGTGGCACTAGCCATGGAGCGATAGAACAAAGGCTCCAGCTATGTCACGGGACCGAACGAACAACATCCTCGTTCACACGAAGACACCTGCAACAACATTTGAAGGCCATGCCAAACACGGATAGAGGTTGCAGAAGCACGTCACACACACACGTCTTGGATGATGTGGTGGTCGGGCAGGGAAGAGGGTGGCTTGCTGGTGGCACTGCAGGGTGGGGTCGGCGGAGATCGACCCGAGCGGTGGTGAGCAGGGCAGTGGCGGGCGAGCGTGGAGGTGCGGAACCTTGGCAGGCTCTGCGAGGCGGACGGAACCAGGGGCATCTCGGATGGCACGGAACAGGGCGGCGCTCGTGGGACGTTGCAGGGAGGCTTAGGGCCGGACATGACGACGGCCAGAGCAGACAAGGCCGGTGGCCGACGGAGGGAAGGCGTGGCCAGCGACGCGACGGGCTCGGTGGTGGAGGCGCAGGGACTGGTGGAGAACCACAGCGGAACGGCCGGCGAGGTCGCGCCTGGAGGCGGCGGAGAGGAGACGACCGCGGCGGGGACGACGAGGGGCGACCGGGGCGGAACGGCGGGGCGGAGCTCCGGTCGGCGAGCTCAGGGGCACGGCGGAGAGGGCCACGGGGCGGCTGCGAGGGGTTGGAGGAGATGGCGACGAAGGCTGGTGGCGCGAGGAAGGTCAGCGACGGGCGGCGCGGAGCTTGGCGGTGGCGGTGACCCGTCGGTGAAGGGAGGGCCCGAGCGTGGTGGGACGCACGGGGGTGCTGCGGAAGGAAGAGTAGGACGGGGTCGACGATGCGGGAGACCGAGCGGTGGCGGCGGCTTGCCGGCGCGGGGCAGGCGCCCGGCGGAGGCGAGGCCAACGGGGAGACGAGGCGTGCAGGGGCCGGAGACGGCGGCGCCTGCGAGCGCAGAGGGCGGCGCGGATCAAGGAGAGAAGGCGGGGCGCGAGGCACGGTAGGTGGGAAGGGAGTGGGACCGGGGAGACCAGGCGGTGGTGGGGCCAGGCGCAGGCCGGGGCGGGATCCCGAGGTGGGGCTGTCGGCACGGGGGAGCGGGGCAGGTGGCTCGCGCGTCCACCACGGGTGGACGGCGGGGTGGGGCCCATGCGGGATGGGCGGGAGAAAAGGTGGCGCTGGGGTGGTTGTGTGAGGTGGAGGGGAAAAGGGGTGGGGCTGGTGAGGTGGCGAGCACCGATTGGTGCAGGTGAGGTGGAGGGGCCTGGGTAGATAGGCTGGGTAGGTTATTTGGTAGCATAGGTTTTGGGTGTTTCTGGGGTAGGTAGGATTTTTATCTGGAGGTGGCCGGCTGGGCTTTCGGGCCTGGCTGGCTGCCTCCCAAAAATAATTTAAATGTTCTATTGTTTAAAACGGGGCTTTTGAAATCCGTTGGTAGACAAAACAAAATAATCCGGAGACCCGGGTTTTGATTTAAAAATAAAGATGGGGCGTTTCGAAAACAAAAATAGTCTTTTCGAAAATAGTTTATGCAAACAAATGTAAGATGACATGACGATGCTCAAATGCAAGGTGGCATGATGACATGAGCATGCGGTCATGATGATGCAATGCAAAAAAACAACGCGATTTTCTAGTAGTGGTTTTTGCGGGGCGCCAGAGTTTTTCCTTTGAACTTTCTATCTTGAGTTTCTTCTTGTCTTGCAAGCAATTGAGAGTCCGTGGGCCACTCGAATTCTCCACTAGGCTTTGGCAAAGTCGTGGGCTTCTGTCGTATCTGAACCGTATATACCTAACTTGAGTACCTGTAGGGTATACCCATGTCAGTAGCCCCCGAGTGTCTAGTGGAATCGTAGATTCGACTGGACACTGTATGAAGCCTTTCGAGTGCACGACTAAGCATTTTTCGAGTGTTTTGTTTGTGTCATAGGGATTGTTGATATACGTGCCTGATTAAATCGATGTATCGGTGTCAGTTAACTACCGTAGGGCAAAACAACGTAATCTACTCAAACTCGAGTCCTCGGACTCGAATTCGGAAAAGTGCTGGCGTAATTCGACTCAGGCCACGGAGGTCTAAGTGTGAGCACTCGACGCGTCCATCAAGCCATGTTCATCGTACCTGTAGGCACGGATATGTTTCTGGTAGTGCGCAACAGATGCGTTGCCAGGCCTTATTCAGGTCTTATCTTCACGCTGTAAGCACGACATCCGAATTTTTTGTCATCGCGGAGATGATTCGGGTGGCCCAGGAGACATAGTCTCTTTGTTGGGAAAGTATGAGGCGGAGTCGCCATAGCATTGGAGTGTGGATGTTATCAACACACAGTAATATGTACAAATAATCATATGGTGCGCGACCAGCGCTCCCTATGGGAGTAGCCCCGAGTGCCTGGTTGAGTCGAAGACTCAGGCGGGGACTAAAAAACTTTTGGCGACTACTGTCGTCTTTTGTTGCTTGTTTCAGTCGAATTTTCTTCCAGCGCTCCCTATGGGATTAACCTAGATTTTCACAATCGAATCAAAGATTCGAGTGATGGGTTATCTTAAATGCTTATACACCTGCATAAAAATAATCGTAGGGTGCGCGACCAGCGCTCCCTATGGGAGTAGCCCCCAAGTGCTTGGTTGAGTCGAAGACTCGATCATAAAGTAGTCAAAATCTTCAGTTGCTGATATTGATGACGTCAATGCTAACGATGTGATGACCTCAGTTTCCCGCGTGAGCGGTTTTGATGGGACGTGACGAGCGATGGGTCCCACTTTCTGACTTTGATTTGACCGGGCGTGCGTAATTTTCTGTTTTAACTGTGTCTCCTCAATTTCCGCACGTAATGGGAACAATGGGGGGACGATTCATGCTTCAGCTTAAGCACGTGTCAGTGCCGATGTGCGCCACGCGTGTAGTAGGGTTTCTGCTGGCCGTTGGATGGATTCTTCGAGGAGGTTAAGTAGCAGTGCCGGTGCGGTAATTTCCCCATCTGTCTTCATTGTTATTGCCTCCATCGTCATTGCTGCTACTCTCTGCTTCCTTGCACTCATTCTCGTTGCGGCGCTGGACCAGCTCCGCACTTTCCCCAGCTACTTCCTCCATTCCCATCGCCGTCGGAAGATGGGCAAGAAGAAGGGAGGCACTGCCGCTGGGTCCGCCGTTGCCATTACCGCCGCCAAGAAGAAGGGAGGTTCCGCCATTGTGGGCAGCAGCACCGCCGGCGCCCGGAAGAAAAAGGGCGCTGGTACCCGCGTCACCAATGGTTCTTGGCGAGCGTCTATCATCAGGCCAGTCGAGCTGCAATTTCATCGTCGAGATGGGGTTCTTCCGTCCACAAAGGACGATTCGCGAGTGCCCGGCGAGGAGGTAATCCCATGTCCTCCTCCTGGTTTTCGAGTGATGTTCCTTGCGTTCATCATCCATGGTCTTTCTCTGCCCCTGCATCCTTTCTTCAGGGGCCTCCTTTGTTTCTACGGGCTCTAGATGCATCAACTGTCCCCAAGTTCTATTCTTCATATTTCCTGCTTCATCACTCTTTGTGAGTGCTGGCTCGGAGTCGAGCCGCACTTTGGCCTCTTTAAGAGGATTTTTAAGCTAAAACGCCAGTCAGAGTCTGGCTCTGTAGTCTACGATGTAGGAGGCTAAGGAATTCATATTGACTCATCTGTCACCTATTTTGCCATCAACCTCACCGCGTCCGTCCAAGGGTGTAGGGACAAGTGGTTCTACATTTGCTACTAGAAGGCCAAGGGAGAGAATTACGGACTAGCGCCCTTCGACTCCACGACGACTTGCAAGAGGAGGCGCTCCTAGAAGAACGTCATCACGCCCGGCGAGTCCGCGTAAATAGAGGTGTTGTACGAGCGTGTCTGCGACCTCAAAAGCCGCATGGGCAAGGAAGAAGGTGGCGCTGGTCTTATTCGCACATGGTTGCGCCGCCGCGTCAGCCTCTGCAAGCCAGAGCGCATCCCATGTTCCGCTGGACCTGTGCTGATGATGCCACTCATGTGTCCGCCGAGGGCATTTCCGCGAGTGAAGTACATAAGAGGGTGCGACAGTTGACCAAGTACACCGCCAAGGAGGATCTCCCTAGTGAACCAGTCATACCTCCTTTCGACGCCTCTAATCCTCCTCCTGAGGTAGAATTACACCGTGAAGTAATTTCTGCTTGCGATTGCCTTTAATGATGCTCTCATATGTAATGTTGTATGTTATGAATTTGGCCCCTTGTCCTGAGTGGGTTATTCCTCGCAAAGTGCATGAAGAGGACGAGTCGGAGTCGACCGTCCCAATTAAAGAGGAGGGACCCCCAAGTCTAGCGACCCGGACACTCGCAAGCGTTCTCGCAGTGAGGACTCAGATGCTTCATCACTGACGATGCCAGAAGGCCCTTCGACTGTTGTTGCAGAGGATCCAATCCCCACCGTTCATGTGCAATCCATGGCTCCTCCTGCCCAGAAGAAGTTGTGGCTGCCAAAGGATTCGTCGGAGTCAGAGGAGCAATCCTTCGACCTTCATAAATTTGACTGGTAAGTTTTTGATTTTGCCTTGGTTTCTTCTCAGAGTTGCTGCTTTTCCTGAAGCTTTTGCTTAATGTGTGTTCCAGCCAAGCAGCGTCGTCGTCTTCTAACGACATCCAGTTTGTGAAGGCGTCCGGAGTCGCGAACTCCAAGGCCAAGAAGATGGCCGAGCGATCTCCTACTCCTCCATCTACGGCCCAATCCGGGCATAATTCATCGAGTTCCCCATATGCTAGGGAACATCAGATAGTTACCCGGATGTCTGTGTGACAGCCTTCTTCGGAGTCTGTGGAGGATCATGTAGGTATCTTGTAATTGGCAATCAAAATCGTTCTTGACGTTGTGTACTTGAACTTTTATTGAATCCTAATGCAGCTCATCGTGAATGAAGCTGCGCGCCTGGTGGAGCAAGTCCTTGACATGGGTCGACAACATGCGCGACTGGAAAATCGCCATCGCATATTCGAAAGTAAGTCGTGACTTCATCTTTGTCTTGGCGAATTTCATTGATTCGATGTGGTGATATGCCCTGTATGTCGTAGCCAAACATAATGAATTACTTCGCCATGCTGCTGCACTTGATAAGACATTGGCCGCAACGACGAAGAGTCGCGACGAGGCGATCACAGCCTTGGAGGAGTCACTGAAGCGAGAGGAGGATCTCCGTGTCTCCACTGCTGAGAGGGAGAAGTTGTTCGAAGAGCAACTTTTCTCGATCGCCAAGTCCCTCTCAGGTCTTCTTTTTATTTGGATGTGCCCTGCTCTTCTATGCTTTGACTTATTGTTGTTATACTAACACTTTTGTGTATGCAGATGCCAGCAGCTTGAGCTTTGACGCCCAATCTCTGCGCCGCACGGATGCATTGGCAGGCGCCATCGCTACAGTAGAAGACTGTAGCGTATCCCTCCAAGAGACGTTGGGGAAGGCCAAGGATGTACTCAGTCGTATCCGTGAGGATTTGACTCCCAAGGCCGGACTGATCGAGAATCTTGGATACTTGGTGGAGTCCCTGGCTAGAGGAATCCCTATGGACTTCAAGAACTCGCAGCCATCCGTCGGCGCCACCATGGCACTCGCAATTGTGCAAGCCCATGGTGTGGAGATGGACCCTGCCGCTATTTCTGGGGCGATGCCTGTCGACGCTAGAGGTCAGCAGGTAGTGTTTGCTCCGTGCTAGTAAATGAAAAAAATATGGTCCTCAGCTTATCGAGACACTCGCTAAGTATTCCAAGGAGCGGCGTCAAGTGAAAGCAGCGAAAGCTGTGGCATCTGGGCGTACTATCGGCAAGTCCGTGGCGTCGGAGACTACCATGGATGCGATGAAGCCCCCGAAGCCCAAGTCCAGGTCGAAGAAAAATGCTCCGTAGTCTGTCTGTGTAATAGCTCTAGTGTTTGGCCTTTTCTTTTGTGGAACAATGCTTTTATGTAGGTACCCTAGTCAGGACTTTGATATGTTTGAATGCATCTAAGACTTTTGTCAATGTATCCTCAGCCTCTTATTTTTCCTGTGCTTGGTTCGTGATAGGGTACATCGAGTGGTACTTTGAGTGATCCTCGTGATCATCTATCCGATGATGAGACCTTGGCGCAGCCGCGGTCAAGGGGGATGAGTTGTCGCTGCTTTCGCGACTACGCGATCGCGTTAAGCAGCTGGAACATGATTTGCCCATCCTTCGCGGTAACGTGGATGTATGGAAGTCGAGGTTGGAGGAGGCTACCGCCCGCGAGCATTATCTGTTGGAGAAGGTGACGCGGATGGGCGATCAATTCAAGTGTTAGCTTTCTGCCCTCTTATCTTTTCTTTTGGTCAGTCGCGTCAAACGTCAATTCATTGTCTTCATCCTTTGCCCTTTTTTGCTTCGTGTAGTTGTCAGTGCTCGCCATCCGCAGGATGAGAAAGACCGAATCACCATTCGAATGAATGACCTGACCCAAGAGCAGCTTCAGGCAAGTGGGTACTTTTGAGTGGACCATGCAGGATCGTGCTTCTCGAGTACTCCATTTTTTGAAGAAGGCGCAGTCGTGCCTTAGGCGTATCTACCAAATGATGTTTCCGCTGGACGCCGTTCCTTCAAGCCTGCAGGCTCTTCTGGAAAAGTTCCAAGATCTGAGTGCAGTTCGCGAGTGTGTGCGGCATCATTTAGTGGCTGGTGCCAAGGCTGATTTGTCGCTAGTGCGACTTCATAGGCCAGATGTAGACATTGCAGCTATTGCTGCCGGGTCGCTGACTCCACCAGAAGGTTCGACCTGGAACATGGTGCCACATTACCAGGTAGTTGAGCGCTCAGCAGAAGAAATCGTCGACTTCTTCGAAGAGCAGATGAACGTTCTTCTATTGCAGCAATAGCTTTAGCTTGTGTCATGCGCACAATTGTACAAGTGTTGTAAAGTTCATAGAGATATGTTGGGTGTAATTAATTTATATTGATATGTAAGGAGCTTGCAAGCTGTATATTTTTTTCGAGTGCGCTGCACTTTGTGATTCCTTTTCGTTAGCCTGACTTGTGTTTATCCCAGCACCTTGCTAACCTGTCAGGTGCATTGCAGCTGGGTTGGTGTTTGTCAAGGGTTCGATTAGTGCGTCAGCTACTCAGTATATCGCGATTAGTTCATAGAACAGGTGCGTAAAGGATGGCGCAGCCCCTGAGTAATAAGATTGCAAGAAAATAATAGAAATCACAAAGTTTTGGGGCACTTAGCTTTATTTATTCGTAGAACAGTACGAGGTACAATGTGTGGCTAAGTAGCCTGGCTGAATAGCCTTATTTGTAAATGTAAAGAAAATGACTAAGGGTAGAAGCAACGTAGCTGCGCGACGTTCCAGGGGTTGGTGTATGCGACTCGTGTCTCGAAATCTTTGAGGCGATAGGCGCCACTTGGGATTACTTCTGTATTCATGTAAGGTCCTTCCCAAGGGGACTCGAGCTTGAGATGTCCTTGTTGCTTCAGTCGTAGGACCAGGTCTCCTTCGACGAAGGACCTGGGGCATCGCCTTCTGCTGTGGTAGTTGCGGAGATTTTGCTGGTAGATCGTTCATCTCTCCATTGTGATTTGCCATGCCTCGTCAAGGAGGTCGACGGAGTCTTCGAGTGTAAGAGTGGACGCCTTCTCACTATATGCGACCACCCGCGGGGCTTTGTTGCGTACTTCTGCGGGTAGCACCACTTCGGCACCGTGCACCATGAAGAACGTGGTGTATCCCGTGGCGCTGTTTGGAGTTGTGCGCAGGCTCCAGAGTACGGATTGCAGCTCGTCTGGCCAGCATCC
The DNA here is from genome assembly GCA_910589775.1 of Avena eriantha. Lineage (NCBI taxonomy): Eukaryota > Viridiplantae > Streptophyta > Magnoliopsida > Poales > Poaceae > Avena > Avena eriantha. The sequence continues at coordinate 144,795,059 of OU342745.1, forward strand.
AGTAGCTTGCTCGAGTGGTCGGAGTAGTCGTTTGTTGATTCCGCCGCTAACGAGGCTGTTGGCCTGTTTGACTTGACCGTTGGTCTACGGGTGAGCCACCGAGGCGTAACTTATGTGGATTCCCAGGTTTTCGCAGAATTCCTAGGACTCCTTGGAGGTGAAGTTCGTCCCGTTGTCCGTGATGATACTGTGTGGCACTCCAAAGCGGTAGATGATGGACTCAAAGAACTTGATGGCGCTGGCCCCTGATTGATTTGTCACCGGCATGGCCTCTATCCACTTGGTGAATTTGTCAACTACGACTAAGAGGTAGGCGTAACCTCCTCATGAGGACCTGGGGAGCTTACCGACCATGTGGAGTCCCCATTGTGTGAAAGGCTAGGCCAACGGTATTGGCCTGAGTTCTGCGCCAAGTGCATGAGGTTTGTCTGTGAATTGCTAGCAAGCGTTGCAGCGCTGGACTATGTCTTTGGCGTCGCGAATGGCCGTGGGCCAGTAGAATCCAGCCCCTACGACTTTGGCAACGAGGGAGTGACTGCCAGCATGGTGCCCGCAAGTGCCTTCGTGTATGTCGAGGAGCACCGCCCTTCCATCTCCGTTGGAGACGCACCGTTGGAGAACTCCTTTGATGCCGCGCTTGTATAGTTCGCCGTTGATAACAGCGAATGCCTTAGATGTACGTGTGATGTGCCGTGCGTCAGTCAGATCATCTGGCAGCCTCTTGCTGAGTAGATATGTGATGTAGGGTTGTGGTCAGGATGGCTCGATCATCATGACGCCCATTGGTCCTTCGAGTCCTGTGTCCAGCTCCAGGTCGTTGAGTGCCATTAGCTCGTTGGGTGGCGTAGCCCCCGAGTCTGTTGATGCGCCTGCTTTCTTCTCTGGAGCCTTTGGCTTGATGGAGCATTCACAGATGCACTCGAGAAATACTCCAGGTGGTATGGGGCCATAGGTGGAGCCAATGTTGGCGAGTGTGTCCGCCTCTTCGTTGCTTTTGCGGCCTATGTGCCGTAGCTCACAGCCGTTGAAATCTCCTTCGAGTGTGTCGTAGAGGTCGTGGTCGGCGATCATATTGTCGCTCAGTGCGTCGCACTCCTGCATTTTTGTGTTCACCACTAGTTTGGAGTCACCTTAGATGATGAGCCTCTTGGCGCCACACGCTTTTGCCATCCTCATCCCATGGAGCATGGCTTCATACTCAGCTTCATTGTTGGAGGCCGTGAACTGCATTCGCAAAATGTATTTCAGCTTGTGTCCTTGGGGCGATGTCAGTATGACACCTGCGCCAGCCCCGTCCTTTCGTGTGGACCCATCGAAGTGCATTGTCCAGAGATAGGACATGTCTGGCTTTTCAGGGAGCTGGTTCTCCATCCAGTGCACGAGGAGATCAGGGAGGACTTGCGACTTTATCGCGTCGCACTTTTCATATGTGATGTCTCGTGGAGACAGCTCGATTCCCCAAAGTGCGACTCGTCCGGTAGCATCAGGATTGTTGAGGATATGCCCAAGCGGGGCGTCGTTGAGTACCACGATTGCGTGCTCCTGGAGGTAGTGCGCAGTCGCCTGGCGGTCATGAATACGCCGTACGCCAGCTTGTAGTAGTGCAGGTATCGTTGTTTTGTCGGCGTGAGCACCTCGCTAAGGTAGTAGACTGGGCGTTGTACCCCGTGGACCTTGTTTTGTTCGGCTCATTCCACTACAAGCATTGTGCTAACCACCTGGTTGGTGGCGGAGATGTAGAGAAACAACGGATCCTTTTTGCATGGAGTCACCAGTATTGGCAAGGTGGATAGTAGACGCTTAAGGTCTTCGAATGATGCTTGCGCTTCGTCTTTCCACTCGAACTTGTCAGTTTTGCGCAGAAGTTGGTAGAAGGGTAGTGCCTTTTCGCCCATTCGACTGATGAATCGACTGAGCGCTGCGATTCGCCCAGCCAGTTGCTAAACGCCTCTTACGTTCTTTGGCTTCTCCATGGCCTGTATGGCTTTTATCTTCTTCGGGTTTGCTTCGATCCCTCTCGTGGAGATGAGATACCCGAGTAATTTCCCAGATGGCATGCCGAAGGCGCATTTATCCGGATTGAGCTTGATCCGGTAGTGGTCGAGGTTGGCAAAGGTCTCACAGAGATCGTCGATTAGCGAGGCTTCCTCCTTGGTCTTGATGATGATGTCGTCAACGTAGACTTGGATATTGCGACCAAGTTGGCTCTTGAGGCAGGCCTGCATGCACCACTGATAGGTGTCTCCTACGTTTTTTAGCCCGAAGGGCATGGTGTTGTAGAAGAACACGCCAAAGGGCGTTGTAAACGCCGTCTTCTCTTGATCTTCCTCCTTCATTCGAATCTGATTGTAGCCTGAGTGGGTGTCGAGGAAGCAAAGGCGTTCACATCCCGCGGTGGAGTCGATGATTTGGTTGATTCGCGGCAGCGGGTAGTGATCCTTTGGGCAGTGCTTATCCAGGGAGGTGAAGTCCACCCACATCCGCAGGATATCCGTGTCTTTTTTGGGCACCAACACTGTATTGGCGAGCCAAGTACTTTCTTTAATGTCGCGTATGAAGTTTGCGTCGAGGAGTCTGTTGATCTCCATTCCAACCGCTTTTGCTCGTAGTTCAAACAGTCACCGTATTGTCTGCTTGACTAGCCTGGCATCTAGATTGACGTTGAGTGCGTGCTCGGCGAATTCCCTGGGAACACCTGGCATGGCCATAGGACACCAGGCAAAGATTTCCCAGTGCTGATGGAGGAATTCGACGAGCGCGAGTTCCTATGCGGAACTCAAGTTGTTGGTGATGAGGGCCGTCTTGGTCGGGTCCATTGGGTGGACCTGGACTTTCTTCGTGTGCACCGACGAGTCGAAGGACAGGTCGGGTGAGCTTGGCCTGCTTAGGGGAGGCAGACTATTGTCTGTCGACTCCTTCAATCTTGCGAGCTCCTCCTGCATGCCGAAGGACTAGGAGATTCTGTTGAATTCCCTGTCACAAATGTCGGACCTCTCGAAGCTCCCGTTGATTGTATTGACGACGTTTGGACCTGGCATTTTCATCTGCAGGCAGGCATAGTGCGGCACTTCCATGAACCTAGCGAACACGATGCGTCCGAGGATGCAGTGGTACTGTGAAGGCCAGTCGATGACTTCGAAGTCGATGCGTTCACGTCGAAAGATTTTCGGTGTGCCGAAGATGATGTCGAGGTTGATTTTGCCCACAGGATATATGCCCTTTCCTAGGATGATGCCATGGAACGCGTGTCTGAGACCTCCAGACATGTCAGAGGGATCCTCATTGCACGTAAGGTACTTGCGAACATGAGGTTAATGCCACTTCCGCCGTCAAAGCCTCCGATTTGTGCCTCGAGTACGAGGGGACAGTGGCCTAGTCGAGGGACTTGGCGCGGATGGTCGCGCTTGTCAAAGGTGATGCAGGAGTCGCTTCGATTGAGGTACTCGGTGGTGGAGGGCAGGGAGTTCTTCGCCAAGTTGACTTGGCGAGTGATGGCCTTCTGTACCCGATTTGAGGGGCGTCCCTTTTGGAACATCATGTTGCCTACGGCCCGTGGGTATGGCTCGCCTCCGTGATGCTGGACTAGTGCAGCCGCGGGCGGTGGTGGTCCGAGCGGTGGTGGAGGAGCTCCATGTGCCACAATGCCTAGGGAGGTTCCATAACCCCTGTTGATCACGTCGTGATTCATTCGAGCCAGGCCCTCATGGAGTTTGAGGAACTCACAACAGTCCTTGAGGAGGTGGCTGGATTTCTTCTTGCCGTCGTTCTTGTCAATGTAGAAGTGCACGTTCCACGGCCTGGACAGTTTGTCCTTGATAGATGCTGCGGGTGCCTCTTCGCGAGTGCGGCGTTGCCATACTTGTGTGGTTTTCCTGGAGTCGCGGTATCTGCCACTGTGATACCCGCTGTTGCGGTTGTCATCGCGTTTGTCGGTGTAGCCAGCTGCGACCATATTGATGTCGTCGCGGTCATCGTAGATGCGCATTCGACACTTGCTTCGGCGGTCGCGTCTGCGTTCGAGTTCCGCTTCGTCGTTGGAGTGAACGCGGTTTTTCACCGAGTCTTCTCCATCTGCCCACCGGTACGCGATTTCCATCAGGTGGTCAATCGTTTTGGGCTTCGAACGGCCCAACTCCTCCCTGAGCTCTATGCGGCGAATACCGTCGTTGAACGCGTCGATCGCCTGGTCCTCCGAGATGTTTTCTGCGGAGTTCTTGATGATGGACCACCTCTGGATGTATGAGCGCAACGACTTGCCAGACCTTTGTTGCCAACCTCTTAATTCTTCGATTGATGCGGGACTTTTGTAAGTGTCCTTGAAGTTGCGGACGAAGCTGTAGACCAGCTCTTCCCAGCTGCGAATAGATCCGCGCGGGAGGTTGTTGAGCCATGCGCGAGCGGCCCCCTGCAGTTGTAGCTGTAGGCATTGCATGGCCATGCTTCGTCTCCCGCCGTGGAGCCTGACAGAGGAGATGTGGTCCTCCAACCAGATTTTTCGGGTCCTGCAGACCGTCAAACTTTGGGTTCTCCGATAGGAGTTTGAACCCCTTAGGCATTCACTTCTGCCTAATGGTTCTGCTAAAGCATCTAGCACCCTAGAGCTCCACATATTTGTCCTCTGAGTCAGTCGAACGAGCATGTCGTGCGTGCATCTTATCGACTTTGCGCTATGTGATGTCATCACGCGCGTCGTAGTCGTGGTCGTGCCATCGTGAACGGCGATGCCGAGACAGGTCATGGCTATCATCGCTGGACGAGGGCGAGGAGTCGCGCTTTGCTAGAGCCTTGCCCTTCTTCGGCTCCGGCGGTGGCTCCTTGTCGAGGGCGGCCTCGATAAATCCCAAGTCCGCGATCGTATATCGGTGCATGGAGGCTCGTGGATCTCCAGTTGGCGACTGGTTGTTCAGGAGGTACATGGTGGCTACCGTCACCATAGCTTGTGGCGTCTTCGGGAGCACATTGCCACGCGTATCCATCGTCATGGAGCCGAAGTCGAGGACCTTTGTGGCTTCTACACACTCTTGCTCGGTGAGGTGGGCTAGTCGAGATCGCCTCTTGTTAGCAACGTACTCGTTGCATTTGGAGCAGGATCCTCCGTGGGAGGAGAGCCTGGCTCGTTGGAGGCTCAACTCGTCTGCCGCCTTTTTACACGCTTTGAGTTGCGCGATTGTATGTAGCTGGCGTTTGTATTCCTCCTTCAGGAGCCAATGGTTGCCCATCAGCAGTTCTTGCGGGGAGCCGAAGGGCAGAGGGTTGCCTCGTAGGGCTTCTCGACAGCGAGCCCACTCGTTGTCATTGAGCCCGATCACTATGCGCTCCCCAGTGTTTTCATTCACAATGGCTGGCGGCTCTACTCCATTGTTGACAGGCGCGCCGTTGCCACCTTTGGTGGGGCCGCCATTAGGTATGCCACCGTTGGGCGGGTCACCGTTGGGTATGCCACCATTTGGTGGGCCGGTACCAGATCCGTTGCCCGCGTTGTCCCGATTGCCGGAGGTGTCACCAGCGTTGATGACAGTGCACATGAAGTGGTTGGGGAAGTTGTTGCTTCCGCAACTTTCAGATCCGGAGCCGTAGGGTCCATCTTCAGTGGCTAGGTCACCCAGATCGGATCCGCGACTGCTATCGCTATCCATGCTCTTGGTTGTTGCGGAGGCATTGAGCTCGCTAAGGGTACCGATTGGTGGAGGGAACCATGATGCTGGAGCAATCGACGGTGTTGTCGGCTAGTCAGGCATGCGAAGCGTGCCTAACTGGCCCACTTGGAAGCGGAGGCTCCCGATTGCTAGGCTGACCCCGTCGCCCACGGACTCGGAATCCGGGCGAGTGGCCGGCATGTGGATGGTGAAGTCGAACGCGCCGAAGAGCTGGCGAATCTCCGTTGTTGTGGAGTTGTAGATCGCGTTTGATGGGGCCAAAGAAGCCGCAACATCAGCACTCCCAATTCCCCCAGACGGTGCCAATTGACAAGGGTTTAACTCGTCAATGCCCATTGTTATGGGCTTGGATTTTGGAGAAGGAGGGAGCGCTGGAGGCATCAGTCGGCTAGCAAACAAGCACATAGGGACACAAGGTTTACCCAGGTTCAGGCCTCGCATAGGTCCCTACTCCTGCTTGTCTGCTCTTGGAATTAACAAAGGAATCTAAGATTACAATGGTGCGCAGATGCAATCTGGCGAAGGTTGTGGAAACTAGGGTTGCGTGTGTCCTCCTCGCCACCCCCTCCTAGCCTTTATATAGATAGGCTAGGTCTCGGGTAGCAGGTCGAGTCGGTTATAGATTAGGGTTTCTCCTTTAAACTTTCTATCTTGAGTTTCTTCTTGTCTCGCAAGTAATCGCGAGTCCGTGGGCCACTCGAATTCTACACTGGGCCTTGGCAAAGTCGTGGGCTTCTCCCGTATCTGGACCGTATATACCAAACTCGAGTACCTGTAGGGTATACCCATGTCACAATGACACTAGTGTATCCCTATGTGGTTTTTTAAAGAACAGACATGCAATGAACTCTAGTGGATCCATATGTGGTTTGTGACAAGAACACACATGCAATGCCACTGGTGGATCAATATGTGGTTTCTAAAAAGAACAGACATGCAATGACACTGGTGGATCCATATGTAGTTTGTGAAAAGAACGGACATGAAATGACTCTAGCTGTGGTTAATGAAAAGAACAGACATGCAATGACTCTGATGGATCCATATGTGGTTTGTGAAAAGAATACACATGCAATGACTATAGCTGTGGTTTGTGAGAAGAACACACATCCAAAGACACTGGTGGATCCATGTTCAATTTGTGAAAGAACAGACATGCACTGACTCTAGGTGTGGTTCATGAAAAGAACACACATCGAATGACACTGGTGGATCCTTATGTGGTTTGTGAAAAGAACACACATGCAATGACTCTAGCTATGGTTTGTGAAAATAACACACACGCAATCACACTGGTGGATCCATATGTGGTTTGTAAAAAGAACACACATGCAATGACTCTAGTTGTGGTTAATGAAAAGAACACACCTACAATGACACTGGTGGATCTTTATGTCGTTTGTGAAAGAACACACATGCAATGACTCTAGCTGTGGTTTGTGAAAAGAACACACATGGAATGACACGGGTGGATCCATATGTGGTTTTCAAAAAAAATAGACATGCAATGACTCTAGCTGTTGTTTGTGGGAAGAACATACAGTTAATGCCACTTGCACTTGTTAATGAAAAGAATTTACATGCAATAACTATGATGGATCAATATGTGGTTTGTGAAAAAAACACATGGAATGACTCTAGCTGTGGTTTGTGAAGAAAACAGACATGCCATGACACTGGTGGATCCACATGTGGTTTGTGAAAAGAACAGACATGCAATGACTCTAGTTGTGGTTTGTGAAAAGAACACACATGCAATGACACTAGTGGATCCATAAGTGGTTTGTGGAAAGAACAAAGATTCAATGACTCTAGCTATGGTTAATGAAAATAATAGACATGCAATGACTATTATGGATCCATATGTGGTTTGTCAAAAGAACAGATGTAAGACCCTCGAATCGGCCCTATGCAAGTTTTAGCCCTTTCCGCCAAACCCGCATAGAAGCGATTCAAGGACGCCCACCAGGCACTTTCGTGCGAGTGGAAAACAAAGTAATACCATTACACAATAGTCCTCGATGGGACCCATAGAACAGATATACATACAACAACGACTCAACGAGTCAAGAATACAGATATACAATACAAAGATCCAAATCACCTTGAAAACGTTAGAGCGTCCGACTATGGACAAGATGCAAATGTTGCTAAGAGCCCTGAAGAATAATCAATGGCGTCCATAACCCTGCCCAGGCCAAGCCGGAAGGGTAACCCTGCTAACGACGTCGATCTCAAACCTGCTAAGACAAAATGGGTACTGACAAAGGGCAAGGGAAAAAAGAGGAGCGTCAGTACTGAGGCCAGTACACGGCGAGGCTAGAATTCGGTGGCTCTCGCCTACATAGGTATGGTGGGATGAAGCGGCAGCGCAGCGGCACTAAACAACCTATAGAGACTCGATACAACTGGCGGTTATCAGAGAGGGATAAGAAAGACCTATTCGGATCCTACCTGATGCTAACACCAAATATACCCCTCCTGGTATTTCCCCCTCGAGACCAAACGAGGAAGTCGGACCAAGGAACTCACTCGGTTGGCAGTCTTACTCATTCCGTTATAGTTGCAGCAATTACTAATCAGATAAAGATAGCATGAGTCATCCTGATAGCATAAGTAGTGGGCAGTTTGAGTTAACATTCCGTTGTAGTTGGAACATTTACTAGTCAGATATAATTGTCCTGACGAATCCCAAAACCCAGCAGTGGTTGGCACTTTTATCACATTCCCTTGGAGTTGTATTACTTACTAGACAGGTATATCAGAACACGATACGACCAAGATCCACCAGTTGTTGGCATTTTTAATATCCATTCCGTTATAATTGAGCTGATTACTAGTCACATATTAAGTCAAATTTATAGCACTACTTTAGTTATGCTTGTCTATGATCGAGATACTGTGCTCCAAGTCGTCCATAACCGCGGACACGGCTTTCAGAAAGTTTTACCCTGCAGGGGTGCACAAATAGCAACACACACTCGATCAACCTCGGAAAAACCAACTCAAAACCCAACGAGGCATTCATGACAAAGCGATCACAGGATTCAGAAATATTTCAGGGGGCCACCCCACTAAGCTACCCGCAACGAAGTTGGCCGGCTCCGGAACAGACCCAGGGTTTGCGTCAATGGCTGTAAACGACTGGGAGCCCGAAAGTGTGATTGGGCTTGTCGATACCGCGAAAACACTCCACGATCCTAAACAGTACAGGTGCTCCACGCACAATATTAAATAAAGCGGTAAAGCATGGCATAAGTACATGATAGTAATAAAGCCCCAAACTACTTTGTGGCCCCAAGAAATAGAAAAGAATCAAGCTCTGGCTCAGGGGGGTCCATAAGGCCTCCCGGATGTGGATAGTGCCAAAAATCAAGGAACATGTATCAAGTACTCGGGGTCCTACGGGACACAAGTGAGCGTGGAAGAACCAAATAACATCTATTGCCCACCGATGCCTCTGCATTAGTTATAGCTAGCATTTTAATAGTTGTATTTTAAGTCATGATCATCTCCACCACTAAGCATCTCCACCAATAACATCTGCCAGCATTTCAACAACTGTGGTACTTGACAACACGAGATCGCACATGAGCAAGTAACTACGACTCGCAAGGCCAGCTATCTACCCAACACGGGTAATAGGAGGTGTCCAAGGCAATATAGAGGCTGCACGGGATATAACTGGGGTACGGAAACTAAAGCATCGCGACACGGATATCAATAGATCAATAGGAGGAAATAAAGACTATAAATGCAAAATAGGTAGAAGGGGGAGAGATGCTCGCCTGGGAAACACTGCCGAAGGTTCATATCCAGAGAACTTGTCGGTACTCGCATCCACTCATCGGCCTAGTCCGGGAAGAAGCAAACACTAGAAGAAACACCGGATGCAATATTTAATACTATGGCAGAAGATCCGGCATGATTATGATATGCATGCGAGATGAATAATTATTATGCAACAGGTTTTAAATATAGCATTTATAAAATAGGGGCTCGGAAAAGGTTCACACATCTGGGTTCAGACGATCTTGGGGTTCGATGTGGTTCGGGGTCCGGTCTTTGGACTCCGGGATCGAGGCCTTCGGGTCCGTGAAGAAGGACTTGGCGGTTCCATCCAACCCATGAAGGAGATCTTGTCGCTTGGTGTTCGTGAAGGAGACTTAAAGTACGGTCTTCGGGTCTCGGAAAAAGATCTTGAGGGTCCACGTCGCAGAAGGGCTCGGGGTTTCCAAACTCCATATCAACCATTGGTCATGGCGTCGATTGACGAATTGGAAGTAGATCATGACGTCCATGACACTCGGTGGAGATCTTGTCGACCGGATCCGGGTCTCGGAGGAATTCTCGTTCGACTTATCGGCCTTGTCGCATGGGGGATCTTGCACAACCGCATCAAAACCACCACAGTACCACTTCACTTTGCACCAACACCGAAGAATCACCACGCCACCAAATCTTCTCGCAGAAACACCAAACTTCCCCGTAGAAAGTACAAATGGAGGGAGCAGTGCTGCTTTGACCATGGAGCCATAGATGATGGCCCTCCTAGAAGATGTAGAGGACAGTGCGAGATCGTAGCTGAGCTCGCGCCAATGGTGAGGCTCCTGCAGATGGAAGGGACGACACGGCACTTGGTGACAACGGTCCGAGAGGTGGGATGGCGCACAACAAAGGGCGACAGGGCGGTGCAGGGCCGGCAACTGCGGATGACGCGGGGGTAGCAGGGCATCCACGGGCAGCACGCACGTGCTGGGAGGCGAGGAGGACGATGTCCCTGCAGTTACGACACCAATCGAGGAAGCTCGCAGGACAGGGATGCTGCCTTGATGTGCTCGCGAACAGAGAGGACGGCAACGACCTTGGCAGCAGGGACACGAGCATCACTGGCGTACACAGAGGCGAGGTCGACCCGGCCGAAGGGGAGCAGGGCATCGAGGCAGAGGCGGGCGTGGATGCGGTAGAGGGAGGTGGTAGGTGGTGGTGGAGTTTACAGGGAGGCGGCACAGCGAGGGAGGCGACTGGAGCCAGAGAAGGAGGGGGCTGCGGTGAGGGGAAGAGCTTGGGAAGGGCCAGGCCCCGGCGGCTAGAGTCCCTCCATGGAGATCGAGCCGGGGAGATGGAGGCCGACGATGGAGCGTGCGGGGTTAGGGGAGTCTCGCGTGTGGGACGGGGTGGTGTCGCTGGGGTGGGGCCAGGGTGAGGCGGCGGAGAGATCGAGATCGAGCGGGGCGAGCGAGGCGTGGGTGTACGCGGCCGGGTGGGGTTCGAGGAGGGACCAGGTGGCGGCTGGGTGGGCCGTGGTTGGTGGGAGTTTGCTGCGCGCGTGTGGGGCCCGGCGGCAGGTGGGGCGGCCTGCAGGGAAGGGAGACTGGGTGGGAGTTTTGGCGAGGTGGGCGGGAGCGCACGATGGCATGCTGCACCGTTGGGTTCTGGCGGCGGGATGGGGGAAAAATAGGGGTAGGTGGGGTGGGGAAAAATAGGGTTTTGGTCTGGGTTAGGTATATGGGGTAGTAGGTGGCAACCGATTGGGCCTGACCGGTGGCTGCCTCCCCCAATAAAAATATTTTATTTTTATTTAACTTTTAAAATATTTTATAAATAGTTTTTTAGACAACTAAAATATCCAGGAAGACATGGTGTTATGATTTGAAATTAAAGGAGGACTAATTAGAAAACAAAATAGGTTTTTGCAAAGTACTTTTATGAACAAATATGCATGATGATGTCATGATGATGCACAAAGTAGTAGACAATTCAAGCGATTTTCTGGTAGTGATTTTAGCGGGATGCCACAACAGACATGCAATGACTCTAACTGTGGTTCATGAAAAGAATACACATGTAATTACACTAGTGGATCCATATGTGGTTTGTGGAAAGAACAGACATTCAATGACTCTAGTTGTGGTTCATGAAAAGAACAGACATGCAATGACAATGATGGATCCATATGTGGTTTGTGAAAAGACCACTCATGCAATGACGCTAGCTATGGTTTGTTCAAAGAACACACATGGAATGACTGTTGTGTATCCTTAGGTGTTTTGTGAAAAGAACAGACATGCAATGACTCTAGCAGTGGTTTGTGAAAAGAACACACATGCAATGACTCTGGTGTATCCTTATGTTGTTTGTGAAAAGAACAAACATGCAATGACTCTAGCTGTGGTTCATGAAAAGAACACACATCGAATGACACTGGTGGATCCATATGTGGTTTGTGAAAAGAACACACATGTAATGACTCTAGCTCTTGTTTGTGGGAATAACAGACATGTAATGACACTGGCTATAGTAAATGAAAAGAACAGGCATGCAATGACTATGATGGATATATATGTGGTTTGTGAAAAAAACACATGTAATGACTCTAGCCGTGGTTTGTAAAAAGAACACACATGCAATGACTCTGGTGTATCCTTATGTGGTTATTGAAAAGAACAGACATGCAATGAACTCTAGTGGATCCATATGTGGTTTGTGAGAAGAACACACATGCAATGACACTGGTGGATCAATATGTGGTTTTTGAAAAGAACAGACATGCAATGACACTTGTGGATCCATATGTGGTTTGCGAAAAGAACAGACATGCAATGACTCTCTGATGGATCCATGTGTGGTTTGTGAAAGAACAGACATGCACTGACTCTAGGTGTGGTTCATGAAAAGAACACACATCCAATGACACTGGTGGATTCTTATGTGGTTTGTGAAAAGAACACACATGCAATGACTCTAGCTGTGGTTTGTGAAAAGAAGACACATGCAATCACACTGGTGGATCCATATCTGGTTTGTGAAAAGAATACAAATGCAATGACTCTGGTGGATCCATGTGGTTTGTGAAAAGAACACACATCCAATTACTCTAGCTGTGGTTAATGAAAAGAACACACATGCAATGACACTAGTGGATCCTTATGTGGTTTGTGAAAGATCACACATGCAATTACTCTAGCTATGGTTTGTGAAAAGAACATACATGCAATCACACTGGTGGATCCATATTTGTTTTGTGAAAAGAACACACATGCAATGACACTTGTGGATCCATATGTGGTTTGTGAAAAGAACACACATGCAATGACTCTAGCTCTGGTTTGTGAAAAGAACATGCAATACAATTACACTGGCTGTGGTTAAGGAAAAGAACAGACATGCAATGACTATGATGGATTCATATGTGGTTCGTGAAAAGAACAAACATGCAATGACACTGGTGGATCCATATGTTGTTTGTGAAAAGAACAGACATGCAATGACTCTAGCTGTCGTTAATAAAAAGAACATACATGCAATGACTCTGGTGGATCCATATGTGGTTTGGGAAAAGAACACACATGCAATGACTCTAGTTGTGGTTTGTGAGAAAAACACACATCCAATGACACTCGTAAATCTATGTGTGGTTTGTGAAAGAAGAGACATGCACTGACTCTAGCTGTGGTTCATGAAAAGAACACACATGCAATCACACTGGTGGATCCATGTGTAGTTTGTGAAAGAACAGACATGCACTGACTCTAGGTGTGGTTCATGAAAAGAACACACATCCAATGACACTGGTGGATCCTTATGTGGTTTCTGAAAAGAACACACATGCAATGACTCTAGCTGTGGTTTGTGAGAAGAAAACACATGCAATCACACTGGTGGATCCATACTTGGTTTGTGAAAAGAATACACATGCAATGACTCTGGTGGATCCATGTGGTTTGTGAAAAGAACAGACATGCATTGACTCTAGCTGTGGTTAATGAAACGAACACACATGCAATGACACTGGTGGATCCTTATGTCGTTTGTGAAAGAACACACGTGCAATGACTCTAGCTGAGGTTTGTTAAAAGAACACACATGCAATGACACTTTTGGATCCATATGTGGTTTGTGAAAAGAACAGACATGCAATGACTCTAGCTGTTGTTTTTGGAAAGAACAGACATGCAATGACACTGGCTGTGGTTAATGAAAAGAATAGACATGCAATGACTATGATGGATGCATATGTGGTTTGTGAAAAAAAAACACATGCAATGACTCTAGCTGTGGTTCGTGAAAAGAACAGTTATGCATTGACACTGGTGGATCCATATGTGGTTTGTGAAAATAACAGACATGCAATTACTCTAGCTATAGTTTGTGAAAAGAACACACATCCGATCACACTAGTGGATCCATATGTGGTTTGTGAAAAGAATACACATGCAATGACTGTGGTGTATCCTTATGTAGTTTGTGAAAATAATAGACATGCAATGAACTCTGGCGGATCCATATGATGTTTGTGAGAAGAACACAGATCCAATGACACTGGTGGATCCATATGTGGTTTGTGAAAATAACAAGCATGCAATGACTCTAGCTGTGGTTTCTGAAAAGAACACGCAATACAATGACTCTCGTGGATCCATATTTTGTTTATGGGAAGAACACACATGCAATGACTCTACCTGTGGTTAATGAAAATAACACACATGAAATGAGTCTAGTGGATCCACGTGGTTTGTGAAAAGAATAAACATGCAATGACTCTATCCATGGTTAATGAAAAGAACACACATGCAATGACACCGGTGGATCCATATGTGGTTTGTGAAAAGAACAAACATGCAATTACTCTAGCTGTGGTTAATGAAAAGAACAGACATGCAATGACTCTGATGGATCCATATGTGGTTTATGAAAAGAACACACATGCAATGACCCTAGTTGTGGTTTGTGAGAAGAACACACATCCAATGACACTGGTGGATCCATGTGTGGTTTGTGAAAGAACAGACATGCACTGCCTCTAGGTGTGGTTCATGAAAAGAATACACATGCAATCACACTGGTGGATCGATATGTGGTTGGTGAAAAGAACACACATGCAATGACACTAGTGGATCCATGTGTGGTTTGTGAAAGAACATACATGCACTGACTCTAGGTCTGGTTCATGAAAAGAACACACATTCAATGACACTAGTGGATCCTTATATGGTTTGTGAAAAGAACACACATGCAATGACTCTAGCTGTGGTTTGTGAAAAGAACATACATGCAATCACACTAGTGGATCCATATCTGGTTTGTGAAAAGAATACACATGCGATGACTCTGGTGGATCCATGTGGTTTGTGAAAAGAACACACATCCGATGACTCTAGCTGTGGTTAATGAAAAGAACACACATGCAATGACACTAGTGGATCCTTATGTGGTTTGTGAAAGATCACACATGCAATTACTCTATCTGTGGTTTGTGAAAATAATAGACATGCAATCACACTAGTGGATCCATATTTGGTTTGTGAAAAGAACACACAGGCAATGACACTGGTGGATCCATATGTGGTTTGGGAAAAGAACAGACATGCAATGACTCTAGCTCTGGTTTGTGAAAAGAATAGGCAATACAATGACACTGGTTGTGGTTAAGGAAAAGAACAGACATGCAATGACTATGATGGATCCATATGTAGTTTGTGAAAAAAATAGACATGTAATGACTCTAGCCGTGGTTCATGAAAAGAACACACATGCAATGACACTGGTGGATCCATATGTGGTTTGTGGAAAGAACAGACATGCAATGAATCTAGCTGTGGTTAATGAAAAGAACAAACATGCAATGACTATAATGGATCCATATGTGGTTTGTGAAAGAAAAAATATGCAATGACTCTAGTTGTGGTTTGTGAAAAGAACACACATGTAATGAATCTGGTGTATCCTTATGTTCTTTGTGAAAAGAATAGGCATGCAATGACTCTAGCCGTGGTTTGTGAAAAGAACACACATGGAATGACTATGATGGATCCATATGCGGTTTGTGAAAAAAACACATGCAATGACTCTAGCTGTGGTTTGTGAAAAGAACACACATGCATGACGCTGGTGTATCCTTATGTGGTTTGTGAAAATAATAGACATGTAATTAACTCTTGTGGATCCATATGTGGTTTGTCAGAAGAACACACATGAAATGGCACTGGTGGATCAATATGTGGTTCGTGAAGAGAACAGACATGCAATGACACCTGTGGATCCATATGTGGTTCGTGAAAAGAACAGACATGCAATGACTCTAGCTGTGGTTAATGAAAAGAACGGACATGCAATGACTCTGATGGATCCATATGTGGTTTGTGAAAAGAACACACATGCAATGACTCTAGCTATGGTTTGTGAGAAGAACACACATCCAATGTCACTGGTGGATCCATTTGTGGTTTGTGAAAGAATAGACATGCAGTGACTCTAGCTATGTTTCATGACAAGAACGCACATGCAATCACACTGGTGGATCGATATGTGGTTTGTCAAAAGAACACACATGCAATGACACTGGTGGATCCATGTGTGGTTTGTGAAAGAAAAGACATGCACTGACTCTAGGTGTGGTTCATGAAAAGAACACACATCTAATGACACTGGTGGATCCTTATGTGGTTTGTGAAAAGAACACACATGCAATGACTCTAGCTGTGGTTTGTGAAAAGAACACACATGCAATCACACTGCTGGATCCATATGTAGTTTGTGAAAAGAACATACATGCAATGACTCTAGCTGTGGTTAATGAAAAGAACACACCTGCAATGACACTAGTGGATATTTATGTTGTTTGTGAAAGAACACACCTGCAATGACTCTAGCTATGGTTTGTGATAAGAACACACATGCAATGACACTGGTGGACCCATATGTGGTTTGCGAAAAGAACAGACATGCAATGACTCTAGCTGTTATTTGTGGGAAGAACAGACATGCAATGACACTAGTTGTGGTTAATGAAAAGAATAGGCATGCAATTACTATGATGGATCAATATGTGGTTTGTGAAAAAAAACACATGGAATGACTCTAGCTATGCTTTGTGAAAAAAACAGACAGGCCATGACACTGGTGGATCCATATGTGGTTTGTGAAAAGAACAAACATGCAATGACTCTAGTTATGGTTTGTGAAAAGAACACACATGCAATGACACTAGTGGATCCATATGTGGTTTGTGGAAAGAATAGACATTTAATGAATCTAGCTGTGGTTAATGAAAAAATAGACATGCAATGACTATGATGGATCCATATGTGGTTTGTGAAAAGAATAGACATGCAATGACTCTAGCTATGGTTCATGAACAGAATACACATATAATGACACTAGTGGATCCATATGTGGTTTGTGGAAAGAACAGACATTCAATAACTCTAGCTGTGGTTAATGAAAAGAACAGACATGCAATGACTATGATGGATCCATATGTGGTTTTTGAAAAGAACACACATGCAATGACGCTAGCTATGGTTTGTGAAAAGAACACACATCGGAATGAATCTTTTGTATCCTTATGTGGTTTGTGAAAAGAACAGACATGCAATGACTCTATCTGTGGTTTGTGGAAAGAACACACATGCAATGATTCTGGTGTATCCTTATGTTGTTTTTGAAAAGAACAGACATGCAATGACTCTAGCTGTAGTTTGTGAAAAGAAAGTACAAGTTTATTCCGGACCAATTGATGGGTCCGACTGACCTAGAGACATGGTACACATGGACCCTTTTTGAATAGTTGACAACCCTCTCACACATGCAATGACTCTAGTGGATCCATATGTGGTTTGTGAAAAGAACACACATGCAATGATGTCGTCGGATTGATGAAAAGTACGCCATGAGGGGGTCCTCGAGGCGTGCGGAAGAGAGGGGTGTGAGACATACGGTATTCTAGGACAGTGAACACACAAGTTTACCCAGGTTCGAATCCGCTGGCTTTGGACGGATCCTACTCCTGCTAGCAATCCAATAATACGGTAGAGCCGGAATATGGGTTACAAGGGTTTCGCCTGTGCGAGTTGAGATTGTAGACTATTGAGGTGTGCCCTAAAGGCTCTCCCTAGGGCTTATTTTATAGATATCCGGCCTAGGGTTTATAGGAGAGATCTATCCGGCTACGACTAAGAGTTGGTTACAGAGTACATCTTGAACTACAAGTAACATTATGGGCCTAAGTCGGTAAGTCTTCTGGGCCTTCCCGTAGCCGGATTGGACTCCGTCTTTCTCCCTGACTGGGCCGCCCGTGAAGCAAAGCTCTAACCCGAAGTGGGCCACCCTGGTCAGTGAGGAACTGTGAGGATACCCAGAAAGTATATCCCCAATAGCAGCCCCCGGAGGCCTCCAAGATCCAAAATCGAATTTATCATCGTATAGCTTGATCTTCGGCTTGCAGAATCTTGAATGGTTCCTGAAACTTCACAACAAAAAATACGATCCGGGTCTTAAAAAATAAGTCGGACCTATCAACAGGTTACTCGGATTTTCTAGCTTGATTTCGAACTAAGTCGGAACTTGGTCTCTAACGCCGTCTGACACAAGTCATGGTCAAGTCATGTCATCTGACAGGCATTCCGTCAGCACGACCTTTGGTGGGTCCGCAGTTCATGGAACCGAGGCGCTGTTTCAATGCGTGCGTGGAGATCGAGGCGACATAATCATCGCGTGGGTCCTTCCCAGTTCCTTCCACGACGCGTGGCGGTTACACTGTAGCATTTGCACGAATCTTGGCGTAGTTAGGTGGATATAAGGGGTTAGGATTTTCGCCTTCTCCTTTCACCAGTCCTTTGGCTTTTCCTCTCCTCCCAATCTCCCTGCGCGCACTGAGCTCCCCGTTCCTCCCCCACAGAACTCCCAGCGCCGCCCATTCTAGGTCAACTGCTCGCTAGAGAAATGGCTTCATCTTCCTCCTCCGGCTTGGCGGCAGCGGCGGCGGCGGTGACGGCAGAAGCGGTGGTGGAGAAAGAGAGCTTTCGCAGGATCTGGATTCCCTGCGCGCTCAACGACGAGGGTCTCAAGAACGTGGAGAAGGAAGGGCTCCTCACCGCCACCGATTGGCGGAGCGGCTTCGAGGAAACCGTCCCCAACCCACGCGACGGTGAGCGGGTCCACTTCGGGACCCATCTCGACCGAGGTTTGTCGTTTCCTCCCTCGGAGTTCTTCTCTGAGGTGATTGATCATTACGGAGTTCAACTCCATCATCTTCCTCCCAACTCTCTTTTAGAGATGAGCGCTTACACATCTTTGTGTGAGGGCTTTCTCGACATTAGGCCTAGTTTGACTCTTTTCAGGTATTATTTTCATGTCCGGAGAAACTCCATTACCGCTGGTGTTCCTTATATGACTGGTACTATTTCGCTTAGACGCGAGCGCGCGTATCCCAAAATTTTAGCTAGTGACTCGGTCAAACATTGGCCAGCCACATTCTTCTATCATAGGGATATTCCGGATCCCGGCAAAGCTACTGCTTTGCCGACTTTTGTTGACGGAGCTGCCATGGCCCAACCGTCTTGGGACGAGGCTGCTCTGGCTCTCTCTGACGATCTGATCCTTGCTAAGAGGCTGGTCGAATATTTGATCAAACACAAGGGACTGAAGGGATCCGACTTAGTCCAATGCTGGGTCTCACGTCGGATCTAGCCCCTTCAGTACCATGGGGATCGACTGATGCACTCCATCACGTCATCCAAGAAAGACTCCCTCCGCATCAGCCCCAAATCCTACACCACTCAGGGATACATAAGCCAGATCAAGTGGCTGATAAGGGAGCGGATCGAGAGGAGAATCCCGGAGGTTTCTCTGGATATGCACACGGCGGAAAACCCCGTAGTGCTGGTAAGCTTCCATCAGTACACCTTTTAGGTGTTTTAAACTTTGAGTTATACTGCAATGCTGATATGTTTTCTTATTTTTAGCTTGCTAACCTCCTCGATTCGGAACTTGCTCCGCTCGAAGGATATCCTCCTGAGTTTTCTCAGGAGACAGAAGTAGTTCCATTACCGGACCTTGCGCTCAAGAAGTGAAAAGCTCCGATAGTGGCTGTTGGCACAAGGGAGGTGCCCGTCGTGAAGAGGTAACTTTCAATCACAACTTCCGCCTTTGTACTTTACTCAAATTTCTTTCCGAGATGTAATGTTTCTGACTTTACTACATTCTCAAAGGAAAACAGCTCATCAAGGGCAAGGGGAAAGGGATATCTTCGAAGCCCTTGCGACAGACGAAGCTTACCATAGCTTCTCCTGCCGTGGCTCCTCCGACTCTTGCCCCTCAACCTTCTGCAACGCCGACGATCACTCCTTCTTCGGTCATCGCAAAAGATCCGGCTCGTTCCACGGAGCCTGCGATCCTTGAATCGCAAACTGACGTCACCATGGGTGAGTCAGATCTAGATAAGGTTGAACCCTCGTTGGGTAATGATCCCTCGGCAGAAACCTTCGCCGAAAACCTTATCAGCAATCCGGGACTTGCCAAGTTTGGCCTGTCCCGGAAATCTGCAGAAGAAATCCAGCGGCTCGCCAGGCAATGCCTGGAGAAAAGTACTTTATCTACCGAAGAAGAAACGCAAGAAGCAGAGGACGTCAAGTTCTCCGACCTTCTCGCCCAGGTACGCCTTCACGATGAGAGGATTAGGACTGGTGAGCTTCCAACAGCCCCAGTGATTCCTCTGACTCTTGCCGAAAAGGTGGCCGCTGAAGTGAACGCGGGTTTGGATAAACTCACTCGCGAACAATATGTAAGTCGGAATACCAACTCCTATTTTTCCTTTATTTCATATCATATCCTCTAGCCCCCAAGCATGAAGTAGGATATATAATCTGGGTTTATGCTTCATTAGGATGCCAAAGAACGAACTAGTGTAGCCCCCAAGGCTCGTGCTGATATTAGCAAAAATATTAGCCCGAATCTTAAGTAGCTTTCTGACTTTGGGTATTCTGACTTACAGAAAGTATGTTCCTATAACCAGGACTTACTAAGGAATGTCTGCGATAAGCGGAGAGAGATCAAAGCTCTCCGGCTTAAAAATGCTGAACTTAAAGTTGCCAAGCATGAGGCCAACGGTAAGCATTTCGAGACTCAAACCTTGTCTTTGTTATTTTCAATGTCGAATTTTTTTGAACTGTTGTTCTTTTTTGACTTACAGTGTTGGTGAAACAATCCTGCGCCATGATCGAAGAGGCCGAGAACCTCAAGACCTTGGTGGTGGAGAACAAAGAGCTTCGACAAGAGCTGGATAACACTACAACACGGTAGACATGTAGAGACACCAAATTTGAAGGCTAGAGACGTTATATTTCATCTCTAATGGGTTGTAAAGACGCTTTCATAAAGCGTCATTGGAGCGTCTTCTTATGCACCGTCTCAAGTAACATAAGGACGCTTGCTGAGCGTGTCTATATACATAAAGATGCCTCATGACGACGCTCAAAAGCATGTCTATGCATGTATAGACGTTTTAATAGACACGCCAAATTTGCGTCTCAATATATTTTTGAGATGCTTTATCGTGTGGATAGTATAGGTGAGGTCATACACATTACGTATATGAATATGTTGTATATACGTATTTACGGCAAGCAGTATGCACATACATGCATATACGTGTATTCACGGTAGGCAGTATGTACATACGTTATTTTACTTGATATAGCGTCTCACATTTTATATGTGCTAGGATAAGTTATTTTTATTCGAAAGTTTAAGTGAAAACTGATATTTTTTTCTTCATATATAGGTTAATGCACCCATAGATCATACAAGATAAGACTATTGTATCCAACTAACATTGAAAATTAGAGAGTAGACGAAAATAAATTCATTAGTACCAAACCAGATCCGGAACTTAATCAAATATCCATATTAATAATTAAGGGATACTTCGGGAAAGATCATGAATAGGAAATCCATAAAAATACTAGGGAAAGATCATGAATAGGAAATCCATAAAAATACTATAAACTCCGCTACAGATAAATCTAGTCAGAAACTAATGATTTGTCCCCTCCATCTTCATTCATTTGAGTGACATTTAGTTCCCTATGTAGCTCCAAAATTAACCTGAAAAACAAGTCACGGCCAAAGTAAGAAATTCTGATGAATTAACAAGTAGAGTGCTAGATGAAAAGTTCAGTTGATTAAATATGAAAATGCATCTGAGACTAATCATGCATGACAAAGATTTTCTATTCTCGACTACAACTTGCATCCTTCTGTTGACATGATCAAATGTCGAGAACCTGATGTTCTCGTACTTTACAGTTATTGGCAATATCCTCATAATCATAAGATATATCTGTATATGGACTATGTACATGTGTTGCCAATTTAGCAATTCCATGATCAACTCTTGAATATGTGTTGACAAGAGTTCTATAGTTTCTATTCATGTATCCAAGAGGAATTTCCTTACAAACCACACCAAAATACTCAAATGGCTGACTACTTGACTGTTGGGTCTGTTCACATGTATATGGGATGGACAACACTGCCAATAACTCCATGTTCTTCACAAATATTAAATGGCAGAAGGCATGGTATACTATTAACTTGTCTATTAGAAATAGTTGATATATGTAAAGTACAATTGTGCAAAATTACCGAAACAATTGGGTCTCTAAATCAAATCATTGTTGATTTTCTTACTCAGCCCTTAAAGAGAAAGTTTAGAAGAATTGCAACATACCAGGTTGTTATTTGTCTTGGTTGAGCTAGATTTCTTCTTTTTCACCTACAATGCATAAAGTTTGTAAATAAATGATCAAGCAAAAATCAAAACTGAAAGAGAATGTAATGCCGGTATATATGAGAATTTCCTTACATAGAACCTAGGCCAAGCGATAACATGACCCACAACGTCTTTGACAGTTTGGATATCTTTATATGGTCTAGGCAATTTTTCATACGCGATCAGTGTAGGATGTTTAATAAGAACTCCACAAAATTTAAGCATGTTTTCTCCAACCACATATGTTTTATCTTGACTCACCAAAGATCCTATTGCTACAACTTTATCTCTATTTCTCGGGTTTACTTCGAAATACCCCCACAATTTGACAAAAATTTACTTCGAAATACCCTCACAATTTGTCGCATGTCCCCATTGGGTTCTGCATGTAGGAATATCACAATGATGCACATAATGGCGGGAAATGAATCCATACGTATCCTGAAGAAGATATTGCAAAACTTACAAATTATCTTTATTGGGCTTGTAGATTCATGAGGCATCATTGATAATATGTTATCAATCCTTGGACGACCTTGTAAACCATCTTCATTGAGCTCTATATTCTCTACATCATGTTCTGAAAAGTTGATCTTTCGTAGTCATCGAGGTACACTCGACATAATATTTGTCCTACATGAATGAAAATTAGTCAGCATTTATATACCGTAAAAATGACTCATAATTTAGTATTATGAATGACTATAGTTTTGTAAATGTGAACATGTAAGAATCTCCTTTTAGTGAACTGGCTGGATATTTTGGAACCAAATATTAGAACATATTTAGCAGAGATGATAAGAAGTTCTCTTTTACTTTTTCAAGATATACAAATAAGATAGCTTCACATGATTTATACAAGAAACAAATAATATCATGTCAAGAAAGCAATACTCATGGCAGGTGTAAAATTTGATCCCCACGCAAGCTTCACATTAAACAGAAACCATGCCAAGAAAATAGAACTAACTT
The DNA here is from genome assembly GCA_910589775.1 of Avena eriantha. NCBI lineage: Eukaryota > Viridiplantae > Streptophyta > Magnoliopsida > Poales > Poaceae > Avena > Avena eriantha. The sequence goes on from OU342745.1 coordinate 144,818,240, forward strand.
GTTAGTGTCCAGCCTTGGAAAACTGAACTCTCCCTAATGTCTTCTCTGAAATCAGGTAAACAACACAAGGAGTTACTCTACTACTATTGCTAAAACTATCACACTTTTCTCCCTGGTAAATCTACACTACTTCGAGCTTGCAATAGTATAGTTGAAACATTATGTTATACATACACGAAGAAAGATTTTCATGTAGATTTTTCTCTAAATTCACTTCTGTGACTTAATCTATTTCCTTCTCTTTTTTGAAAATTAAAAGCCTGACAATGGCAATACTCATCTCACCGTATCTAGCTTTAAATTATAAGAAATGATGTCTAGGAAATAATTCAAATGCCAACAAACCATAAAACCAGATTCATGATCAGCTCAATGTTTTAGCAACAGTGTAGATTACACAATTTAATACACACTGTAAACCCTCAAAACATGATATGTGTGCTCTACAAATAGGATGGGGAGGTATGGCCAGGAAAAGAGTACTAGCACCTGAATTGATCAGAGGCGGACATCGAGCCGTGTGATGAGAAAAGCAAAAGTCAAAATATACTAGCACATAAATTGATATGATGGATACAGACGTGTGATGGAAAAGACTACTAGCACCTAAATTTCCTGCTTATTCCAGGCCATACTTCCCTTTCCCTGGAAAAGATATAAAAACTATGAACGGGAGGATATGACGTTGTGCACGAGATGGATCCAGGACCCCTGCACCCAGAAACCTCACACATGGCACACGCACACACACCGCATCAGCGTAGGCCGCAACACCTCTTCACCGTCGATTGGGACGGCACCGATGACCCCGCCTTCACCAGCCAACCCTAGATTAACTTAATTGCAGAAAGTATAACATCTAATCGAGATGGATTTGAGGGAGCACGGACCTTGAATGAAGCACACGGCAGCGGATCTGATCTTTGATGAGCAGTTCAAGAAATCGTGCTGGCGGCTGGATAGATCCATGCGGGTGGTTCCCCTTTGTCTAAAAAAGGACGGAGACGAGGGAAAATGCGAGACATGATATATATTACCAAAAAAACTCCAGACAAGCGGGAATATTTTCTTAAGCGGTAAAACAAAACAAAATGGCGCCATGATGGAAAAGAAGCGTAGATATTTCTTTTTAGATCGCAAATATTTTTCTAAAGTGGTAAAATTAACAAAGTTAGCGCCAAACAAAAAATAAATGAGAAAAAATTGGGTGCGGTCTTTTTTGGCCCGTACGGTGGGCGCGGGATAGGTTCACGAATTGGGGGGCGTTGGCTCCTAGTCGTGCCTCATACAAAAAAATCAAATATTTCAAATAACTCTAAAATTCGTGTAAATAAAAAATTACCGATGATTTCATTGGCAGCTCAAACATGTTTATAAAAAATTTAAACAAACAAGGAAAAAACTAAACTACTGGCCATGGTGATGTCGTGGAGTAGGGGGAGTAACGTGCTGATGGCGACAAAAACCTTTACGAGGAAGACGTCGAGGAGGAACGGGGTGGCCTGTCAGCGCGGCGCCCAACGCTGGACCGGATGACGCGGCTGCTATCATGTGCTTTGGACATTGCATGCCAGGCAGCAATGGATAGCCCGCTTCCCACAACGTCTCGTAGACGCGCATCCGCCCGGAACCGTTCTTGGTGGTGCCATCTCCGGGTACCTCTCCATCACTTGTGTTTGGTGGTTGGGAAGAACGGGACATAGGCGGAATCGAGACGGGATGGAAACTAGTTCACGGTTCAATTTTTGTTTCCACTATATTTTGTCCGGTGTGTATTTACCATAGGCTGATTTATATATCTTCATAACCAGACGAGGTTCACCTAGCTAGGAGCCTCATGTGAAACTAGTTCTGGCCAACGCTTCGAATTTTGTTTCCACTATATTTAGTCCGGTGTATATTTACTATAGGCTTTTTTCGTATTTTAAATGGTATTATCACCGTAGTGATTTTTTACCCATCACAAAATTAATTTCTCTAGTCTAAAATGGTTAATTGTACGGACGCTTTCCAAAACGTCCCAAGATTCGTCCTTAAATACCCACGGATTAGCAATTTTATTTATCTGGCTAGCGAATAAATAAAGATTTTAAGACGTTACGTGGAACGTCTCAAGAAACGTCCCTACGTTGAGCTGCCCCCTAATTCTATAGACGAAAGCAATTGCGTCTCATATATAACGTCTCTACGCGATGATTTTCTTGTAGTGTAAACTCAAGGTGGATCATGAAAAGAGCATAGCTCAAGTCCTTGAATCCTCCTCCATGGCTACTGAAGAGCGTGATCGCAAGATCGCTGCTCAAGATAAAACAATCTCGGACCTCAAGAATGGTTTTAGCAGAGAGAGGGACCTTTACTAGCCTCTTCGGGCTAAACTCCAGAGTCTCCAAGAGGAGAGGACCAAAATTGACGACGTCATTTTCGGTGTCGGCAGATGCCATGTATAGGCTAAATGTGGGGACTAAATGCACTAGGGGCATCCAGGAAGGGATAGTGTGGTGATTCCACACATGGAAGCTTTGTATTTGATTCACCTCCGCAGATTACAAGTGCTCCTAGAACTGTATTGGAGAGAGGAGGAAGAAGGGACTCTCTTAGTCTCACCACTAGCTTGCCCTCAGGAACTAACTAGTCAATCGCAACACCCTAGAGCTCAACCCAGTCAAGACCAACCAGAAATCAACCCCCTCTACAGAAGCCCTAGCCCTCCTTATATAGGGGTGGCTAGGTCTCCACTTAGGGCATACGTGGAGGCATATTCCAGGGAATATGCCTCCTCCCAAAATAGTAGGCCGACCGGGTCACTTTTCCCCCGCGTCATCCATGCAGAGGCTACGTGAGCCTCTACAGCGCCTGCGTCACCCGACATTGGCTTCGTCACCTTTGTCGGTCACGCCTCGGTGGTCTGGCCTCTGTCCGCTCCGCTCGCACTCTGCGTACAGTAGTCACCTTTGACCAGCGAGATACCTTTCTTCTCTTACAAGCTTGATATAACCTGGATCCCACATAGTTGATCCGGCCACACCTGTTCCTGCATACAAGTTAGATACATCTTACCGACATATGGCTTAAGTCGGTTGAGACCAAGTTAGGTGGACGTCCCCTAGTCCGGGTTACTCCGTGATCCGGCCTGCCTTGAGGTGACTCGGCCAGCACTTGCTTTGACCTTGCCATACCTCGGCTAACTAGGCCTTTATACCCCGGCGTGACCCTACCCGGGGGTATCCCCCCAACATTAGTCCCCAAAGCTGGTGCGTTCTTAGCTGCCTTAGCCGCTAAGGCCACAGCAGGTTCAATTTCACTGAGCTTTGTGTTCCTCTTCCGAGTTACCTCCTATCTCGGATTCTATGGGTTTACTTTCCCTTGGCACATTCCAAGTTTTTACTCGCTGGCTGGGTTACCACATACCCATTCGGGTCATTCTTCCTTCTCTCGTACGCTTCCCCACGTGGAGGCTAATCATCACATCGCCTCATTTTAAGGGCCAGCCAAAGTAACGGCCGCAGTAATTGTGAATTATCACTGTAGCGGACGTCACATCGTGCCTGCCTCCTCGTTAACTGCATCATAACATCACGTCATAGGATCCGTTGCGCCCTGTGGCCCTTCGTGTGGCTTGTCGCTAATTGGCTGATCTAGACCATACACGGCCACACCGTGTGGCAAGCCCGCAAAACGCGATCCCACTACCCCCTTACGAGAGTGGTTAAATAGGGGAGGGGCACGCCCCTTGGGTGATTTCCCCGCTCCAGCGCCCCTCTGCCTCTGCCTTTTTCCTCTTCTTCTCCGTCGACAGTGCCGGCGCCACCGCATCTGAGCAGCAGCGCCGCCGCCCTACTGCTTCCACGCGCTCTAGCGCCGCCGTCACCTCCGCACATCTCCTCCGCCACGGGTCCTCGCCAGTCCAGGCCGCTGCCTCCCTCCGCCGCTAGCGCAAGTGAGGAGAGCGACCTCGAGATGACTGAGGAGGACTCTCCATCGCCGAGCAGGAGATGGAAGAAGACGCGGAGCACGCAGACTGCGGCGCGTGGGCCGGATCCTGGGTCTGCCAGGATGACCTGGATTGGCTTTACCGTACCAGGCGCATCCCGGAGGGCGTCGCCGCGCGCCTGGCTTCCGCCAAACTTGCCCCCTCACCCAATCCAGGTGAGTATGTCGTGTTCCTATCGCACTTCCAGTGGGGGTTCGGTCTGCCAGTTAGCGATTTTTTCCATGACTGGCAACACATACGAGCTTCAGCCGCACCACCTTCCAGCCAATGCCATCACATCTCTCTCCGCCTTCGCCTCCACAATCGAAGGTTATGCCGGACTATGGCCCACGAAGGAACTATGGATCCGGTTCTTCGGCCTTCGCCAGAACGTAATTCCGAATGTAGATCTAGAGCCGGAGGATAAACAACTCACGCAGTTCGGGGCTGCGTCAATCTCTCCTCAGAAGTTGTCCATCTTCCCCCGAGTCACAGGGCTTGACTCTTGCAAGGGATGGGCCCAGACTTTCTTCTACTTCCGGAACAGCACCACTGAGGACCTGATCCGGCTGCGCCCCTATACTCCAGGTCCTCCTAACCCGGATTTGTGGGACGTATCCCCAAGAAGCCCACAGTTTTGGCTAACCAGGTCAACAAGAGATTCAAGGAGCTGAAGGAACTCAGACTGCGCAATGAGTATGCCATGATCAAATTTGTCCACAACCAGATCTCCCCCCTCCAGAAACGCACACATAAAGTGTGTCACATGAGCTGGGGCTAGAACCCCAACCGGACCTCGTCTTTTGAGTTGAGCAATACAGAAATCTACCGCCGGGTCAAGGCCCTCTCCACCTCTCACAAGGACTTCTCCTCTGAGTGGACATGGGGAATTGAACATTTTTGCCGAGATAGGCTTCCTCCTTCGGTAAGTCTCGTGCTCCAAAATTTCTTCCGAATTAAATCATATGTCGGTGTTTTGTTGTAAGTTTTAATCTTGTTGCTTTTCCTTTTCCTTAGTTGTTTCTTTAGCAAACCATCGAGGATGGCACTGAGCCTTCCCTCAAGTGGGCGCCTGACCGGGACACCTCGGACGAGGAGGAACCAGATCAGGAGATGTTCCTTCTGATGGAAAATGCAACAAACCGACCCACCGGTAAACTCTCTTCTATTAGAGACTGGCCCGACGATGAAGATGATTCAGATGTTGAGGTGATGGAAGTATTTGACGTTGTCCCCCTTTCTTATGCTTTTCCGGCATCAGCTAACCCCGGTGGGCAGATCCATGAAGACCCTCCCCTTGCCGTGGGTCATCCTGTCCCGGTGGTGCCGAAGAAGAAAAGGGGGGCTGCCTCTACATCCTCCTCCGGACCTTCTCAGCCGGCAAAAAGGCGGAAGAAGTCTGGGGACAAAACTGCCAGCAAGCCTCCAACCAAGGCATGACCCGTAGGGCTCGGAAGCCCAAGGAGCCCCTGACCTCGGATGAGTAAGCCTCTACTCCCTTTGCCGTTCACTTGTTCCTCTTGTGTTATAGTTTCTCATCATACTTTATTTGATTCGGTAGGGCCACGGTGGAGGTCCCACATAGTGGATCCGGCATTGCGTCGCTGCTCCGACACAGTCCCTCTCCTCCTCGTGGCGATGATTCACGCCCATTGAGCCCCATTCTGGAGGGCAACCTCAGAGCGGGGGAGACTGGCTCTGCCGAAGCGGCAACAACCACCACTTCGACTCCGCCGCAAGCAGCTGCCACCGAGGTTCGCTCAGCACCTCTGCCGAAGTAGAAAAACAACACTAGTACCCGCACCAACTCCAGCACCAGCAGCAACAACCAAAGCAACAACAGCAACAACAAAAGCAACAGCAGCAGCACCGAGCCCCTCCACCTCGTCCGAGTCTTCCAAGGCTCGGCGATAAGACATCAGCAGCAGCAAGGCCGGCGCCAAGGCAGCTCCCAAGGGCAAATCCGCTGCAGCAACCTCAACCTCTCAGCAGCAGCCCAAGGGCAAGAAGGCACATGAGGCCACCAGGGCAGCTTCCGTCGAGGCTGGACAGCGCACACTTGTGTCCATGCTTCCGAAGAAAAATCCACCGCCGAAGGACGCCCCTGCCGAGCCAGCTGATGCGCAACTTGTTTTGCACACCAGCCCGGCCCTTTCCCAAGTTGAGAGGAGGTAGGCGCATGCCAAGGGTTTAGTGGCGCCACACATGCTAAGCGGCGAACGATACCCTCCGACCTTGATCGAGTTTGTAAATAACTGGAACAAGGCGAAGTTCGTCTACACCGACGATCTACCGGAGAAGTTCGGTCCCACCAAATTTTCTGTACAGATGAATACCGCCGCCAAGGCCATTTAACCTTGCGGGTCGGATGATGGAGGTATGTTACTTCATCTTTTCTTTTAACAAGTTGTAGATATAATTGATATAGCCATTAGTCCCCGAGCCTCCGGGGGAGTAACTTGTTACTCTGCCGGATGCTCCTTAGAGAACTAACGTAGCTCCTTGATAACTTCGAATATGCACACACCTAAAGCCGGGTTAAGTTCCACTTGGCCCGGATTTAGTACACTTCGAATATGCACACACCTAGAGCCGGGTTAAGTTCCACTTGGCCCGGATTTCGTACACTTCGAATATGCAGACACCTAGAGCCAGGTTAAGTTCCACTTGGCCCGGATTTCGTACACTTCGAATATGCACACACCTAGAGCCGGGTTAAATTCCACTTGGCCCAGATTTCATACACTTCGAATATGCACACACCTAGAGCCGGGTTAAGTTCCACTTGGCCCGGATTTCGTACACTTCGAATATGCACACACCTAGAGCCGGGTTAAGTTCCACTTGGCCCGGATTTCGTACACTTCGAATATGCACACACCTAGAGCCGGGTTAAGTTCCACTTGGCCCGGATTTCGTACACTTCGAATATGGACACACTTAGAGCCGGGTTAAGTTCCACTTGGCCCGGATCTTGTACACTTCGAATATGCACACACTTAGAGCCGGGTTAAGTTCCAGTTGGCCCGGATCTTGTACACTTTGAATATGCACACACCTAGAGCCGGGTTAAGTTCCACTTGGACCAGATTTTTTACACTTCGAATATGGACAAGACTAAGTTGTCCATATTTGCTCTTTCAGGTGACCACCAACCGCCGGAGCGCTGAGTTTCAGTGTCTCCTTGATACTCACAAGATCCTGCGGGCAAAACATAATGCACTTCTCGCTGAACACGAGAAAAGGGGTAAGTTTCTTCCTCGGCATTTTTTCATTTTCCTTCATCTTCTTCTGCCGAACTAACCCATCATTTGGTTTTCGCAGCTGGGGTGGAGGCTCAGAACACGATCATGAGGAAAAATTTGGATCAAATCAAGGGTAAGTTAGTTTTGCTCAACCTTGTTATGCTTTCCATCTCCTTTCCTCCTTGGCTCGGCAAACATTCATACCTCGGCTTTGCCGGGTCAGCAAACTATTTAAGCATCTCTTGAAGATAGTGTTCCCGTGCCTGATATGATGCTGCATTTTCTCGAACAAGCAGGACAGCATCAGGCCGAGCTCAAAAAGAAAGATGATGAGCTTGCACTTATCCGAGCCAAAGATGATGAGATTGCCAAGCTTAAGGCAGATATGAAGAAATTGAAAGCAGAGCACCAAACCGAACTCCAGAAAGCCGGCCAGGACTATACTGAAGAGCGCGAGTGCCTCAATCTCCAGATTGCCAAGGACCAGGAATTAATCAAGGAGGCCGACATCAAGCTTGAGTAGGAGAATGCTGAACTTGTGCAACTCCGGGAGAGGCGCGACAACTGCATCAAGGAGCTGTCCCAGGTTCACAGCCATATCTCTAGTAAGTTCCTTTCCTTCAACCGACGTTGATCTTTCCGGGTCTGCTTCCTTTACTTACCCCACTTGTTTTATCTTCCATGCAAATTCCCAGAGAGTGATGTCATTGGATCCAATGCCGTTACCAAGTTCTGCCAGTAGAGGGGTACTCCATCTGGCCCTGGCACCATTCCTCTCGATCTCGCGGACTTGATAGTTAGTTTGTCCGCCCGAGTCGAAGTCGTGAGGAACTATGGCAAGGATATCTTGGATGTGGTAATCCGGATCTTCAGCGCCTTTTGGCCTGAGGAGGATACTCCGGAGAATCTCGCTGTTCTTTTTTCCCGGCTTATGGAATGCGAGACTCAGCTCGATCTCTGGAGAGAATCCGCTGGACGCGCTGGAGCTGAGACCGTTCTCCACTATGTGCTCACATGGTACGAGAAGATCGACCTCAACCTCTTAGCGCGCATGCGCACCAGATCCAAATGGTCCAGCGACCCAGAGTGGATTGCTCGGTGCAAGGCTTGCGCCCATAGCCTCATTGAATATGCCCCCATTCATGAATGGAACGAGGGACCAAGCTTCCTAGATGCCGCCGATGTCGAAAACGTTGAAAACGTTGAAGATGGCTCGGATGAGGACGAAGAGGACGATGCCTCGGACGTCGAAGGCAGCGAAGATGACGCCGAACTTCCTCCTCCTGCTGCTCCTTGATTATAAACAATTGAAATTTCATCCGATCCTCGGTATGCCAGGTGCAATTGTATTAAGCATATCAGTGATATTTTGCTACTAAGTTTCTATGCCGAATTAACTTGGGCGTAGTCCCCGAGTTTCATTTTCTTGTTCCTCCAATTTTTTTGCTCGGCTCGTGTCCACCTTGGTTCGATTTTATGACTTACGAGTCCGAGTTTCAAAAATTGATTTAACAGTACTTGGAAACTTTAGGTTTAGCTCAAAATAATTCAGCATGATAAATTTAAAGTACACGCAATGTTAGTCCGAAAAACAAACGTCGGCCTGATTAAGTTTTTTCCCTTAGTCATTTTTCATGTGCTATGCAATTCCAAACTTGTTCTCTTGCTTTCCATGAAGCCAAATCTTGTTGGACAGCAGCACGTCAAAGAGTTAGGTTTTTGATGCTCACACACTACTAATCCGGCCTAAGTTGAAGCAACTTACGCTAGCCGACATATAAATAAGAAATATAGAAGACAACTAAAATTACTAAGGCAGTCCCCGAGTTACTGCTCGAGGTGCCAAGATTTCATTGATAAGCTCATTGTCGGCATAGATACCGACATATGAGAGACTCGGATACAAACACTTCTCTGCTAAGTGTAGAAAGGACGAAGTAGAGCTACATTCCATGGACTTTTGGATTCCTCACCGTACTTGTCCGCCTTGTTCTTCTCCTGTGGTTTTGCATCGATAAGATAATAAGAATCATTGTGCAATGCTTTGCTCACAATGAATGGCCCTTCACATGGGGGAGATAATTTATGCATGCCAGCAGTACGTTGTACCAACCGGAGTACCAGGTCACCTTCCCGGAAAACTCGGGAGCTTACTTTCCAGCTATGATAGCGTCGGAAATTTTGCTGATATATGGCAGATCTGGATAGTGCCAATTTCTCGCTTCTTCCAGCAAATCAACATCATTTTGCCAGGCCTCTTGCACTTTGGCTTATGTGTATTGGGTGACTCTAGGCGAGTCATGCTCTATGTCGGCTGGTAATACAGATTCTACCCCATATACCAGAAAGAATGGCGTATAGCCTGTTGATCGATTCGGAGTTGTTCTTAAACTCCACAGTACCACTGGTAGTTCTTCTATCCAGCACCCCGCTGACCTTTGCAGCGGGTCAATGAGCCGGGGTTTTATCCCGGATAATCCTAATCTGTTGGATCTTTCCACTTGTCCGTTCGATGCGGGGTGGGCTACCGAGGCAGCGTCTAGCCGGATCTTCTTATCTCGGCAAAAGCACGCAAACGCTCCTTCAGCAAAGTTTGTGCCATTATCTGTTATGATACTGTGAGGATAACCGTATCTCAAGATGATGTCTTTGAGAAATGTCACGGCCGTAGCTCCATCACATTTTCTTATTGGCTTTACTTCAATCCACTTTGTAAATTTATCCACCATGACCAAAATGTGAGTCATATTCCCTCTTCCTGGTTTAAATGGGCCCACCATATCCAAGCACCATACGGCAAACGGCCATGTGATTGGTATGGTCTTGAGATCCGACATTGGCATGTGTGTTCTTGTTGCATATCTCTGACAGCCATTGCATTTTCTCACCAGATCTTCTGCTTGTTCTAAGGCACTTGGCCAGTAAAACCCATGGAGAAAAGCGTTTGCTACCAAGTCTCTGGATGAGGCATGATGCCCACATTCCCCTTGATGTATATCTCGAAGGATGTCAAGTCCTTCATCCGGGTCAACACATCGCTGGAGGACATTAGTCACACTCCTTTTGTATAGTTCGGAATTGATGATCGTGTATGCTTTTGCCCTCCTCTGAGTTTGCCTAGAAAGTACCTCCTCAGTGGGTAAGGTTCCATCCTTTAGGAATTGGAATATTGGCAATGCCCAAGCTGGCACAGCTCTTACTAGGAACACATCCTCATATTTCCATTAGATCCACCGGCATAACTTCTACCAGATCACGCTGTGCAGTCCCCGTGTTTGTCGTGGCAGTCCCCGAGTTTGCCAAGGCAGTCCCGGGTCTCGCGAACCACTCCCTACATCAATGTCCATGGGTACAGCCTCTGATTCCGGATTTGCCGGGATAAAAATTGAGTCGGACTCCGGGGATGGCCTGATGGATGGTTTCCTGAGGTGCTCCAATGATACGCCTGGTGGAATTGCTTGTTGGGTTGAACCGAGCTTCGACAATACGTCGGCAACCTCATTTTCCACCTGAGGTATATGGTGAAATTCACATCCCTCAAAGTAACCAGATATCTTCTACACATGAAATATGTATAGTGCCATGTTTGCATCCAAAGCTTCCCATTGCCCGGAGGCCTGCTGGACTACAAGATCCGAGTCCCCGAAGCATTGGATCCGACGTATTCCAACCTCCTTTGCCACTTTGAGCCCATGTATGAGTGCTTCGTATTCTGCAACATTGTTTGATGTAGTGAAGTGGATCTGCAGCACATATTTCCGCTGGTCCTTCTTGGGCGAGGTAAGCACAACTCCGGCACCTCACCCGGTTTTTTTTGACCCGTCAAAGTGCATTCTCCAGTAGTTCGGATCTGGCAATGGTGGCTCATATTGCACCTCGGCCCAATCCACAAAAAAGTCCGCCACAGCTTGAGATTTAATTGCTTCTCTTTTGTCATATTGTGGCGCATAAGGTGCTAGTTCAATTGCCCATTTTGCAATCCTGCCACTTGCATCCTTGTTACTCATTATCTCGGATATGGGAGATTCACATATACCTTGATTGGGTGTTCCTCGAAATAGTGTTTTAGCTTCTTAGCTGCCATATACACACCATACGCCACTTTTTAATAGTGAGGATAGTTCTGCTTTGAGGCTGATAATACCTCACTCAGATAATACACTGGCCTTTGCACCGACTTACCATCTTCATCGCGCTCTACCACAATCACTGCGCTTACAACTCGGTTGGTTGCGGCTATATAGAGCAACATTGGCTCCTTTGATAGTGGAGAGGCTAATACTGGTGTAGTGGTTAACATTCTCTTTAAGTTGGCAAAGGCTTCATTGGCCTGCGGCGTCCAAATGAACTTATCTGACTTTTTCATGAGTTGGTAGAGAGGCAGTGCCTTTTCTCCCAACCGACATACAAACCGACTTAACGATGCCAGGCAACCAGTAAACCTCTAGACATCGTTAAGACACTTAGGGAGTTCCATTCGTTCTATGGCCCGGATTTTAGTTGGATTGACCTCAATACCTCGGCTGGAGACGAGGAATCCGAGTAATTTTCCAGCCAGGACACCGAAGGTACATTTTTCCGGGTTAAGCTTCATCCGGAACCTCCTTAGGTTCACGAACGTCTGCCTGATATCGTCAAGGAGCGTTTTGCTTTCCTTGGTCTTTATCACAACATCATCCACATACACCTGCACGTTTTGACCAATTTGGTCATGCAAACATTTTTGCATACATCTCTGGTACGTTGCCCCTGCATTACGTAAACCAAAAGGCATGGTGCAATAGCAATAAGCCCCATACGGGGAGATAAACGCAGTCTTTATTTGATCGCTTGGGTTCAGAGGTATCTGGTGGAAACCAGAATATCCATCAATGAACGACAACAACTCACACCCAGCAGTGGAATCTATGACTTGGTCTATCCTTGGCAGTGGGAATGGATCTTTTGGACACGCCTTATTCAGGTTCGTGTAATCGATACACATACGCCAAACCACTGCCATGTTCGGATCATCTTTCTTCTTCTCCACCAGCACCGGATTAGACAGCCAATCCGGGTAAAGCACTTCCATGATAAATCCTGCAGCCAACAACCGAGCTATCTCATCTCCTATGACTTTTCTCTTATCTTCGGCGAAGCGGCGGAGGGGTTTCTTCACCGGCTTTGCTTCGGGTCTCACATTCAAAGAGTGCTCGGCCAACTCCCTCGGAACACCTTGCAAGTCCTGTGTGGACCAAGCAAAAATATCCCGATTCTCACGCAGGAAGTTGACGAGCTCACTTTCCTATTTGTCATTTAACCCGGCACCAATTGTTACGGTACACTCAGGGAACATATCATCAACAGGCACCTTCTTGGTATCTTTTGTTGCTTGGAATGATACACTACCATGCGGGTTACTCAACGCTGGCATATACTGCTGCGCGGACTGAGCCAATGCCGCCACTTCTTGGATCTTTCTCCTTTCTTGCGCAATCACGAGTGACTCGGCTACGTTAGATCCGGCAGATGCACACTCAATTGGACGTCGGAAATCCCCAACTATGGTAATTACACCATTTGTCCCAGGCAGCTTCATCTTCAAGTAACTGATGTGACAACTTGCCATAAACTTGTTCAGAGCTGGTCTATCGAGTAATGCGTGATACACACTTTCTAAGTTCACGACTTTGAACTCCAAATTCTCAGTTCAGCAGTTATCTCTTGTGCCGAACAAAACGTCAACCCGGACCTTGCCTATGGGCTCACAAGAGATGCCCGGCACAATGCCATGGAACGTTTTCCTTGTAGCTTGGAGCATGTTCTCTGAGATATCGAACTTGCGCATCGTATCCGCATACATGATATTAATTCTACTACCATTGTCAATCAGTACCTTTGAGAACCTCACATTGATGTTAGGCCCAATGAATGTCGGATCCAGCACTAGCCCATATGAACCGGGACTTGGCATGAGCTTGGGATGATCTTTGATGCTCCAGGTAATTTCCTGGTCTGACCAAGGCATATACCTCGTCATTGCCGGCATTACTGGATTGACTTCCATATGTCTGCACTGCAAGTTCTTTCTGTCTGTCTCTTCCGTAGTGAACACACAGTAACTCTGATGGTGCTCTCTGTACTCATTTCTCCCCTCGTTTCCGGGGTACCTCTGATCCTGTTGGTCTTGGTTCTCCACCTGATGCACTGCATCCCTTCTCTCATGGTTGTCATGCCTCGGCGGAGGGGGAGGCAACATTAACTTTTGCGTGTTTGCTCCGGAGAGCAATTGCTACCGGGGTAATTCCTGCCGAGGATGATCATTCCGAGGTGCCTGAGCATTCCTCGAGCCACTTCGTTCTATCTTTCGCATCCACTCACACTGTCTGGTTGTGTGACCCGCTGGGTTACTCGGATTAGGCGTGTGAAACTTACACGGCTGATCCAGCATTGCCTCATTGGTGTACCTCGGATGGTCCTTCTTCTCTTGCTACTGTTTTTTCTGCTCTAGCGTCCAAGTTTTCTTCCCATCATTCCTTGGCGTCCATTGCTGTCCTCCAGTTTTCTAACGTTGATTGCTTCCTACTCCGGGTTGGTCCTGATTCACAGCTGCAACTTGTTGCGTACTGTACCGATAGTCCGGTCTGTCATCCCTTTTTTTCCTCGGTAATCATTTCTTCGGGATGAACCGACCCCATCTCGCTGACAATACTCCTTGCTTGACTCGTTTGAGGTAAGCCTAGGTTGCGTCGGATCACCCAAAGCATATGAATCAGCAATCCAGATCGTTTCTGCCAAGGTGGTTGGCATATCCCTTTGCAACCTTTGCCATAGCATGCTTGCATATCTGCATCCTTGCGCAAACCAGGCTATGGCCTGTGACTCAATCACACCCTCACACGAGTTTCGTACAGTGCACCAACGGGTTAAGAACTCCCGGTCTGTCTCATTTGGTCTCTGCCTGCACATTGCTAGGGATTGTGGCCTGTTGGGCCTCTAATATGTACTTGAGAAATTGCTAACAAACATGTCCTCAAAATCGATCCAACAGTTAATACTTCCGGGTGGAAAATTGTTTAGCCATACCCTTTTTGGCCCCTCCAACATCTGGGGTACATATCTCACTGCCCACCTCAAGTTGCCTGTGGCGATCTTGACAGCAGTTGCATAGTTAATCAACCAATCCTCTGGCTTAGTGCTGTCGTCATATGTCTTTGTGCCTCTAGGTAACTGAAAGTTAGGTACCGGAGGTTCCTTCATGATCCGGGGCCCAAAACATGTTGGCCCCGGAGGACCTTGACACTCAATTTGCTCCGACCTATATAGCCGATCCAGTTTTAACCTTGCGTCATCAGGCATCAAGTTTCTGCTTCCCAATCTTGACCCTATCATGTGATAGTACGGTCTGGGATAGCCTGCGGTCACCATCTCCAAATCACCATCATTGTACCGATCTTGCTCCTGTGGAGCTGCCCTCTGTTGCATACTTTGGCCGGCGTTGCGCTCTTGCCGTGGTATATTCCGCTGCTGCGGTTGACCTGCAACTACCGAATCACGCTGTCCGGCATTACCGTTTACATCATTTCCTTGAGCAACATTGCCTTGGTCACATTTTCCTTGGCCAGCTTCACCTTGGCTCACACTCCTTCGATCTTCATTTATTTGCACTTCTTTTCCTTTCCCTGCCCTTGCCGGGTCATATGGGACTATCTGTTTATTCCTCCTGGCCGAAGTTACTACCTCTTCTTTCCCAGGACCACCATGAGGAGATGATGCGTCTCCAGCGGATTTTTCCGGGTTACCCACCGCCGAATGAATGATCTTGGAGGCCCTAGCTCTCTCTGGGTTAGCCCTAAGCAACTCCTCGTTTTGCCTGTTCGTGATCCGAACCAAGTCATTGACTCTTTCCTGCTGTCTTTGACGGGCTTCACCCATTAGACCCTCTAGTTCGGACGCAGCTGCATCCACTTCTCTGAGGTTCTTTCCTGGGGTACTATACCTCGGCAGCCCCACGGACAAACAGTTCTCTGATTCCTCAATCCTAGTATCACCCTCTCTGTTCATCTCACTCATGAGATTTCTCCCTTTCACTTTTACAACATCAACCTTATTTGCCTTAGCGTACTCGCGCAGTGTCATGTTCAACGACTGCTGAGCCGCGGCTATCTTTTTCGCACCCTCTAGTATTTTCTGCCTAGTTTCCTCTAGCTCGGCCTGCGCCTGAGCCGGATCTACTGCTGCTGCTACTGGGTTTGCCAAGCTATCCATCGCTTGCTGCAGTACATTCTCAGGCCTCTCTAGTGGAGGACCTCTACTTTTCCTCAGTGCCCTTGGCGTTACCTCCAGATCTGGTGCAGGATCCTTGCTTGCGCCCGCACCTGGCGCAGTCATCATCACCTATGCACGGTCCGGGGAGCGAGTGATGCGCGCCCGGTGAACCACGCTAAGGGGTGGCTCGCCTCCTTTGACGATGTGCCGTGGATGAGCGCACGACACATCAACAGCAACGTAGACCTTGTGCGCGCCGAGCTTGACGAAGAGGCCGTTGCGCGGAAGAGGACGCATGCCGAAGCAGCCAGCGTTGTCGCTGACAAAGTCTAGCGCTCCAAAGCGCTGAACAAGCCTGGAGACGATGCATTCGCCGGTGCCAATGAAGTTTCCCGTCCGAATCTTCACCCCTGCTAGCGCTCCTAGCCCCACGGTGGGCGCCAACTGTCGTGGTGGTGTCACGGTAGATGCCATGTATAGGCTAAATGTGGGGACGAAATGCACTAGGGGAATCCAGGGAGGGATAGTGTGGTGATTCCACACACGAAAGCTTTGTATTTGATTCATCTTCGCAGATTACAAGTGCTCCTAGAGCTATATTGGAGAGAGGAGGAAGAAGGGACTCTCTTACTCTCACCACTAGCTTGCCCTCAGGAACTAACTAGTCAATCGCAACACCCTAGAGCTCAACCCAGTCAAGACCAACCAGAAATGAACCCCCTCTATAGAAGCCCTAGCCCTCCTTATATAGGGGTGGCTTGGTCTCCACTTAGGGCATACGTGGAGGCATATTCTAGGGAATATGCCTCCTCCCAAAATAGTAAGTTGACCCGGTGACTTTCCCCCGCATCAACCATGCAGAGGCTACGTGAGCCTCTGTGCACCTGCTTCACCCGACATTGGCTTTGTCACCTTTGTCGGCCACGCCTCGGTGGTCTGGCCTCTGTCCGCTTCGCTCACACTCTGCGTACAGTAGTCACCTTTGACCAGCGAGATACCTTCCTTCTCTTACAAGCTTGATATAACCCGGATCCCACATAGTTGATCCGGCCACACCTGTTCCTGCATACAAGTTAGATACATCTTACCGACAGATGGCTTAAGTCGGTTGAGACCAAGTTAGGTGGACGTCCCCTAGTCCGGGTTACTCCGTGATCCGGCCTGCCTTGAAGTGACTCGGCCAGCACTTGCTTTGACCTTGTCGTACCTCGGCTAACTAGGCCTTTATACCCGGCGTGACCCTACCCAAGGGTATCCCCCCAACATTCGGTCTGTTCCATCTGGCTGACTTGTCTTTTTCTTCGACTTCTATCAATGTCGGATTTTTCTTAACTTGTTTTGTGTATAGGTCCTCTGAACTTGACGGACTCTTCTTCCACCGAGCCCCGCACCCACCGGCTTACCTGTAGTGACCTCGGATCGATAAAGATCCTAAGTCCCTATGATTAACATGCTAGTCCCTGGATCATTAGCTAGCACTCACAGTCGATGAATTATCATGTAAAACACAAGTCTTTATTACATGAATCGAATAATCTAGAGTTTACATTATTACAACAGAAGAAAAATTTATACAACTTGGAGTCCCATCAATGCCACAGGAAGGTTGAGTGAAGACCCACGATCCTAGCACACCTTTCAACGATGATCTCCAAATTCTGCACATAAAACGTGCAGCCAAACGAGTTGGTCAATACTTTGAATGTATTGGCAAATTACACCATGAAGGAAAAGACTTGGCCTATTTCTACATGCAAGGCTAAGAGTAGGCTTTGGGGTTCATTTGCATAAAGCCAATTTTTCTCTATGTAATAAGAAAAGAGGAAGAGTTTTACCCTACTTTGTAAACATTTGCTTAAATAAAATAGGGTCGAATGGAACACGAGGATATTACTCACCAAGTGCCCAAACAACCTAACACTTGGATATTACTCACCAAGTTCCCAAAATCCCACCCAATGGCGATATTACTCACGCCTTGTGGTTTATAAAATGTTAAGTTTGGAAAAGAGAGAGGAAGATCTTTCAGAGGCTCCATCCTTCAGATGCTTGTTGTTGTTCTATTTCCGTGAACACGGCTGATCGATCAGATTGCAATACTCTCAAGAGGTTGTGCACTTTCCCCACAATCCATGATCAAGTCCTTTTACAGACAAGACCATGGCGAAGCCTTCTCTTAGTAGCCCCTCTACCAGCTGGATCCAACCGTGCCAAGAACCTCCAAATGTTGGTCCCCCGGTGAGGTTTCCCACTAAGTACTAAGCCAAGACAGAGCCCATATGTATTGTGGTTGCACGGGAAGCTTCTAAATTCTGAAACATGGCAGACTTCTTTGATTCCTGGACGGCCGTCCTCCACCAAAATCCCACTCGTTGTCCCGACAACCATTCCGCCTAGAAGAAAACTTAGTTTTATTTTGAAGGGAGTTTTGGAGAAGAAAAGTTCGCTCGAGGGAGCTCTCATACTTAGAATTTTTTTGAGTCTTTCGAACCCCCCAATGGTACTTAGTATATATATAGCATAGCAAGTAATACTTAGCAAAAACAGGGAAACCTAATAGGACGGAAAATCCTGAGTATAGAACTATCATGGCATACTACAAAATCATCGCACTTGCAAAAATATTTTCAAGTAGATCTACCAAAACAATCCTACACATGCATACTACTATTTTGAAGAGCAAAACATGCATAGTATATAAAACTGGGACATAAACATGAACAAGTGGTGTAACTTACCTTATGTTAATCATATTCTTGATGATTGTATTCTTCCGTAGTAATCGCACTCTCGGAACAATCTATCGCGGGAATGGAGTAATTCCAATCAAACAGTTGCAACATACAAAACAACAATGATGATAACAAACATGCATGATGATTTAATATTAGTTCTATTAATTGTATTAGATCATATGACGCATGTAGGAGATCATTTAATGCAATAGGGTATTTATTATTAAATCTTAACGACCAAAATAAAGGGTTTTAGTAGTTCTATTGCAACGTCTGTCCTAATTGTAGAATTAAATTTTGTTATTGGTTTTACTAGATAGAGCACATTAATATGAACCAGTAGGAATTGGATTCATATTAATCGGAGTTGTAGATCCTTTTCTATGATTTATTTACTATTTAAAGGAGTTTAAATCATTTAAAATATTTACTACATCATAAATTATATCTAAGACTAGATATGTATTCCACGTGAAATTGTGAATCCAGAAACATATTATTTATATTTTTCGCTCTACAAATAATTTATTATGAATTTAATAGTTCAAAAGGCCATTAAAACTAATTAAATTACTACAATAGTTATACACTAAAAAATTAGATATAATAGCATATTAATGTCGTATATTAAATTATGAAACCATATATACCTTACTTGTATTTTTATGATCTACAGATAATTTACTATATTTTATTTTGTCTAAAAGGGCTATTATACCAATTAAATTATTACAGTAAAACTATACTGTAAAAGTCAGATGTAATAACATAATAATATTCTACACAATTTTACGAATCCATTGATATATTATTTGCTATTTGTGGAGTTATAAATATTATTATATGATTTTCGCAAGGTTGCACAAATTTCTGGCTATTTATTCAATTTCTGGATTAAACAGATAAACAGATGGCCACATGGCGTCCTGTGATTGGTCGGTACCTCTTCATTTAAGTGGATCAACGAGATCCACTGGATCTAGATCTGACGGTGGTAGATCAGCGGCTTGGCTCTGGCTTGGGCTCGATGCGGCTTGAGCCTCGTCTTGCGGCTCGACTCGGCTGGAGGTGATCTGGCCCGTCGATGCTCGATCCGGCAGATAGGAGCAAAAGCTTCATCTCCTCCTCCGACGGGCGATGACCGTCGGCGGCACGGCTCCAGGTGCTGACGGTGGCGGTGCCTACAGCGAGCTCCAGGCGTTAGGAGGTTGTGGACGAGGACCGGGAGTGCACGAAGAGATCAACGGAGGGCTCGACATCAGGTTTGGCTCCCCGGGGCGGCGTCAGCGGACGGATGGAGGCGATGGCAGACGTGGAGCTCCGGTGAGGGATTGCGGTCATTCTGCGGAGAGAGGGAAAGGGAAAAAGGGGTGAGACGATGTGGTCAAGCAAGGTAAGGAGGATCAGAGGGAGTAGAGGGCGAGGGGTGGTCGGAACCCTCACGGATGGAGCTCGATCTAAGCTTCAATGGCAGCAGCCGGTGGCGGAACTTCGGCGACGAATCTCGCAGCAGCCTGGCGTCGGCGGGCTAGGGTTGTTGAGGGGGAAAGGTTCACAGAGTAGAGGACTATTTGTACGCGGAGGCATCATGGAGGAGGGGGCACGAAATCGGTGAAATTCGGTCACGATCCTCCCGGGCAGTTCGTGCCGTGTTCGTCCCAGTCTCCGGCTCGAGGAGGGCGATGACCGAGGTGGGACCGGCTTGTCAGCGGGAGAGGAGAGGAGAGCGGGCTGAAGCTGGGCCGCGGCTGCTACTGCTCTATGCGCTGCGCGCTGCGTACTGCTCGCTGCTCACGTGGGTGTGGTAGGGAGTAGGTGGGCTAGGTGGGCCGGCCACTCCGGTTAGTAGTTAGTTGTTTTTATTCTTTTCTGTTTTTATGTTTTAGTATTTCTTGTATAACTTCTGCATTTAAACTCCAAATGAGCTGAAACTTGTTTCTAAAATTTTCTAAATTCAAGTAAATCTTTTTAGGCTGGTGTTTTAGCAAAGTTTGCTATCTTAGCAATAATGGTTTTAACAAAGCCTATTTAATTCCCTTTGGGAATAAAGTGGAACATAGAATTTAGGGTTCTTAGTTCATTATTCCGATTTGTAAATTATGCATGATGCCATGATACAAATCAAACACAAATGCTTTGGATTTGTTCAAAACTTCCCAACCAATGTGATAGCCATATCAACTTATTCTTTTAATGTGGTTTGGTAAAATTTAGAACAAACAACTAAAGTTTCTTTTCATTCAAAATTTTCAGCAAGATCAAACAAATAAATCAACTTATTAATTTAACATTCCAAAATAGGAAAATTTTGGGATGTTACATTACCCAAGTCGGTGACCTACTTCATGACTTCCGCCAATCCCTTGAGGACATCGACGAAGCTCTCAAGATTTCGGACATGCACAGCATGTCGGATTTTCAAGTGTGGGACAAGGCAAAGGAGATGCCACAACTTGTTCGAGACTGGAACATGTCCTACGCGCGGACTACGGCGCAGAACGCTCTCACCATGGTCATGAGCCACCATGGAAACATGGAAATATGGCAAGTGACCAGAGGGTACTGCAAAGTAGATGAAGACAGCCAGGAGCAGGACATTCAAGCCATCATGCACTCCTGCGCCGGATATGGGTCTCACGTGGCTGACCTGACCATCTACGAGACCCCTTTCTTCACCCGCGTGGATACTCTGCCTCCTCCTCCACAAGAATCCGCAGAAGTTTCCGACGATGAATGCACCACCTCAGATGCGGACATCTCGGAACGATACCAAGGTGGCGTAACCAGCGAGCCGGCAGCTCCTTCATCTCCTCCTGCATCATAGATCAGAAATTTTTGTATTATTCCAGAAAAACATGATGCGTCTGTAAATATGCAATACTTTAAATTTGCTAGTGCTGTGCTTTTGATCCATTTAGCACCTTTTGGCTTTTAAACTTTTTGCGTGCCTGAAATGTTTACATAAGCACTTGTATTTCTTCGCCCAAACTTATCGTTTATCTGGCTTTCCGCCTCGTCCCTTTCGTGAGCTGGCTAAACCTTCCGCCGGAAACTTTGCCGAGCAACAGACCTCAATTGCTAAACTAGTTTAAACTCGGAAACATAGCCGGCTTCTAGTACCAGCAATTCACTACTCGGAAAATGCCCGCATCTAGCAATCAGACAAATAACCAAAGTAAAGACTAGAAATTTTAGAGTTATACCCGAAGGTAGAAATTTTAGAATCGAAAATCCAGACCAGAATGAACATGAGCATAAAGTACTTTCAAGCATTCTGGGATTTTCGACTATGACATGATCATTCGGAAATAAGATGGTAAAAACTTCTCAGAAAAACTTGAGGCAACCAAAACTTTTATTTCTCACAGAACATGTATATATATATGATTACAAAGAAGGATAAACTAAGAATAAAAGGGACGTAGCTGAGCAATATTCCACGGTTTGTCTAACTCATCCGGATTTTTACTGCCTCCATCTCTCTTTCTCTTCTTAGTATCAGGTCTTTCTTTGACTGACCTCATGTCAGTTAAGTAGTACGATCCATTGTGCAATACTCGACTAACTAAAAAGGGCCCTTCCCATATTGGGGAAAGTTTGTGCTTTCTTTGCTGCATGAGCCGGAGAACCAAATCACCTTTATTGAAAGATCTATTTCGAACTCTCTGGCTATGATACTTGCGTAAATTCTTCGACTAAGTCAAGATCATTTTGTCGAGAAATCTCGGCATCCTCTTCGAAATCACTAGTAAGAACTGCTTCTGCACCATAGACCAAGAAGAAAGGTGTGTATCCTGTTGACCTGTTTGGAGTTGTTCGTAACCTCCAAATTACAGAGGGTATTTCCTCTGCCCAAGACCCCGCAGCACGTCGTAGTGGTGCTTCGAGTCTCGGTTTTAGCCCTTGTAGGATTAAACCATTAGCTCTTTCGACTTGTCCGTTAGCCTGTGGATGTGCGACTGACGCAATGTCAAGCTTGATATTTTGCTCGTTGCAGAATTCAGCCAATTCTCCCATAGAGAAGTTACTCCTGTTGTCCGTGATAATGCTATGTGGATAACCATACCAGATTATAACATCCTCGACAAATCTTTTGGCTATTGCTCCATCACAACTAGTGACAGGTTTAGCCTCAATCCATTTGGTGAATTTATCCACCATCACTAAGAGGTGAGTAAATCCACTTGGAGCTCGTTTAAATGCTCCTACCATATCAAGCCCCCAGACCGCAAAGGGCCATGTTATAGGCATTGTTCGCAGCTGATCAGCCGGAACATGAGCTTGCTTGGCGTACTTTTTGGCAGCCTTTGCATGTCTTGACTAATCGTTCGGCATCTGCCTGAGCCGTAAGCCAGAAAAATCCATGTCTAAAAGCTTTTGCCACTAAAGATTTCGCTGCAGCGTGGTGACCACACTCGCCTTCGTGGATTTCCCTTAAGATTTCCACTCCTTCTTCTAGAGATACATAGCGCTGAAAACCCCCAGAAAAACTCCTTTTATGGAGCTCACCTCTAACAATAGTATAGGCTTTTGCTCGTCGGATAATCTGCCGGCTCAGAACCTCGTCTTCGGGTAATTTGCCATCTACCAGATAATCTAGGTAGGGTTGAGTCCAGCTGGGAATTACAGCCAGAACTTCTATCAAAGGTGAGTCGGATTTGGTCGGATATTCCTCATCTACTCCCTTTATTGAGGGTACTTTGAGGTGCTCTAGAAAAGCGCCATCCGGGACCTCTTTCCACGCAGAACCTATCCGAGATAGTGCGTCTGCTTCCTCATTTTTTGCTCGAGGGATGTGTTGAACTTCAAACCCTTCGAACGATTTAGATAGATCATCCACGACAGCTTTATATGCTGCCATGTGTTTATTTGCATTACAAATATCCGACACTTGTTGAGCAACAAGATCCGAATCTCTGTAACACATCAAACATCGGATGTCAATATCCTTAGCAATCCGGATTCCATGTAGCAGTGATCATACTCGGCAATGTTGTTTGTCGCTATGAAGTGGATCTGCAACACGTATAGACGTTTATCTCCTAGGGGTGATTTGAGCACCACGCCAGCCCCCGAGCCCTCTCGAGCCTTAGACCCATCGAAAATCAGGGTCCAATATTCCGACTCAGGGAGGATCATGTTCTCCTTCGTCTCTATCCAATGAGCGACAAAGTCAGCAAGGATTTGGGATTTGATTGTTGTCCGGGGTTTATACTCAATATCGAAAGCTGAAAGCTCTATGCCCCATTTGGCGACGCGTCCTCTGGTGTCACTGTTGCTGATTATATCTCTCATGGGAGCTGTGCTCACCACGGTAATTGGATGCTCCTGAAAGTAGTGTCATAACTTACGAGATGCTAGAAAAACACCGTAAGCCAACTTTTGATAGTGCGGATACCGCTGTTTTGATTCTGTCAGGACCTCACTAACAAAGTAAGTCGGACGCTGCACCAGGTGTTCCTGATTTTCCTCTGGTCTCTCCACCACCATGACGATACTAACGACTTTATTTGTCGCAGGAAGATAGAGCAACATCGGTTCCTTGGGTTCTGGCGCTGCAAGGATAGGAGCAGATGAGAGTACTTTCTTCAGGTCTTGTAGTGCAGCTTCAGCTTCGTTAGTCCAAACAAAATCCTTGGTCTTTTTCAGGAGTTTGTATAATGGTGCGGCTCTTTCACCAAGCCGGCTTACAAATCGACTAACTCTAGTGATGCAACCAGTTAATCTTTGTACGTCCTCCAAGCGAGTTGGCATGGAAATATTGAGTATAGCCTAGATTTTGTCTCGGTTCACCTCTATGCCTCTCTGAGACACGATGAAACCTAACAACTTTTCGGCTGGTATTCCAAAGAAGCATTTCTTCGGGTTAAGCATGATGTTGTATTTTCGTAGATTGGAAATGTCTCCTCCAAGTCGGAAATCAGTGTTTCCTTCTTTTTGTACACACCACGATATCATCCACGTATGCATGTACATTGCGTCCGAGTTGGTCATGGAGGCAACGCTGCATCGTGCGCTGGTATGTAGCTCCTGCGTTCTTTAGCCCAAAAGGCATCATAACAAAACAGAAGGTTCCGAAAGGGGTTATGAATGAAGTTTTGACTTTGTCAGATTCCTTCATCCGGATTTGGTGATAGCCGGAATATGCGTCGAGAAAATAGAGGAGTTCCGGACCTGCTGTAGAATCGATAACTTGATCAATTCTAGGCAGAGCGAATGGATCTTTTGGACAAGCCTTGTTCAAGGCAGTATAATCAACACCCATCCTTAAATCAGTGGTGTCCTTTTTAGGGACTATTACAGGATTGGCCAACCACTCAGTGTGGATGACCTCTTCTATGAATCCGGCTAACTCGAGCCATGCTAGTTCCTTAGCTATTGCCTTACGCTTTTCATCGCCAAACCGTCGTAGGGACTGTTTGACGGGTTTAGCGTTCGGGTTTACATTTAGAGAGTGCTCGGCAAGTTCCCTAGGTACTCCGGTCATGTCAGATGGCTGCCATGCGAAGATATCTTGATTTGCTTGGAGGAACTTGACGAGCGCACTTTCCTATGTGCTACCTAGGCCTACGCCTATCTTGGTCACCTTGGAGGGTTCATCATCCTTCAACGGTGTCTTCTTCGTCTCTTCTTCTCCGGATTTGGCTTTGTCACCTCCTTCTTCGTTGCAGGCATCTCGGACGGATCTATGCTCTTCTTGATTTCCTGGTACTCCTGGGCGTGCAGCATGGCTTCAGCAAAGGCGGCATTTCCATCCTCGCACTCTCGCGCTTTCTTCAGGTCTCCCTTGATGGTGATCACGCCGTTGGGACCTGGAATTTTCATCATATTGTAAATGTAACACGGACGAGCCATAAAGCCCAGTAAGCTGGACGTCCGAATATAGTGTGGTACGCGCTCTTGAACGGGACCACTTCGAAGGAAAGGGCCTCCATCCGATAATTCTTTCGAGTTCCAAAGGTAACAACCAAAGTAATCTCTCCTAGGGAATTAGCTTGTCTTCCTGGGACAACTCCGTGAAAGATCAGAGAGCTATGGTTCAGTTGTGTTTCCGAGATCTTCATGCGGCGTAGCGTTTCTACATAGGGAATATTGATGCTGCTACCACTGTCCATGAGGGTCTTGGAGAAACCATAACCATCAATAAGTGGGTTGACGATTAAGGCGTATTTTCCTCGCCTGTGCAACTTAGGCGGATGATCAGCGCGGTCAAATGTGATTGCCACTTCCGACCAGTCCAGATATTGAGGGACAGCCGGAACTATTGTGGTGAGCTCGTGTATAACTGATTGCTTGACCTTTGCTGGTTGATATCCGAGGAATGTGTCCTAAGTGTCCTTCTTGGTGGGAAAAGTCTTCTTCCCTTCCGGCTTGGGATTTGAAGCGTCAGCTTCCTCCATGTTGGAATCTTCCTTGGTCTCTTTGTCTTTTTTGGGATTTTTCTTTCCCTTCTTCGGCTTAGCTTTGTAGCCCATGGTGTCATCTCTTTTGATGTTGTCATTGAAACGACATTCAGCGTTGGTGTGGGACGAGCCCCCATTGGCGTCTAGGTGATGTACACATGGGTTATTGGCAATGTCGGCCCAAGACTAGGTTTTTTCTGGTTGCTATTCTCCTCTACCTTGGACCCTTGAAGTCCCACGGCCACGCCCATGGCCTCCGCCGTGTCCTCCTCGTCCTCCATACCCAGAAACAGTAGTAACCACCACTGTTTCCGTGTTGTGTTTTTCCTCCGAGGTATTTTTGCCCTTATGAGCTTGTTGCTTTGGTTGTCTTGCTGACTGAGGCACAGCTAGGACATTGAGTAATCCCTCTGCATTGTCGTCAGCATCTGCATACTTGCTCGCTGTTTCTATCATCTCTCCCAAATTAGTGACCGCGTCACACTTCAAACGGTGACGCAGTAGACCAATTGGGAGTCCTGCGATGAAAGCTTCAATCGCGGTTTGATCATTTACTCCTTCAGATGAGTTCTTGGTGTCGATCCATCGTCCGAGGTAATCCCGGCAAGTTTCTCCGGCTTTCTGGGTGCAACACTGTAGGTCTCCGACCGAATAGGGCCTCCGATATGTGCCTTCGAAATTCCCGAAGAACGCGCTTTGCATGTCATACTAGTTATGGATGGTGTTCTCCGGAAGTTCATTGAGCCATGATCGCGCCGTCTTCCGGAACATAAGTGGGAGATATCAGGTTGCGACCAGGCTATTTCCGCCTTTGGTGATGCAGCAAGCTTGGAAAAAATCCTGTAGCCAGGTATCTGGCCAAGCAATGCCGTCGTAGGCTTGGATGTGCCTTGAGATAGCAAATCCTTCTGGGAATCTTGTAACTCTGATGCGTGGTCCGAAGCACTTTGGGCCCACGTAGATATCATCGTTTTCGTAGCGCCGCGCCTCTATGTTGGAATTGATCATGTGCCTTGTGTCATTCGGGGATAGAGATCGTCCCGGATGTTGGCTGTGGCTGCGGTGCCTTGGAGCCGGACTTCGGCTTCTGCCACCACCTCCTCCGCCACGTCGTCCTTCTTGTCCCCCTTGGGAGCCGTTGTGATGACTGCTTGGTGGAGAGGGTGGATCAGCTGAATAGTTTTCGTCCGGAGCGTCATTATTCCGGTTCTGGGGAGGGTCTTGGCTATGACGAGCCCCCTGTTAGCTTGTGCCAGCATGGTTTCCATCGTTCCTTCGTCCGTCGTTCCCACCTTGGTGGGGCTCAGCCGGACGGCTTGCATGTCTAGGAGGTGGCATTTTTTGACGATCCTCCTCCCGACGTTTCTCTTTATCTTCTCCCCTTCGATCGTTAGACTCTCGTCGGGGAGGGTTCCTCGGATTCAGTGCAGCGATGGCCTCTTTTTGGCCGCTGGAGCGACGTTGCTCCAGTTACGCATAGTTCTGTAATGCTGTCCCGATGATCCGGTTCTTGAATAATTGTCTTCCCGGCGTTCGGGGCGATGATACTGCTCCCGGACGTGATGGGGTCTTACGTCAGCCCATGCCGGATCTGTGCGACATTGGTCAGAATCCGAGACCAGTTTTTGACTTCCGGACAGGGCGACCTTTTGCTACTCTAGTCCCTT
The DNA here is from genome assembly GCA_910589775.1 of Avena eriantha. Classification (NCBI taxonomy): domain Eukaryota; kingdom Viridiplantae; phylum Streptophyta; class Magnoliopsida; order Poales; family Poaceae; genus Avena; species Avena eriantha. The sequence continues at coordinate 144,845,507 of OU342745.1, forward strand.
GTTGAGTAGTTTGATACCCAACCGGATCTACTCCGGTCCTGGATTAGCCGATAAAATTTCTCGGGCTGCCACGGTATTCTGAACTGGGTTGGGTATACTCAATATCCTTTGCTATCTTTTCGTGGCGTCCCCATCTCATCCCCAAAAAGGACGGCACGGACATGTGGGAATTGGTCATCATTGGTGTGACGCTTCCGTGTCTTCTGATGCAACCGAGACATGTAGTCCTTAGTTGCCATGCGTTTCTTATCCACCTCGATGTTTTTGGCTTCATCGAGGATTTCTTGACGACACGCTTCTAGGGATTGGCCCTTTCGTCCAGCACTTCAGCAGTAAGTTCTGCAGCTATAGGGATAGGTGTGGTTAACGCAACATCGATGAGTTTACGCACACCTTCGGTGATCACGTGTCCATCCACCGATTCTTCTTATTTCGGCTCTTCTGGGATAAGTGCTCCATCCGAGTCTTCTTCGTATTCCTCGGCAATCACCTCCTCTGTCAGAGGGTCTTTTTCTGGGGTCTTGTTCTTCTTGTTCTTCTTGTTTGCCTTCTTGGCAGCACCGGTAGCAAAGACGACGTTGGGTCTGTTTCACGGAGTCAAGCTCTGATCGGTAGTTTCGGACATTTGGACTTCGGGATTATCTCTGACGTCCATGTCATCTTGCACTTTGGGAGAGTGTTCCCCGGATCCTTCATCCATGGCTTCTCCTTCTTCTGTAGCTTTGGAGCTATACTCCTCTTCATATTCCGCGGAGAACTTTCGGAAATCTGCTGACGTCATCGATTCATCCGAGGATGCGGGTACGTCGGCGTTTGTTCCAATTGCCTCCAGCATAGAGTCGGTGTTTTCTCCAGCATCGGTATAGCCAGATCCAGATCCCACGTATCCGACGAAGTGCGACGCGTGCGTCCTGAGGTACCTGCGGCTTTCGCGATCAGCCATGTCGAAACTTTTGATGGTCTCGAGGATTGCATATGTGCTTTCGCCTTGCAGTATCATGCGTCTCAGTGTATACCTTAGGAAAGGCCTGTCTGTCCCGGCGTCGTCAGAGCCGGAATCAGTGTCGTTGACTAGTTCCTCCTGAACTTCGACTTCCACGGGTGGGTCGATCTGGGATCCGGCTTCTCCAGGGAGATCCACTCCAGATTCGACTTGGACCGCTAGGTCTTCTTTAGGCTCGGATTTCTCCACTATCTCTGCAACTGGTGCGGGCTGGGTGGGATTTGGGTTTTCTGAGATCCGGAACTCTGCCGCCTCCGCGGACAAAGGGGAACCAGAAGATTCTTCTGCCTCTATCATCACCGCTGGGTTGGGTTGGGCAGGTCCAGCGAAACCGATGTAAACATCGATCTCGCCAAAAGACATGATTGTGTAGGCAGTCACGGCCTCCCTAGCCGGAATCCAAGTCTCGGCGAGAACGAAGAGAGGGACGTCGCTGGCATAGAGGATGCGACCGACGGCGATAGTCTCGCCGATTCCGATTCTTGCAGATTATGCCTGGAACGCAGATCCGAAGCTCACTTGCCCCACGGTGGGCGCCAACTGTCGTCGGATTGATGACAAGTACGCCATGAGGGGTTCCTCGAGGCGTGCGGAAGAGAGGGGTGTGAGACGTATGGTATTCCGGGACGGTGAACACACAAGTTTACCTAGGTTCGAATCCGCCAGCTTTGGACGGATCCTACTCCTGCTATCAATCCAATAATATGGCAGAGCCAGAATATGGGTTACAAGAGTTTCGCCTATGCGAGTTGAGATTGTAGACTATTGAGGTGTGCCCTAAAGGCTCTCCCTAGGACGGCTTATATAGATATCCGGCCTAGGGTTTATAGGAGAGATCTATCTGGCTACGACTAAGAGTTGGTTACAGAGTACATCTTGAACTACAAGTAACATTATGGGCCTAAGTCGGTAAGTCTTCTGGGCCTTCCCGTAGCCTGATCCACCAAAGCCCTAACCCGAAGTGGGCCACCCTGGTCAGTGAGGAATTGTGAGGGTACCCGGAAAGTATATCCCCAACAAATGACTCTAGCTGTGGTTTGTGGGAAGAACAGAGATGTAATGACACTAGTTGTGGTTAATGAAAAGAATAGACATGCAATGACTATGATGGATCCATATGTGGTTTGTGAAAAAAACACATGCAATGACTCTAGTTGTGATTTGTGAAAAGAACACACATGCAATGACTCTGGTGTATCCTTATGTGGTTTGTGAAAAGAACAGACATGTAATGAACTCTGGTGGATCCATATGTGGTTTGTGAGAAGAACACACATGCAATGACACTGGTGGATCAATATGTGGTTTGTGAAAAGAACAGACATGCAATGACACTTGTGGATCCATATGTGATTTTGTGAAATGAACAGATATGCAATGACTCTCTGATGGATCCATGTGTGGTTTGTGAAAGAACAGACATGCATTCACTCTAGGTGTGGTTCATGAAAAGAACACACATAAAATGACACTTGTGGATCCTTATGTGGTTTGTGAAAAGAACACACATGCAATGACTCTAGCTGTGGTTTGTGAAAACAACACACATGCAATCACACTGGTGGATCCATATCTGGTTTGTGAAAAGAATACACATGCAATGACTCTTGTGGATCCATGTGGTTTGTGAAAAGAACACACATCCAATGACTCTAGCTGTGGTTAATGAAAAGAACACACATGCAATGACACTGGTGGATCCTTATGTGGTTTGTGAAAGATCACACATGCAATTACTCCAGTTGTGGTTTGTGAAAAGAACAGACATGCAATCACACTTGTGGACCCATATTTGGTTTGTGAAAAGAACACACATGTAATGACACTGGTGGATCCATATGTGGTTTGTGAAAACAACAGACATGCCATGACTCTAGCTCTAGTTTGTGAAAAGAACAGGCAATACAATGACACTGGCTGTGGTTAAGGAAAAGAACAAACAGGCAATGACTGTGATGGATCCATATGTGGTTTGTGAAAAAAATAGACATGCAATGACTCTAGCCGTGGTTCATGAAAAGAACAAACATGCAATGACACTCGTGAATCCATATGTGGTTTGTGGAAAGAACAGACATGCAATGAATCTAGCTGTGGTTAATGAAAAGAACAGACATGCAATGACTGTGATGGATCTATATGTGCTTTGTGAAAAGAAAAAATATGCAATAACTCTAGCTGTTGTTTGTGAAAAGAACACACATGCAATGACTCTGGTGTATCCTTGTGTTCTTTGTGAAAAGAATAGACATGCAATGACTCTAGCTGTGGTTTGTGAAAAGAACACATATGTAATGACTATGATGGATCCATATGTGGTTTGTGAAAAAAAACACATGCAATGACTCTAGCTATGGTTTGTGAAAAGAACACACATGCAATGACTCTGGTGTATCCTTATGTGGTTTGTGAAAAGAACAGACATGCAATGAACTCTGGTGGATCCATATGTGGTTTGTGAGAAGAACACACATCTCATGACACTTGTGGATCAATATGTGGTTTGTGAAAAGAACAGACATGCAATGACACTGGTGGATCCATATGTGGTTTATGAAAAGAACAGACATGCAATGACTCTAGCTGTGGTTAATGAAAAGAACGGACATGCAATGACTCTGACGGATCCATATGTGGTTTGTGAAAAGAACACACATGCAATGACTCTAGCTATGGTTTGTGAGAAGAACACACATCGAATCACACTAGTGGATCCATGTGTGGTTTGTGAAAGAACAGACATGCAGTGACTCTAGCTATGGTTCATGAAAAGAATGCACATGCAATCACACTGGTGGATAGATATGTGGTTTGTGAAAAGAACACACATGTGATGACACTGGTGGATCCATGTGTGGTTTGTGAAAGAACACACATGGACTGACTCTAGCTGTGGTTAATGAAAAGAGCACACCTGCAATCACACTAGTGGATCTTTATGTGGTTTGTGAAAGAACACACATGCAATGACTCTAGCTGTAGTTTGTGAAAAGAACACACATGCAATGATACTCGTGGATCCATATGTGGTTTGCGAAAAGAACAGACATGCAATGACTCTAGCTGTTGTTTGTCGGAAGAACAGACATGCAATGACACTGGCTGTGGTTAATGAAAAGAATAGACATGCAATGACTATGATGGACCAATATGTGGTCTGCGAAAAAAAACATGGAATGACTCTAGCTATGGTTTGTGAAAAAAACAGACATGCCATGACACTTGTGGACCCATATGTGGTTTGTGAAAAGAACAGACATACAATGACTCTAGTTGTGGTTTGTGAAAAGAACACACATGCTATGACACTAGTGGATCCATATGTGGTTTGTGGAAAGAACATACATTCAATGACTCTAGTTGTGGTTAATTAAAAGAACAGACATGCAATGACTATGATGGATCCATATGTGGTTTGTGAAAAGAACAGACATGCAATGACTCTAGCTGTGGTTCATGAAAAGTATACACATGCAATGACACTAGTGGATCCATATGTGGTTTGTGGAAAGAACAAACATTCAGTGACTCTAGCTGTGGTTAATGAAAAAGAACAAACATGCAATGACTATGATGGATCCATATGTGGTTTGTGAAAAGAACACACATGCAATGACACTGGTGGATCCATGTGTGGTCCGTGAAAGAACATACATGCACTGACTCTAGGTGTGGTTCATGAAAAGAACACACATCCAATGACACTGGTGGATCCTTATATGGTTTGTGAAAAGAACACACATGTAATGAATCTAGCTGTGGTTTGTGAAAAGAACACACATGCAATCACACTGGTGGATCCATATGTGGTTTCTCAAAAGAACACAGATGCAATGACTCTGGTGGATCCATGTGGTTTGTGAAAAGAACACACATCCAATGACTCTAGCTGTGGTTAATGAAAACAACACACATGGAATGAGACTGGTGGATCCTTATGTGGTTTGTGAAAGAACACACATGCAATTACTCTAGCTGTGGTTTGTGAAAACAACACACATGCAATGACACTATGTGGTTTGTGAACAAAACAAACATGCAATGACTCAAGCTGTGGTTTCTGAAAAGAACAGGTAATACAATAACACTGGTTGTAGTTAAGGAAAAGAATAGACATGCAATGAACATGATGGATCCATATGTGGTTTGTGAAAAAACACACATGCAACGACTCTAGTTGTGGTTTGTGAAAAGAACAGACATGCAATGACACTGGTGGATCCATATGTGGTTTGTGAAAAGAACACGCATGCAATGACTCTAGCTATGGTTTGTGAAAAGAACATACATCTAGTGACTCTGGCTATGATTAATGAAAAGAACACACATGCAATGACACTGGTGGAAGGAACATACATGCAATGACTGTAGCTATGTGTAATGAAAAGAACAGACATGCAATGACTCTGATGGATCCATATGTGGTTTGTGTTCAGAACAGACATGTAATGACTCTAGCTGTGGTTTGTGAAAAGAACACACATGCAATGACTCTGGTGCATCCTTATGTGGTTTGTAAAAAGAACAGACATGCAATGAACTATGGTGGATCCATATGTGGTTTGTGAGAAGAACACACATCCAATGGCACTGGTGGATCAATATGTGGTTTCTGCAAAGAACGGACATGCAATGACATTGGTGGATCCATATGTGGTTTGTGAAAAGAACATACATGCAATGACTCTAGCCGTAGTTAATGAAAAGAACAGACATCTAATGACTCTGATGGATCCATATATGATTTGTGAAAAGAACACACATGCAATGACAATGGTGGATCCATGTGTGGTTTGTGAAAGAACAGACATGCACTGACTCTAGGTGTGTTTCATGAAAAGAACACAATTCCAATAACACTGGTGGATCCTTATGTGGTTTGTGAAAAGAATACACATGCATTGACTCTAGCGGTGGTTTGTGAAAAGATCACACATGCAATCATAGTGGTGGATCCATATGTGGTTTGTGAAAAGAACACACATGCAATGACTCTGGTGGATCCATATGTGGTTTATGAAAAGAACAAACATGCAATGACTCTAGCTGTGGTTAATGAAAAGAACGGACATGCAATGACTCTGACGGATCCATATGTGGTTTGTGAAAAGAACACACATGCAATGACTCTAGCTGTGGTTCATGAAAAGAACACACATCCAATGACACTGGTGGATCCTTATGTAGTTTGTGAAAAGAACATACATGCAATGACTCTAGCTGTGGTTTGTAAAAAGAACACACATGCAATCACACTGGTGGATAGATATGTGGTTTGTGAAAAGAACACACATGTGATGACACTGGTAGATCCATGTGTGGTCTGTGAAAGAACACACATGGACTTACTCTAGGTGTGGTTCATGAAAAGAACACACATCCAATGAAACTGGTGGATCCTTATGTGGTTTGTGAAAAGAACACACATGCAATAACTCTAGCTGTGGTTTGTGAAAAGAACACACATACAATCACACTAGTGGATCCATATGTGGTTTGTGAAAAGAACATACATGCAATGACTCTAGCTGTGGTTAATGAAAAGAGCACACCTGCAATCACACTAGTGGATCTTTATGTGGTTTGTGAAAGAACACACATGCAATGACTCTAGCTGTGGTTTGTGAAAAGAACACACATGCAATGAAACTCGTGGATCCATATGTGGTTTGCGAAAAGAACAGACATGCAATGACTCTAGCTGTTGTTTGTCGGATGAACAGACATGCAATGACACTGGCTGTGGTTAATGAAAAGAATAGACATGAAATGACTATGATGGACCAATATGTGGTCTGCGAAAAAAAACATGGAATGACTCTAGCTATGGTTTGTGAAAAAAACAGACATGCCATGACACTAGTGGATCCATATGTGGTTTGTGAAAAGAACAGACATACAATGACTCTAGTTGTGGTTTGTGAAAAGAACACACATGCTGTGACACTAGTGGATCCATATGTGGTTTGTGGAAAGAACATACATTCAATGACTCTAGTTGTGGTTAATTAAAAGAACACACATGCAATGACTATGATGGATCCATATGTGGTTTGTGAAAAGAACAGACATTCAATGACTCTAGCTGTGGTTCATGAAAAGTATACACATGCAATGACACTAGTGGATCCATATGTGGTTTGTGGAAAGAACAAACATTCAGTGACTCTAGCTGTGGTTAATGAAAAGAACAAACATGCAATGACTATGATGGATCCATATGTGGTTTGTGAAAAGAACACACATGCAATGACACTAGTGGATCCATGTGTGGTTCGTGAAAGAACATACATGCACTGACTCTAGGTGTGGTTCATGAAAAGAACACACATCCAATGACACTGGTGGATCCTTATATGGTTTGTGAAAAGAACACACACGCAATGAATCTAGTTGTGGTTTCTGAAAAGAACACACATGCAATCACACTGGTGGATCCATATGTGGTTTCTCAAAAGAACACAGATGCAATGACTCTGGTGGATCCATGTGGTTTGTGAAAAGAACACACATCCAATGACTCTAGCTGTGGTTAATGAAAACAACACACATGGAATGAGACTGGTGGATCCTTATGTGGTTTGTGAAAGAACACACATGCAATTACTCTAGCTATGGTTTGTGAAAACAACACACATGCAATGACACTATGTGGTTTGTGAACAAAACAAACATGCAATGACTCAAGCTGTGGTTTCTGAAAAGAACAGGTAATACAATAACACTGGTTGTAGTTAAGGAAAAGAACAGACATGCAATGACCATGATGGATCCATATGTGGTTTGTGAAAAAACACACATGCAACGACTCTAGTTGTGGTTTGTGAAAAGAACAGACATGCAATGACACTGGTGGATCCATATGTGGTTTGTGAAAAGAACACGCATGCAATGACTCTAGCTATGGTTTGTGAAAAGAACATACATCTAGTGACTCTGGCTATGATTAATGAAAAGAACACACATGCAATGACACTGGTGGAAGGAACATACATGCAATGACTATAGCTATGTGTAATGAAAAGAACAGACATGCAATGACTCTGATGGATCCATATGTGGTTTGTGTTCAGAACAGACATGTAATGACTCTAGCTGTGGTTTGTGAAAAGAACACACATGCAATGACTCTGGTGCATCCTTATGTGGTTTGTAAAAAGAACAGACATGCAATGAACTATGGTGGATCCATATGTGGTTTGTGAGAAGAACACACATGCAATGGCACTGGTGGATCAATATGTGGTTTCTGCAAAGAACGGACATGCAATGACATTGGTGGATCCATATGTGGTTTGTGAAAAGAACATACATGCAATGACTCTAGCCGTAGTTAATGAAAAGAACAGACATCTAATGACTCTGATGGATCCATATATGATTTGTGAAAAGAACACACATGCAATGACAATGGTGGATCCATGTGTGGTTTGTGAAAGAACAGACATGCACTGACTCTAGGTGTGTTTCATGAAAAGAACACAATTCCAATAACACTGGTGGATCCTTATGTGGTTTGTGAAAAGAATACACATGCATTGACTCTAGCGGTGGTTTGTGAAAAGATCACACATGCAATCATAGTGGTGGATCCATATGTGGTTTGTGAAAAGAACACACATGCAATGACTCTGGTGGATCCATATGTGGTTTATGAAAAGAACAAACATGCAATGACTCTAGCTGTGGTTAATGAAAAGAACGGACATGCAATGACTCTGACGGATCCATATGTGGTTTGTGAAAAGAACACACATGCAATGACTCTAGCTGTGGTTCATGAAAAGAACACACATCCAATGACACTGGTGGATCCTTATGTAGTTTGTGAAAAGAACATACATGCAATGACTCTAGCTGTGGTTTGCAAAAAGAACACACATCCAATGACTCTAGCTGTGCTTAATGAAAACAACACACATGAAATGACACTAGTGGATCCTTATGTTGTTTGTGAAAGAACACACATGCGATGACTCTAGCTATGGTTTGTGACAAGAACACACATGGAATGACACTGTGGATCCATATGTAGTTTGTGAAAAGAACAGACATGCAATGACTCTAGCTGTTGTTTGTGGAAAGAACAGACATGCAATGACTCTAGCTGTGGTTAATGAAAAGGATAGACATGCAATGACTATGATGGATCCATATGTGGTTTGTGAAAAAACACATGCAATGACTCTAGCTATGGTTTGTGAAATGAATACACATCCAATGACACTGGTGGATCCTTACGTGGTTTGTGAAAAGAATAGACATGGAATGAACTCTGGTGGATCCATATGTGGTTTGTGAGAAGAACACACATCCAATGACACTGGTGGATCCATATGTGGTTTGTGAGAAGAACACACATGTAATGACACTGGGTGTGGTTCATGAAAAGAACACACATCCAATGACACTGGTGGATCCTTATGTAGTTTGTGAAAAGAACATACATGCAATGACTCTAGCTGTGGTTTGTAAAAAGAACACACATGCAATCACTCTTGTGGATCTATATGTGGTCTATGAGAAGAACACACATCTAATGACACTGGTGGATCCATGTGTGGCTTGTGAAAGAACATACATGCACTGACTCTAGGTGTGGTTTATGAAAAGAACACACATCTAGTGACACTAGTGGATCGATGTGTGGTTTGTGACAATAACACACATGCAATGACTCTGGTTGATCCATATGTGGTTTATGATAAGAACACACATCGAACGAACTCTAGTGGATCTATCTTGGCATAATTTGATGTATGCCACGATGTATTCATTGTACAAGACACTGACTTTCCATCTTTATACTACTTAGTTTTGCCCTTGGTTTTTTGATACCACTCAGTTTTGCCCTCTCTCTCTCTTTCGTAGAAGCGCAAACCTGTGCTCACTCTGTCTACTACGCCCTAATTGGTTGTCACAGTTGTCACGTGGATCATGCGCACCAACCGTTGATCCTATGTGATCCAATAAGGATCATTGCACACGTCGTGGCCTTCACAGTACAGCGTGAGACAACACGGACGTCTCCCTCAACGATACTTCCACAAGAAGGAACACGATGCCGTCCATGGGAAAAGTCGTCGAGTGGTCATGTCACGTTTAATCTAGTCTGCAAAGGCTACTGATGCTACTACAACACATGCGCAGGGCAACAAGTTCATCGAGTTGTCGATGGGACACTGCAATTTATTGCTACTCCCTCCGATCCAAATTACTTGACTTGGGTTTTCCTAGATTCGGATGTATCTAGCACTAGAACATGTCTAGATACATCCGAATCTAGACAAATCCAAGTCAATTAATTTGGATCGGAGGGAGTACTTGATTTTAATAAGACATATCCCATTTTTACGCAGCACTCTCAATCTCACTTCCAACTGGGCCCTACCTCAAGTAACTTCCATGAGTCAAGGGCCCCCTCGAGTAGATCTAACTTTGCTAGAAATTGGTTTTGCGCCACTTGCATGCAGTGGAATTAAGGTCTACCATTAGCGTGTGTTCAATGCAGCTCTAAAGTTGAGATCATGGATGTTTAAAAAAATCGGGAACCCAAAAAAACGGTGGATATCGTGGTAGCCCCACCCCACCCTCCCACCCACCACACATGTCCACTCGAGGACTACGAATGGTCCAGTGTTTATAAACCCGATCAGCCTTCTTCTTCCATGTGCTCGTGTCATTTTCCCCAATCTGTCTAGTCCCAAAACCCCAATCTGCACCTACCGCGCGCGCCGAAGCTCCTTTGCTTGCACTACCTCCTTCCCTAGGTGCGCCATGAAGCGTACGCGTGGAGACAAGCCGTAGGTGAAGCCAGTTGAAGGCGCAGCAGCAGATGGCTCGGTCATCGCCAAGTAGGCGGAGGCGTCTTCTCTGGGCACGAACACCGCTCGTCACCGTGCCGTCGAGGGTTCGAGCTCATCCATCCAGCCAGTAGCCGTCACCGCCGAGAAGCAGGTGGCCGACAACATCATGTTGCCCGCGATATATCTGGATGGGGGGCAGGCGGAGGCAATCCGGTGCTCTACATCAATGACCCCATTGTAACACCCCAGCATTAGAGCTTAGAAATAAGCTGAGATAAGGTGTGTGCATTGCATTCATGCATAGAAAATCCGGGTATTTTTTGCGCTTTTAATAAAAATTGTCAAAGAGATTGAAGCTTCTCTTAACTTGGTGGAACTGAAGTAGATCATCAAGTTGATTGCGATAAGTTTCAATATGACCTTTGCTAAAACCTTATCTTTGGGTAATATAGTTCGATCTAAGGATAGATCAAATGTAATAAAACTAAGTCACAACACATTACTTAATAAGGAGTACTTGATCTTCTAGAGATCATTATATGGTATTCTATATCACAACTCAAGGATGAATACTTAATATTCTAAACATGATATCAAGGATTATTTACACCAAACCCTGAATACCAAGTTAAGTATATAACTTAAGTAAGTAAACTCTATAACTAAATATTGATACATTTGTTTGCAGTAGTTATTCCTACCATGGGTATCATGGTAGTTTTTTTTTAAAACATTAATTCTTATCACAAATAGAGTAGAAAAGGAAGTCAAGCCTATTTAATCTAGTCCTAGAGGTAATTGATCATCAAAGTTGAGTGATCAATTATTGACCTAGCACATATTGACTTTTAGCTTTAACCTATTATATTGACCTTCCAAAGCCCTAAAGTAAATTAATAAGAGGAAGGAACTAGTTATGGTAGGGTGTGCCATCATCGATGGAATGTGATCTCTGGTGGAGATCAAACCATCTGATGTTGGAGGATTTAATTCACTTATGAGTTCACTAGAAAAAGTATCTACACCCAAGAAGTAATTGGTGCTTGAGGAGCTATGAGAAGGCTAGTAGAATTAAGTTTCCTTAACAAGATAACTCTTATAGAGAGATAGCTACAAGTCTATTACTTAGTGTTAATAATGGATCTTGATCAAACAATTAGAAGCTTAAGCTAAACATGATCAAGGGTTGGTGATCGTCATTCTCAAGTCAACTGAGGATGGATGCTCAGGTGTTGAAGTAGGGTTGTGAGTATACTAAATTAGGCAAGCCCTGGTAAACTGAATCATCTAGCTTGATCATGAGAAGTCAAGCTAGAGTTTGATGGAGTATATAATATGAGTTTGTATGGAGTAGCTGGAGACATAGTAGTGAAACCAAGCTAGTACAATAACAAACTTGTATTATGGGGGAAGTATTATACCTATTACAGAGGATGGATATTCTTTGTTATAGACAGTAAGGATTGTAGTCTTGCAATCCTTGGTGGTAGTTGCAAGATGGATTTAAAGGAGTTAATGGATTGAGTTAGTAGTAGCTGCATTGCTGGGATCATTAGAGGTAGTTAAGAAATTGAAGTTCTTATTAAATTAATAATGGAGAATGATTAATGCTGAAATGGCATGACCATGTCATCATATGATGATGGCTATGGTGGAGTCAGATGATTGTCTTATTTAGAAAGATGTGATCTTTGTGAATAAGATAAGAGAAATATATAGAGTATATTTAGGAAAGGAATTCCTTATCTAAAGATAACCTTAGTGAGGTATTAATGTAAGTATTCTCTAGAAGTCTTAATCAAGATCATATCAAACCATGACAGAACCATGTATACTTCATTATTTAAACCTTAGAATCAAATGGATAGTGAAATCATTTCCTATTCCTAGGTAATCATTGAACAATGTCTCTTGGACAATTAAAGCTTCGAAGAGATAATTAGAGAATCATATGAGTGTTTATAAATGGAAGTCTTGTCCACCTTATTACCTTAAACCTTAATAGAAATCTATACCCATGAACCAACAAGGTTGCTATAGGAATTAATTCCAATATCTCACTCCAAGTTGAGGTATCAAATATACTCATAGATTTATAAGTAGTGTCCCTTAAGCTCGAACCTTATCCATATTCATAATAGAATATGAGTTTAATGAACCTTCCTAAAACCCATGGTGTTTGTAAACTCTACAAATCAAGTAGAATTGGATTTGGTGAAATCACCAATTAGGGAGAACCCTGGGATTCACATCACCATATTATAAACCCAGGATTTCAACCAACATCTAATATAGTTATTAAAAGAGGTTACATATATATATATATTCCATTGTTTTCACTCACTATCATAAATTATTAGCCTCTTAAACCACTACTAATACATTATTTTTGTGGTAATACAAATCATTTCCATAAGATTTTCTTATAGGAAGTAAACCCTAAAACCCGAAGTTATATTTACTTTATTAATTAAAAGAACCCTTCATATAATAACATATTTTGTATAGACAACAAGAAATGTAGAGGAATGGGTTATAATTGACCTCTACTATATATCAATGTCTTACAAAATTTCTAGACATTTCAAAACTTTTGTAGAAAAAATAATTGGAAAGAAAATTGTAATAGAATATAAAAACAGAAAAAGGGGAAAACAGGAACATAACTTTCTGGCCCGTGGCCCAAACATCCTCACATCTATTTGACGCTCGCGAGCAGCAGCACACCAGCCGTTCAACCTTTGTCGCAGCCCGTATGCATCCCAAGTAGGCCTACCTGGCCTGATACCATTTCGTCGTATTCTCCAGTCGTCTTCCACCTCCCGATCAAGCCAAGAAGCTTGCTGGCTGTTCCCTTGCTGCCGGCGTGCGCCAAGATCCGCGCCGCCGTCCCCAGTCACCTATAAAGTCGCCTTCGCACTGACAAGGACGAACCCTAGCCGGTGTTCCTCTCTCTCCTCCCCTCTATGCCAAAACCCTAACCTCTCAGGTGCTCCGCCGTGTTGCCGGTTCCAGTCGCCCCAGGGTAAGCCGAGGCTGCCGTTGAGCTCCCCGTGCTTCCCTCGGTCATCTCGTGGGAGGAATCAAAGCTATGCACTCCTAATCGAGCTTCCCGACCGCCTCTTCTCCGACACCGACCACCGCCGATTCGAAGCCGTCCGACCGTCTCCGGCCTCGCCGACCCCACCATCGCTCCCATGTTAATATCTTAGTCCTCCTAGACCTCCCCTCCGACTCCCTCCTACTCTGGTTTGCGCTGTCTATGACCACCACCAAGTGCCGCTGCTAGACCCCTTCGGTGTCGTCGCTCCGGCGACCATTTAAGGGCGGCACCACCGCTATTTGACTCGCCTTCGCTCCCTTCTCCCCAGCAAGCATAGCCACGAGGCCCCGCGTGCAGACGGTCGATGGGGGTGTGCTCAACCTAAGGGCAACTCCATTGCTGACGTCACCATGACGTCATGGGGATGTCATAAATATATTTCTTTATTTTCTTTTCGATAATCATTTCTGTAATAAGTAAATTCCTGGATATTACATGGCATAGACCCCACCTATTAGTGTGCGTGGCTAGAGGCAGTGCTGGTGTAAAAAGTTCTAATCTGCATATGTGTATCATGCTGATGTCAGCATGACCTAATAATAGGATTTAATGATTTAAAATTCAATTAGAAAAAGAACAAAACTTGTAAATTGAATATCTTTTGTTTTATAATTCATAAAAATATGTATCATATATCAAAATGTTCAGAAAAAGAAAATATATAACTTAACTCTATTAACAAACATTATTATGTTAACTATTTAAATAATTATTATTTAATAGAGATTTTATAAGTAATAATACTTTGAAAATTCATATTTTAATATTGGTAAATAAGAAAAATATAAAAAATATACTAAAATTCTTGGAAATATAAGAACTAAAATTTAAAAATATAAACTTAAAATATTATATCACTTAACTAATATTTATTATTTATTAAGTGTTTATAAAGTGATAAAATTTCTAAAAATCATATCTTATTATTGAAAAATCACAAAAAAACTTATAATATGCCAAGATGATCACAAAAATGAAATCTACACACTAAAAATATCAAATCTCACTTTTGAAGTAAAAAAGGTAAAGGTTTAATAATACTAGTTTAAACCCTTTTCTTTTATTTTAATTCCTTAAAAATATATAAATCTTTACTATTGCCTTTATTGATATTTATTTAAAGTCTAAAAGTGTAACAACAAGTTCAATTGATGTTTAAATGAAGTTAACATAGGTCTAACTATTTTAACAAATATTAAAAGTAATCCTTGCATACTTTTTCTAAAGGCCCTAATTGATTAATAAACTTGCTTAAGAAATCTTTTAGATACC
Organism: Avena eriantha; assembly: GCA_910589775.1. Taxonomy (NCBI): domain Eukaryota; kingdom Viridiplantae; phylum Streptophyta; class Magnoliopsida; order Poales; family Poaceae; genus Avena; species Avena eriantha. Next base: position 144,860,691 of record OU342745.1, read on the forward strand.
ATGCCCCATTTGAGTGATTTTGTATTCCATGCTACTTATTGTATTTACACATTGTCTCACACACTCACAAGCGTTAATAAGAAGCACACGTGTGAAGCAAGTATAAAAGTGCAACACATTCTAAAGATATCACCACAAACCTGCAACCCCTAGATCAGATACAATTATTCCGGGGGTTCACGTTTATCAAACTACATTACATCACTTATGCATAATTGCATCTTGCTTTTTTAAATATTTGTCCTTATCGGACCACTGATGTTGTTTACAGAATATGGATCTTCTAGTATCTCGAAGATTGTGAGTGCATAATCTTGCAATCACAAAAGGCAAGTTCACAACTTGCTCATGTCCTTTGATTATTTTCTATCAAATGCTTGTAACTCAAATGTTCTCATCACCTGCATTTCAAAAAGGTCAAAAAACACTATTTTCGTAATAATATGATTATGGATTATTTACCAAATGGTAATAATCTATTAATACAGCTCTAGTGGTAAAGGAACATAATATCTAGGACTTAACAACCAATGTCGCTAGTGATTCTAGCATCGTATATTACGCGTCAACCATAAGACTTGGAATGGGATGGGAAAGTTAGTTCTATCTTCTCCCTTTCGCATGGATGATGACCTTATCGTGAGGCTATTGATTTCTCGTGGAGTTCTAGAGAATCCAGCACATGGGTGGGACCCCTTAGTTCCTCGCAAGCTAGATGTCTTGATTATCTGTGCATAGTTGTCTGGGTTAGAGTTCACCATAGCTGATGGTGACCGCTAGACAGAGCTGCTTATAGAGTCTCCAAGAGGCTACCCAGAGTAACTGTGGTAGTTGTCTCGGGGGATCGTGTCTTCATGCGGGGCCGCAGAGAGGGAAGTACTGGCTTGGATCTTATACTAGGCCCCATACCAAGGAAGTGTGGACAAGCTCGCGGCTTGGTTGTGCAACAAGGCTAAGGTCTCTTATGGGAAAAGTGACGTACCTTTGCAGAGTGTAAGAATTGTGACATGTTACTCCCTGTTCTAGGAAGGAGCTACGAACGCAGCAGCAAAGGAACCCCATGAAGGTTCTGGTCAACCTGTGAAGGTTGTTGGACATAGTTTTCAGAATAAAAGAAACCTTTAAAGAAATGTTTACGAAAACCTACATTGCCTACGACCGATGGTCTGTGGCTGTAGAGATAGTGCATCATACACTCCTTTTTAGTGAACTATACAGATTCAATGAAGTCAACATATACATCAACCGAAGTGAAGACAAAGTTCTTAAGTAAATAGGAGTAGATCCTCTAGCCATAAAACCTACTTCTGTAGAGCATTGCAATAGCAGCAATGACAAGTCTAATAGTTTAGATGCTAGGCTTAGTTACTAGATAGTTCTGAGTTATTATTTCTGGTTCTTCTTTGTAGGAAGTTCTTTCTCTCTCTTTAACCTAGAATGTTCTCTGGATCTTATGTAAAGAGTCGAGTTGTAATCTATAGTCATGTCTTGGACCTGTTGTGTTTCTGTTGTACCACTCTAAGGGATGTAATACTAGTGAACGGTGTTTCATTGGTGTTATGACAACGACTATAGTGTACTACATCATGAAGTGGTATGATGGGTCACCGTAGCTGGTATCAGAGCATATGCTTTGACGTTAGGATAAAAACCCTTTTAGGAAGATCTGTAGGTTGGATAGTGACTATAGGAGCCATCTTATCTAAACCAAGACTTGTGATGGATATTCACTTGAGGATAACCTTGTCACACTTAAGTTGGATGTTTTGTCATCTTTCTTAAGGATTAGTTATCTATCTTCCCTAGAGAATTTTCATTTTAGTATACCTCTAAATAGGTATAAAACCACTAAGATATCTTAAGTAAGTTATATACCAAAGAAAATTACGACCGAGATTAGGATATCATGTGGAGTAGTATTAATGATGGAGTCTATATTTAGAATTTCCGTGAAGTAGTAGAATCTTACTGATACGTTGCTAACGTATCTATAATTTTTGATGTTCCACACTTTGGTGTATTTTCTTATGTTTTGTCCACACTTTGGTGTATTTTTATACACTTTATGGGACAAACCTATTAACAAGATGCCACAATGCCAGTTGCCTGTTTTCAACTATTTTTGGTTCCAGAAATGGTAGAAAACCAATATTCTCGTAATTGGACTGGACGAAAGGCGAAGTTGATATTTTACCGGAAGACACATGGAGTCCGAACGAGAGACAAAGGGGGGCCACAGGGCGGCCACATTACCCCTAGGCGCTGGCAGCCCTAGGCTGCGCCAGGGCATGGTGTGGGCCCCATTGCCGGCCACCGACCTTGCCCCTTTGCCTATAAGAAGCCCCCGAGACAAAAACCCTAAATGGTCCAGCCTCCAGCCACGAAAAGTTCCACAGTGCTGCCGCCATCGAAGTGGAGATTCAGGGACAGAAAGTCTTTGTTCTGGCACCCTGCCGGGACGGGGAAGTGCCCCTGGATCCATCTCCATCGATCTCCACCACCATCTCCATCCTCGTTGCTGATCCCCATGATGATGAGGGAGTAGATCTTCCTCGAGGCTAAGGGTTCTACCGGTAGCTATGTGTTCATCTCTCTCTATGGATGATCATATTGTGATCAGGAGCTTTGTAATCAAGTAGATCTACCTTGCTGCTCAAGTGCTTTAATAGATCTCTAGCTCTCCCCACGTGTGTGAAAGTGATAGCATGCACACCATGGTGGCACTTAGGCTAGGGATTACAAATACTTGTTATGAGTTATATTTGGAGTTGGATGTCTCTATGAAATTGTGGTGTTTTTTGGAACCATCTAGTGCTCAAGGTGACAATGTGGGGTTATCTAGATGTGGAAAGTGAACTTTGAGGTGTGTTGTTATAGCCCTACCATGGATTAGAGTGTCCAACCAGAGAGTAGTTTAGAGTAGTATAATAAAGAGAAGATATTTATATGAGTGTTCACTAGTGAAAGTATGATCCCTAGGCCTTGTTTCTAAGCATTGAAACACCATTCACAAGTAGATCTGTTAAATTTTGCTTGCTTTCATCTTTATTTCAGTTTTCCTTTAGTCTCTTCCACGCCATCAAAGTATTTTCTAGCACCGTTACCACTTATAATTATCCATACCACATGTATTTCACTATCTCTTCGCCAAACTAGTGCACCTATACACCTGACAAGTGTATTCGGTGTTTTGGGGACATAAGAGACTTCTTGTATCTTGATTGCAGGGTTGCTTGAGAGGGATACCTTTGACCAATTCCTCCCTGAGTTCGATAAACCTTAGGTAATCCACTTAAGGGAAACTTGCTGCTGTTCTACAAACCTCTGCACTTGGAGGCCCAACAACTGTCTACAAGAATAGAAGTGCGTAGACATCAAGCTATTTTCTGGTGCTATTGCTGGGGACTGAAGAAGAAGAAGCTCCCACGTCAACCACGCGCCAGCAAGTATTTTCTGTATTCATGTTTTTATCTACCATACCTACCTAATAGCAATTGCTATTCCAAGTATATTCATGTTTTTATCTACCTTCCAAATTAAACTTGTTATGTGAAAATTAGTGATTAAAGCTCTCACGAACTTGATGGCACACTTTACTTTCTTGCATTTAATAAACATGACCCATTGTGTCCATCTTTGTTGTGTATATGCTTGCGCTTTATAAGTTGAAATTAGCAGAACCATGTATCATGGGGAACGCTTTGAACATTGCACTTGTACTTTGTACCCCGTTGATATCATGTTCTTTTGCTTATGGATCCCGGTGGTGTGAAATAAAAGTGGAACTTGTAAGATCATGGAGTTTGTATGTGTGTTAGAGAAACGCCTAGGCCACTAGCCTAAGCCATGCCTAATCATGGTGGAATCTTGCAGAATAACCATAATGAGTACTCTATGAAGCATCTTCAATAAAAACCTATGCAAATAGCAAATAAAAAGGTCTCTGAGATGCTCATTCTCTGCTTGCCTTGTCATTTTGATTATGGGATAGCTCCTGTATCATGTGCAAGGGGTACCCCGTTGGCGGTTCTTTATGATACATATGTACTTACAATGATAAGAGCTTACTTGTGACTAAAGTTGAGTAGCATAAGGTTCGGTCTTCGTAAGTAAGGGGCATGAGATTTTGGCTTATAACTTGCCAAGAATATCCTCTTAGTTGTGTCACTTTAACCTTAATCACTTAAATATGCTTATGATAGGGGCAATGAGAGCTGAAAGCTAATAAGTACAATAATTTTTGGAAGCTCTTTATGAGACTTGAATCCCTGCTTCCTTCTATGAAGACCTTTCTTTTACCTTTTATGTTGAGTCTCCATCTTCTATCTTGATGCACCTATTGAGAGAGCATAGTGGCCATTCTTAGTTTTATGTGCATTGTCCCAAGACTTGTTGATTGATGCATAACTTTGATATTGCTTGTTTTTAAACTATTTGTATCTAGTCACCCTTATGAACTTTGAAGGTGTCCCATGCAATTATGATTTGCTACATTATGAGGGACAAGCTGAATGCCACTATGCTATGTTTTCTTTATGTGAAACAAACAAACGTCTTGCAAAACATTATTATTCATGAATCTTTTGTTTGTGCCTTTTCATGTTACAACATAGTTGCTATGTCTTATTGTTAAAACTATATCTTTCATGCTATGTTGAAGTACTTTGATCCCACCTATCAATTTTTTACAAATACTTTGATCAAGTTTATGATGGTGCATGTCACCTCAAAATTATTCTCTCTTTTTATCACTTACCTACTCGAGGACGAGCAGGAGTTAAGCTTGGGGATGTTGATACGTTGCTAACATATCTATAATTTTTGATGTTCCATGCTAGTTTTATATCTACTTTCTCATGTTTTGTGCACACTTTGGTGTATTTTTATACACTTTCTAGGACTAACCTATTAACAAGATGCCATAGTGCCAGTTGCCTGTTTTCTTCTGTTTTTGGTTCCAGAAAAGGCAGAAAACCAATATTCTCGGAATTGGACCGGACAAAAGGCAAAGTTGACATTTTACCGGAACACACATGGAGTCCGAAGGAGAGACGAAGGGGGGCCACAGGGCGGCCACACCACCCCTAGGTGCGGGCAACCCTAGGACACACCAGGGCATGGTGTGGGCCCCCTGGCCGGCCACCGACCTTGCCCCTTTGCCTATAAGAAGCCCCCGGGACAAAAAACCTAAATGGTCTAGCCTCCAGCCACGAAAAGTTCCGTAGCGCTGCCGCCACCAAAGGGAAGATTTGGGGGACAGAAAGTCTCTGTTCTGGCACCCTGCAGGGACGAGGAAGTGCCCCCGGAGCCATCTCCATCGATCTCCACCACCATCTCCATCGCTGATTGCCATGATGATGAGGGAGTAGATCTTCCTCGAGGCTATGTGTTCATCTCTCTCTCCTATGCATGATCATATTGTGATCATGTGGTTTGTAATCAAGTAGATCTTCCTTGCTACTCAAGTGCTTTAACAGATCTCTGGCTCTCCCCACGTGTGTGAAAGTGACAGCATGCACACCATGGTGGCACTTAGGCTAGAGATTACAAATACTTGTTATGAGTTATATTTGGAGTTGGATGTCTCTATGAAATTGTGGTGTTTGTTGGAACCATCTAGTGCTCAAGGTGACAGTGTGGGGTTATCTAGATGTGGAAAGCGAACTTTGAGGTGTGTTGTTATAGCCCTACCATGGATTATAGTGTCCAACCAGAGAGTAGTTTAGAGTACTATAATAAAGAGAAGATATTTATATGAGAGTGTTCACTAGTGAAAGTATGATCCCTAGGCCTTGTTTCTAAGCATTGAAACACCATTCACAACTAGATTTGTTACATGTTTGCTTGCTTTCATCTTTATTTCAGTTTGCCTTTAGTCTCTTCCATGCCATCAAAGTATTTTTTGGCACCGTTACCACTTATAATTGTCCATACCACTTGTATTTCACTATCTCTTCGCCGAACTAGTGCACCTATACACCTGACAAGTGTATTGGGTGTGTTGGGACAGAAGAGACTTCTTGTATCTTGATTGCAGGGTTGCTTGAGAGGGATACCTTCGACTACTTCCTCCCGTAGTTCGATAAACCTTGGGTAATCCACTTAAGGGAAACTTGTTGCTATTCTACAAACTGATGCACTTGGAGGCCCAACAACTGTCTACAAGAATAGAAGTGCGTAGCCATCAAGCTATTTTCTGGCACCGTTGCCAGGGACTGAAGAAGAAGAAGCTCCCATGTCAAACACGCGCCAGCACTTACCCCTAGTTGATACCACTATACCACATACGGTTGACCATTATTGTATGTATAGATACAATTGAAAGTAAATCATGTGGCATTCACTCGAGAATTCCATGTGATGGAGTATAATTCTGTTAAGAAGCATTAATAGTAAGCTAAGAAGAAGAGTCATCATGGGAGATGAGCGCTTTAATCATGATGACTAGGTACATCATGACAAGTTCATGGTGAGAATAGCTCCGAGACCATGATAAGTCTGTAATTAGGACAAGTACTTAGTAAATAATCTTGTAACAACAATAAGTAAAGTACAGTGTAGGTCTATGATAGAAGTCATATGTATTATAATATAATGATAATTTTTGATTAAGGTAGTAACTACAATTTTTTTAGTAGTTTCGAGAGATCATGTGAGGATAGTTTACGATAGAATGGAAGATTGGTAGTCTTTAGTAGTCCCAAAGGAAAGGTAAGAGGTTAGTCAAGACCAAAGTGACATCACTTTGCTCAAGATTATCTAGTTGCAACTAAGCAAATTGGGTAAATATTGAGACAAAGAGTAGTTTAACCCTAAGTACTAATTATCAAAAAGTAAATCTATACTAGGAGGTGTCATATAATACACAGCTAAGCCTGAATTCTAGAGGTATTATACTCAACTACTATATTCTGGGCTTAGAATGATGTGTGTTATATGTACGACATTTGGATTTCTTGGTTTTTCTTGGATCTTCTCGATTGACTAGGTCTATGCATGAAAGTGGAACTTTATGGGCATATGCATGTTGTTTCATGGAGTTCTTACTTGATGTAGAGGTCTAGTGGGGAAAATGGGTTCGTGTGAGGGAGAGGCGAATTATCCCTCTGATGAAGGGAAGGTGAAGCCTCATGAGATGATGTGGGCACAACAAAAGGAGGTTAGAGATGCAATTCCAAAGGAAGGAGAAATTCAAATGCCGTCTTTAATCACCAACGAAGGAGTTTTTGAGTATATGAAGGGTATGGACAACGGAGGAAAGGCTGAAATAGAGAGGCAGAATCAATTTGATCAGGAGATTTTAAATAAAATGCAAGTGAAGCAACCTAAGGAATTACATCCAAGGGTTAAACTCGTGAAGTTATTACAAACCAAACCTTGGATTTTTTCCATGGTATAAGAACCTTTGGAGGTAGAAAATTGGTTAATGGATACATCTCGGAAGCTTAAAAGTGTGGGATGTATGGATGAAGAAAAGGTGCGGTATGCAACTTCTCTATTGACCGGAACTGCAGCCACATATTGGGAGAAGTCAAGGTTCACAACTTTGGGAGAAGGTGTTAGTAGCAGGGCTGAGTTAAAAAAGAAGTTTCGTGAAGAATTTGTTCATTGAAATAATGGGAAAAGGAAGGAGAATGAAACTTTAGAAATGAAGAATCTTCTAGTTCTAAAACATCTACGGGAGTTTAATTGTTTATCCAAGTACATTAGTGTGGAAGTAAACATGGAGGAGAAACGACAAAGGAAGTTCATGAAAGGACTACAAGCAGTTATGAGGATGCAACTTAGGATTGTGCGTACAAAGGAGTTTCAGGAATTATTGGATAGTGCACATATATCAGAAGGTGATGAGATTGTTGTACTGGAAGGAAAGAGGAAGAAAGTTCAAAAACACACCACAACATGTCAGGTCCTAGGACATATGATGGAGAATTGTCCGGATCCACATATCATGTACAACACAAAGAAGACATGTCACAATTGTGGAATCGGGAGGCACGTTATCAAGGAGTGCCCGAACCCTAAGATAATATGTTACCAATGTGGAGAACCTGGACACATGATGATGAACTGCCTAAACCGATCGTTAACTCATGGATTGTTAACTGGAGGAATAGGACCAATAATGAGGCTACCATCTAGTCCAAACATCCATCTTACTCCAATCAAGAGAACTGCAAGAGCATTTCTAGGAAAGTGTAACAAGTGTGTAATTATTGGACACAAGAAATCATGTTGTCCAGAACATCAGGAGAAACATGGAACATCCGTAGGAGGAAACCTAACATCCACTGGATTATCTTCAAAGGAGGGCGTAATTGAAGAAGGTACATCTTCAGGAAAACGGAAGTATGAGACCATGACTCAAGTCAATCGCAATGAAGCAAGTGGTAAGTCAATACATTATTAGTTATATAAGCTACTTCATACATGCATTTAAGGAATCAGGGAATTCACACTCGTATCCACAAATGGGTGGGTGTACCATATGTTTCACTGTGAGGTCTTCCAGAAGTAAAGTATAAGATAGACGGTTACCAATATCCTAACTATTGAGTTAATGGTTATTCTACATTAATTTAGAGACAATTAGGAAACCCCAGGGGGGAGAGTAAATAATAAACATGGAAACGTTGTTGTCTAATTTTCTGACTAAAGGTTGGAAAAGTAGTACAAAGTTATGATGAGATTAAGCCTTATTCTCATAAGGTTATAAGAAGCCACCATTATAAAGTATTTCCATGATGAAAGATCTTAGGAGATATAATAAATTAACATTAGTGGACTAGTTCTAAAAGAAACAGCTGGTAAGTTGTCCCTGAGAAGGAGGAGAGCCTACTAACATAGTCTAGGGTAGAGTAGTAGGAAAATCATATTGGAAGGGACAAAATGTGTCCATAACCAATTTTAAATAAGACTGTAAGGACATAATCCAGTTGCCAAATATGAAAATAATTCAAGGAAAAAGATCTACATAAGGGATACTACAATTATCCCCAATTTGTGATCACAATGGAATTGAGAAATGTCGTGATCGTTACGAGTCAGCACCTCATTCCGAAACATAAGAGAGTACGAACTTCAGGGACGAAGTTTCTTTTAAGGGGGAGAGTCTGTAACACCCCAGCATTAGAGCTTAGAAATAAGCTAAGATAAGGTGTGAGCATTGCATTCATGCATAGAAAATTTGGGTAATTTTCGCGCTTTTAATAAAACTTATCAAAGAGATTGAAGCTTCTCTTAACATGGTGGAACTGAAGTAGATCATCAAGTTGATTGCGATAATTTTCAATATGACGTTTGCTAAAACCTTATCTTTGGGTAATATAGTGTGATCTAAGGATAGATCAAATGTAATAAAACTAATTCACAACACATTACTTAATAAGGAGTACTTGATCTTCTAGAGATCATTATATGGTATTCTATATCACAACTCAAGGATGAATACTTAATATTCCAAATATGATATCAAGGATTATTTACAACAAACCCTAAATACCAAGTTAAGTATATAACTTAAGTAAGGAAACTCTATAACTAAATTTTGATACATTTGTTTGCCATAGTTATTCCTACCATGGGTATGATGGTAGTTTTTTTAAAGATTAACTCATATCACAAATAGATTATTAAAGGAAGTCAAACCTATTTAATCTAGTCCTAGAGGTAATTGATCATCAAAGTTGAGTGATCAATTATTGACCTAGCACATATTAACTTTCAGCTTTAACCTATTATATTGACCTTGCAAAGCCCTGAAGTATATTAATAAGAGGAAGGAAATAGTTATGGTAGGGTGTGCGATCATCAATGGAATGTCATCTCTGGTGGAGATCAAACCATCTGGTGTTGGAGGAGTTAATTCACTTATGAGTTCACTAGAAGAAGTATCTACACCCAAGAAAGTAACTGGTGCTTGAGGAGCTATGAGAAGGCTAGTAGAATTAGTACATCCAATAATGATCTTGTTAAGTCAAGTAGGTATAAACTTAAAAGTAAGTTTCCTTAACAGGATAACTCTTATAGAGAGATAGGTACAAGTCTATTACTTAGTGTTAATAATGGAACTTGATCAAACAATTAGAAGCTTAAGTTAAGCATGATCAAGGGTTGGTGATCATCATTCTCAAGTCAATTGAGGATGGATGCTCAGGTGTTGAAGTAGGGTTGTGAGTATACTAAATTAGGCAAGCCCTGGTAAACTAAATCATCTAGCTTGATCATGAGAAGTCAAGCTAGAGTCTGATGGAGTATATAATATGAGTTGTATGGAGTAGGTAGAGACATAGTAGTTTAACCAAGTTAGTACAATAACAAACTTGTATTATGGGAGAAGTATTATACCTATTCCAGAGGATGGATATTATTTGTTATAGACAGTAAGGATTGTAGTCTTGCAATCGTTGGTGGTAGTTGCAAGATGGATTTAAAGGAGTTAATGGATTGAGTTAGTAGTAGCTGCATTGCTGGGATCATTTGAGGTAGTTAAGAAATGGAAGTTCTTATTAAAGTAATAATGGGCAATGATTAATGCTGAAATGGCATGACCATGTCATCATATGATGATGGCTATGGTGGATTCAGATGATTGTCTTATTCAGGAAGATGTGATCTTTGTGAATAAGATAAGAGATATATATGTATAGTATATTTAGGAAAGGAATTCCTTATCGAAAGATAACCTTAGTGAGGTGTTAAGTTAAGGATTCTCTAGAACTCTTAACCAAGATCATATCAAACCATGACAGAACCATGTCTACTTCATTATTTAAACCTTAGAATCAAATGGATAGTGAAATCATTTCCTATTCCTAGGTAATCATTGAACAATGTCACTTGGACAATTAAAGCTTCAGAGAGATAATTAGAGAACCAGATGAGTGTTTATAAATGGAAGTCTTGTCCACCTTATTACCTTAAACCTTAATAGAAATCTATACCCATGAACCAACACGGTTGCTCTAGGAATTAATTCCAATATCTCACTCCAAGTTGAGGTATCAAATCTACTCATAGATTTATAAGTAGTGTCCCTTAACCTTGAACCTTATCCATATTCATAATAGAATATGCGTTTAATGAACCTTCCTAAAACCTATTTAATCTAGTCCTAGAGGTAATTGATCATCAAAGTTGAGTGATCAATTATTGACCTAGCACATATTAACTTTCAGCTTTAACCTATTATATTGACCTTGCAAAGCCCTGAAGTATATTAATAAGAGGAAGGAAATAGTTATGGTAGGGTGTGCGATCATCAATGGAATGTCATCTCTGGTGGAGATCAAACCATCTGGTGTTGGAGGAGTTAATTCACTTATGAGTTCACTAGAAGAAGTATCTACACCCAAGAAAGTAACTGGTGCTTGAGGAGCTATGAGAAGGCTAGTAGAATTAGTACATCCAATAATGATCTTGTTAAGTCAAGTAGGTATAAACTTAAAAGTAAGTTTCCTTAACAGGATAACTCTTATAGAGAGATAGGTACAAGTCTATTACTTAGTGTTAATAATGGAACTTGATCAAACAATTAGAAGCTTAAGTTAAGCATGATCAAGGGTTGGTGATCATCATTCTCAAGTCAATTGAGGATGGATGCTCAGGTGTTGAAGTAGGGTTGTGAGTATACTAAATTAGGCAAGCCCTGGTAAACTAAATCATCTAGCTTGATCATGAGAAGTCAAGCTAGAGTCTGATGGAGTATATAATATGAGTTGTATGGAGTAGGTAGAGACATAGTAGTTTAACCAAGTTAGTACAATAACAAACTTGTATTATGGGAGAAGTATTATACCTATTCCAGAGGATGGATATTATTTGTTATAGACAGTAAGGATTGTAGTCTTGCAATCGTTGGTGGTAGTTGCAAGATGGATTTAAAGGAGTTAATGGATTGAGTTAGTAGTAGCTGCATTGCTGGGATCATTTGAGGTAGTTAAGAAATGGAAGTTCTTATTAAAGTAATAATGGGCAATGATTAATGCTGAAATGGCATGACCATGTCATCATATGATGATGGCTATGGTGGAGTCAGATGATTGTCTTATTCAGGAAGATGTGATCTTTGTGAATAAGATAAGAGATATATATATATAGTATATTTAGGAAAGGAATTCCTTATCGAAAGATAACCTTAGTGAGGTGTTAAGTTAAGGATTCTCTAGAACTCTTAACCAAGATCATATCAAACCATGACAGAACCATGTCTACTTCATTATTTAAACCTTAGAATCAAATGGATAGTGAAATCATTTCCTATTCCTAGGTAATCATTGAACAATGTCACTTGGACAATTAAAGCTTCGGAGAGATAATTAGAGAACCAGATGAGTGTTTATAAATGGAAGTCTTGTCCACCTTATTACCTTAAACCTTAATAGAAATCTATACCCATGAACCAACACGGTTGCTCTAGGAATTAATTCCAATATCTCACTCCAAGTTGAGGTATCAAATCTACTCATAGATTTATAAGTAGTGTCCCTTAACCTTGAACCTTATCCATATTCATAATAGAATATGCGTTTAATGAACCTTCCTAAAACCTATTTAATCTAGTCCTAGAGGTAATTGATCATCAAAGTTGAGTGATCAATTATTGACCTAGCACATATTAACTTTCAGCTTTAACCTATTATATTGACCTTGCAAAGCCCTGAAGTATATTAATAAGAGGAAGGAAATAGTTATGGTAGGGTGTGCGATCATCAATGGAATGTCATCTCTGGTGGAGATCAAACCATCTGGTGTTGGAGGAGTTAATTCACTTATGAGTTCACTAGAAGAAGTATCTACACCCAAGAAAGTAACTGGTGCTTGAGGAGCTATGAGAAGGCTAGTAGAATTAGTACATCCAATAATGATCTTGTTAAGTCAAGTAGGTATAAACTTAAAAGTAAGTTTCCTTAACAGGATAACTCTTATAGAGAGATAGGTACAAGTCTATTACTTAGTGTTAATAATGGAACTTGATTAAACAATTAGAAGCTTAAGTTAAGCATGATCAAGGGTTGGTGATCATCATTCTCAAGTCAATTGAGGATGGATGCTCAGGTGTTGAAGTAGGGTTGTGAGTATACTAAATTAGGCAAGCCCTGGTAAACTAAATCATCTAGCTTGATCATGAGAAGTCAAGCTAGAGTCTGATGGAGTATATAATATGAGTTGTATGGAGTAGGTAGAGACATAGTAGTTTAACCAAGTTAGTACAATAACAAACTTGTATTATGGGAGAAGTATTATACCTATTCCAGAGGATGGATATTATTTGTTATAGACAGTAAGGATTGTAGTCTTGCAATCGTTGGTGGTAGTTGCAGGATGGATTTAAAGGAGTTAATGGATTGAGTTAGTAGTAGCTGCATTGCTGGGATCATTTGAGGTAGTTAAGAAATGGAAGTTCTTATTAAAGTAATAATGGGAAATGATTAATGCTGAAATGGCATGACCATGTCATCATATGATGATGGCTATGGTGGAGTCAGATGATTGTCTTATTCAGGAAGATGTGATCTTTGTGAATAAGATAAGAGATATATATATATAGTATATTTAGGAAAGGAATTCCTTATCGAAAGATAACCTTAGTGAGGTGTTAAGTTAAGGATTCTCTAGAACTCTTAACCAAGATCATATCAAACCATGACAGAACCATGTCTACTTCATTATTTAAACCTTAGAATCAAATGGATAGTGAAATCATTTCCTATTCCTAGGTAATCATTGAACAATGTCACTTGGACAATTAAAGCTTCGGAGAGATAATTAGAGAACCAGATGAGTGTTTATAAATGGAAGTCTTGTCCACCTTATTACCTTAAACCTTAATAGAAATCTATACCCATGAACCAACACGGTTGCTCTAGGAATTAATTCCAATATCTCACTCCAAGTTGAGGTATCAAATCTACTCATAGATTTATAAGTAGTGTCCCTTAACCTTGAACCTTATCCATATTCATAATAGAATATGCGTTTAATGAACCTTCCTAAAACCCATGGTGTTTCTAAACTCTACAAATCAAGTAGAATTGGATTTGGTGAAATCACCAATTAGGGAGAACCCTGGGATTCACATCACCATATTATAAATCCAGGATTTAAACCAACATCTAATATGGTTATTAAAAGAGGTTACATATATATATTCCATGATTATCACTCACCATCATAAATTATTAGCCTCTTAAACCACTACTAATACATTATTTTAGTGGTAATACATATCATTTCTTTAAGATTTTCTTATAGGAAGTAATCCCTAAAATCCTAAGTATATTTACTTTATTAAATAAAAGAACCCTTCATATAATAACTTGTTTTCTATACACAACAAGAAATGTAGAGGAATGGGTTATAATTAACCTCTATCATATATCAATGTCTTACAAAATTTCTGGACATTTTAAACTTTTGTAGAAAAATAATTGGAAAGAAAATTGTAATAGAATATAAAAACAGAAAAAGGGAAAAACAGGAACATAACTTTCTGGCTCGTGGCCCAAACCTCCTCACGTCTATTTGATGCTCCCCAGCAGACCCAACAACAACCGTTCAACCTTTATTGCAACCCGTATGCAACCCAAGTCGGCCCACCTAGCCCGATACCGTTTCATCGTATTCTCCGGTCGTCTTCCACCTCCCGATCGAGCCAAGCAGCTCGCTGGCCGTTCCCTCGCCGCCGGCATGCGCCAAGATCCACGCCGCCACCCCCAGTCGCTTATAAAGTCACCTTCGCGCTGCCAAGGACGAACCCTAGCTGGTGTTCCTCTCTCTCCTCCCCTCTGTGCCAAAACCCTAACCCTAACCTCTCAGGTGCTCCGCCGCGTCGCTGTTTCCAGTCGCCCCGGGGTAAGCCGAGGCTACCGTTAAGCTCCCCGTGCTTCCCTCGGTCATCTCGCGGGAGGAATCTAAGCCGCGCACTCCTAATCGAGCTTCCCGACCGCTCTTCTTCGACGCTGACCACCGTCAATTCGACACCCTCTGACCGTCTTCGGCCTCGCCGACCCCACCATCATGCCTAGTTTAATTTCTTGGACCTTCCCTCTGACTCCCTCCTGCTCTGGTTTTGCACAGCCGACAACCACCACCAAGCGCCGCCGCCAGACCCCTTCGGTGTTGTCGCTCCAGCGACCATTTAAGGGTGGCGCCACCGCTCTTCGACTCGGCTCGCTCCCCTCTCTCCAGCAAGCCTAGCCATGAGGCCCCGCGTGCAGCCGATCGATGGGGTTATGCTCAACCTGAGAGCAACTGCATTGCTGATGTCACCATGACGTCATGGTGATGTCATAAATATATTTCTTTATTTTCTTTTCTATAATCATTTCTATAATAAGTAAATTCCTGGATATTACGTGGCATAGACCCCACCTGTTAGTGTGTGTGGCTAGAGTCAGTGCTGGTGTAAAAAGGTCTAATCTGCATATGTGTGTCATGCTGATGCCAGCATGACCTAATAATAGGATTTAATGATTTAAAATTCAATTTATAAAAGCATAAAACTTGTAAATTGAATATCTTTTGTTTTATAATTCAGAAAAATATGTATAATATATCAAAATGTTCAGAAAAAGTAAATCTATAATTTAACTCTATTAACAGGCATTATTATGTTAACTATTTAAATAATTATTATTTAATAAAGATTTTATAAGTAATAATACTTAAAAAATCCATATTTTAATATCGGTAAATAAGAAAAATATAAATAATATAATAAAATTCTTGGAAAAATAAGAACTAAAATTTAAAAATATAAACTTAAAATATTATATCACTTAACTAATATTTATTATTTATTCAGTGTTTATAAAGTGGTAAAATTTGTAAAAATCATATCTTATTATTTAAAAATCACAAAAATACTTATAATATACCTAAATGATCACAAAAATGAAATCTACACACTAAAAATATCAGATCTCACTTTTGAAGTAAAATAAAAGGTAAAGGATTAATAAAACTAGTTTAAACCCATTTCTTTTATTTTAATTCCTTAAAAATATATAAATCTTTACTATTGCCTTTACCGTTATTTATTTAAAGTGTAAAAGTGTAAAAACAAGTTAAATTGATGTTTAAATGAAGTTGACATAGGTCTAACTATTTTATGGAATATTAAAATTAATCCTTGCATTCTTTTTCAAAAGGCCCTAATTGTCTAATAAACATGCTTAAGAAATCTTTTAGATAGCATGCCCCATTTGAGTGCTTTTGTATTCCATGATACTTATTGTATTTACACATTGTCTCACACACTCACAAGCCTTAATAAGAAGCACAATTGTCAAGCAAGTATAAAAGTGCAACACATTCTAAAGATATCACCACAAACTTGCAAACCCTAGATGAGATACAATTATTCCGGGGGTTCGCTTTTATCAAACTACATTACATCACTTATGCATAATTGCATCTTGCTTCTTTAAACATTTGTCCTTACCGGACCCGTGATGCTATTTACAGAATTTGGATCTTCTAGTATCTCGAAGACCATGAGTGCATAATCTTGCAATCACAAAAGGCAAGTTCACAACTTGATCATGTCCTTTGATTATTTTCTATCAAATGCTTGTAACTCAAATGTTCTCATCACCTGCATTTCAAAAAGGTTAGAAAACACTATTTTCATAATAATATGATTATGGATTATTTACCAAATGGTAATCATCTATTGATATAATTCTAGTGGTAAAGGAACATAATATCTAGGACTTAACAACCAATGTCGCTAGTGATTCTAGCGTCGTATATTACGCGTCAACCATAAGACTTGGAATGGGATGGGAAAGTCAGTTGTATCTTCTCCCTTTCGCATGGATGGATGACCTTATCGTGAGGCTGTTGATTTCTCGTGGAGTTCCAGAGAATCTAGCACATGGGTGGGACCCCTTAGTTCCTCGCGAGCTAGGTGTCTAGATTATGTGTGCATAGCTGTCTGGGTTAGAGCTCACCATAGCTGATGGTGATCGCCAGATAGAGCTGCTTACAGAGTCTCCAAGAGGTTACCCAAAGAGTAAGCGTGATAGTTGTCTCAAGGGATCGTGTCTTCATATAGGGTCGCGGAGAGGGAAGTACTGGCTTGGATCTTAGACTAAGCCCCATACCAAGGAGGTGTGGACAAGCTCGCGGCTTGGTTGTGCAACAAGGCTAAGGTCTCTTATGGGAAAAGTGATGCACCTCTGTAGAGTGTAAGAATTGTGACATGCTACTCCATGTTCCAGCAAGGAGCTACGAACAAAGCAACAAAGGAACCCCATGAAGGTTTTGGTCAACTTGTGAAGGCTGTCGGACATAGCTTTTAGAATAAAAGCAACCTTTAAAGAAATGTTTACGAAAACCTACATTGCCTACGACCGATGGTCTGTGGCTGTAGAGATAGTGCATCATACACTCCTTTTTAGTGAACTTGTTGAGTATGGTCGTACTCAATAGTACCTTCTTAACCTTTGCTAGGATCTAAGTCGTTGAAACGATGCCAGCATTAATTTCTGCTCAAGAAACCATCATCGATAGCTCAAGTTCTTCAACAGAGTCAATGAAGTCAACATATACATCAGCCAAAGTGAAGACAAAGTTCTTAAGTAAATAGGAGTAAATCCTCTAGCCATAAAACCTACTTTTGTAGAGCATTGCAATAGCAGCAATGACAAGTCTAATAGTTTAGATTCTAGGCTGAGTTACTAGATAGTTCTGTGTTATTATTTCTGGTTCTTCTTTGTAAGAAGTTTCTGTCTCTCTCTTTAACCTAGCGTGTCCTCTAGATCTTATGTAAAGAGTCGAGTTTATCTATAGTCATGTCTTGGACCTGTTGTGTTTCTGTTGTACCAATCTGAGGAATGTAATACTAGTGAACGATGTTTCATTGGTGTTATGTCAACTACTATAGTGTACAACATCATGAAGTGGTATACTGGGTCACCGCATCCATCGCCGTCTAAGAAATCTTTGAGGCAATCACAGAGAATGACGAGTTTGAGGAGGAGGTCCCTGATGAGGAGTCCGAGATACTACATTGCTAGCTTCTCTAGTCGCAGCCGCAGATTTCACTGTTCATACATAGGATTTTCTCAGTCGTGTATAGATTCTTTTGCTCTTGAAGTAGGGTAGTATATATATATGGTTCGAACGGTCGATTGATGCACCTGCCATCTAGTTACAAAACCCCAATCCGTCTAGTCACAAAACCCCAATTTGCTCATCTGCCATCTAGTTGAGTTTGCTAGTTGAGTGTTGATTTCGATACACAATATGCCTATAACATTACATTTATATTCCTTAGTGAGCCCAATGATTCAATTTTTCCCCAAAATAGTGCAAGGGCATCTGATGGTGTCGTTTTCTTAGGGATGGTTAGTGAACCTAAGGCAGCAATGTACATAATCAATATAGGTTGTGTTGTTGGTATTTTGGTTCTCCAACTCCATCTCTGAAAAAAAATGAGGCCCTTAATTTATTCTCATATGGAATCTATATATATAATCTTTGTATTGTTTCTAATCTATGAATGTGTCGTATGATGCATATGTATATCCCTGAATATTGTTTTGTACGATTACATTTCAATTTCTTACTGTGGCCAATGATTCTATTTTGCCCCAAAAGAGAGGCAAACACATTGGTGTTAGATTTTTTTAAGGATGAGTTAGCGAACCTGGAGCCATGTACAAGATCAATATAAGTTGTGCAATGTTACTTGGTTCGCTTACGCCATCCCTGAAGAGACTTATGAGGCTGCAATCTTTATTCTACATTCATAGAACTATGATATTTGAATTATCTATTCCATGCATTCATAGTGTATAAGAATTACATTTCAGTTTGTCACTGAGGCCGATGATTGAAATTTGCCCCAAAAGAGTTCAAGGGGAGACACGTATGATGGTGTTGTGTTTTAGGGATGGGTTGGTGAACCTGAGGCAGCAATGCACACAAACAATATAGGTTGTGATGTTGGTACTTTGGTTCTCCAACTCCATCTCTAAAACAAATTATGAGGCCCTCGATTTATTCTCATATGGAACTACATATATGATCCTGGAATTGTTTCTGATCTTTGAATTATTCGTATAATGCATATGTATATGAATGGTTTTGATCATAAGTATTTTTAACATGTCCCTGAAGATTAATTGTTTAGTTTTTTATTTATAATTACAATATTTAGGCTTGTTTTTGTACCTGGCTATCTATATCCCTGAATATTGTTTTGTACGATTACATTTCAATTTCTTATTGTGGCCAATGATTCAAATTTTCCCGCAAAGAGAGGTAGACACATTGGTGTCAGATTTTTTCAGGGATGAGTTAGCGAACCTGGGACGATGTACAAGAAAATTATAGCTTGTGCAATTGTTAGTTGGTTCGCCCACTCCATCCCTGAAGAAACTTATGAGGCCCCTAGATTTATTCTACATACACTCTGATGCAATTAATTGTCATTGTGTTGAGATGAAATGATATATGAACCGATCAAACTATTGATGAGATGCTTTCTCTTTGATATCCACGGATATATTGTCTTACATATACATGTTGTCAATTCTTGAGTTGTAATACAATTCAATCATATGTATGAGTTCTAAGTTATGTGCTTAAAAATCAATAGGATGATGATGAAGAAGTGGACGATAGCAAGGTATCTAGGGACAACAAGAGCCGCTACGTGTTGAGGTGGTTACGGTGTGGGCTAATCCATTTCTACCTTAGGGGGAGACTGTTTTGCCCACTCTGTGGCAGAGCAATCAACGTGGACCTCGACAGCATGATCCAACGCGCGGTGGATGTTGGCAAAGGCGGAGGCAGAAGGCATAGGCTGATTATCTTGGCACGGCATGCAGCCTTCGGCAAATTCCTCCGGGAGTATGTCAGGACTAGCATGTATCCCCTTGACTAGGCTGTCCCTACCTCCTGCAGATATGCCCCTTCCCTGCTAGGCGTCTCCGTTTCCCGGCCTCCTGCTGTTGCCCCTGCTTTTATTTTGTTTTAGTTAATTATGATTACCTGTGTGTGGCATGTAAGACAATATATCTGCGTGGTGTCTCTGGTGAACCTTCTATATATATTAATCTACTCCTTTATATGGAGCGCCTTAAAATTTCTAGTGTTCAATTATATTACTGATCATGCTCATGCACACTACAAAATATTTCTAGTGCTCGATTATATTATAATTGTCAAGGAATACATCAACAAGTTAAATTGGTCGAATTTTTTTATTGAAGTAACTAAATGATCTCACATTGGCGGTGGATGTTGGCAGAAGCCGAAGGCATCAGCCGGAGACCTTGGAGCGGCACACAGTCTTCAGCAAATTCCTTACAGGTTCAACAATGGGTTGCCACCGCCCAGCTCCAAATTTTCTTACAGGTCCAACATGGCAGAACTTGAGCTACCACAGAGACCTCGGCAGAGGTGGCAGAATTGGAGCGGGTGCGACCACGGCAACGGCGAGCTCGGATTCTGGAGGAGGAAAACAGGACCGAGCATGGTCGACACCGGGAACCAATTCTCGTCCCTACACCGGGAACCAATTCTCGTCCCTGCACCGTGCCATGGGTGCGTCCATGGTGAGGGCGAGCTCCGACTCGGGATGGGGAGGAGAGCGGGGCCGAGCAGGTTTGTCACGTCCCAGCTCCACGCCATGGCCGCGACCACAGATTGCTGCTCCAGGGAAGAAGAAGATGCGTAATGGATGCAGGCGCCAACGTTGCAAGCCTATAGGGAGGAGATCAGGGCCAAGCAGGTTCGTCCACTTCCCAGCTCCACGCCATGGCCGCGACACCCCACAGATTGCCGCTCCAGGGAAGAAGAAGACGCGTCATGGATGCAGGCACCAACGCTGCAAGCCTAATTGATGCCTAAGAGATGGGAGTGACATAACAACGAGAACTGACAGGAGGGCCCAACTTGACGGTCGTTAGCCTGATAATTTGTATTGAAACGTAAAGTTGAAATCGTGTCGAAAAAGACCCTCTGAATATTTGGCACGCTAACTGTAGTCATTCCGGCTGATT
The DNA here is from genome assembly GCA_910589775.1 of Avena eriantha. NCBI lineage: Eukaryota > Viridiplantae > Streptophyta > Magnoliopsida > Poales > Poaceae > Avena > Avena eriantha. Next base: position 144,881,708 of record OU342745.1, read on the forward strand.
ACAGGCAACTTGGGTACGGCGTTGCCTGGGCGCCCCAACTTTCGGGCCACAAAATGATATTCCCGACACTGGTGGATCCATGTGGTTCATGAAAATAACACACATGCAATGACTCTAGTGGATCCATATGTGGTTTGTGAAAATAACACACATGCAATGACACTAGTGGATCCATGTGGTTTATGAAAAGAATAGACATGCAATGACTCTGGTGGATCCACATGTGGTTTGTGAAAAGAACACACATTCAATGACTCTAGTTGTGATTCGTGAAAAGAACTAACATGCAATGACACTAGTGGATCCATGTGGTTCATGAAAATAACACACATGCAATGACTCTGGTGGATCCATATGTGGTTTATGAAAAGAACAGACATGCAATTACTCTAGTGCTGGTCTAGGATAAGAACACACATGCAATGACTCTAGTGGACCCATATGGGGTTTGTGAAAAGAACACACATGCAATGACTCTAGTTGATCCATGTGGTTTATGAAAAGAACACACGTGCAATGAGACTGGTGGATCCATATGTGGTTTATGAAAGGAACAAACATGCAATGACACTAGTTGTGGATAATGAAACGAACACACAAGAAATGACTCTAGTGGATCCATTTGTGGTTAATGAAAAGAAAACACATGCAATGATACTCTGGATCCATATGTGGTTTGTGAATATAACACACATTAAATGACACTGGTGGATCCATGTGTTTTATGAAAAGAACAGACATGCAATGACTATAGAGGATCCATATGTGGTTTGTGAAAAGAACAGACATGCAATGATTCGAGCTGTGGTTAATGAAAAGAACACACATGCAATGACACTGGTGGATCTATGTGGTTCATCAAAATAACACACATGCAATGACTCTAGTGGATCCATATGTGGTTTATGAAAAGAACACACATCCAATTACTTTAGATACGGTTTATGAAAAGAACACACGTTCAATGACTCTGGTGGATCCATATGTGGTTTGTGAAAAGAACACACATGCAATGACACTAGTGGATCCATGTGGTTTATGAAAAGAATAGACATGCAATGACTCTGGTGGATCCATATGTGGTTTGTGAAAAGAACACACATTCAATGACTCTAGTTGTGATTCGTGAAAAAAACAAACATGCAATGACACTAGTGGATCCATGTGGTTCATGAAAATAACACATATGCAATGACTCTGGTGGATCCATATGTGGTTTATGAAAAGAACACACATGAAATTACTCTAGTGCTGGTCTAGGATAAGAACACACATGCAATGACTCTAGTGGACCCATATCTAGTTTGTGAAAAGAACACGCATGCAAGGACTCTAGTGGATCCATGTGGTTTATGAAAAGAACACACGTGCAATGAGACTGGTGGATCCATATGTGGTTTATGAAAGGAACAAACATGCAATGACACTAGTTGTGGTTAATGAAAAGAACACACAAGCAATGACTCTAGTGGATCCATTTATGGTTAATGAAATGAAAACACATGCAATGATACTCTGGATCCATATGTGGTTTGTGAATAGAACACACATTCAATGACACTAGTGGATCCATGTGTTTTATGAAAAGAACAGACATGCAATGACTCTAGAGGATCCATATGTGGTTTGTGAAAAGAACAGACATGCAATGATTCGAGCTGTGGTTAATGAAAAGAACACACATGCAATGACACTGGTGGATCCATGTGGTTCATCAAAATAACACACATGCAATGACTCTAGTGGATCCATATGTGGTTTATGAAAAGAACACACATGCAATGACTCTAGTGGATCCATATGTGGTTTATGAAAAGAATACACATGCAATGACACTGGTGGATCCATATGTGGTTTGTGAAAAGAACACACATTCAATGAACTATAGTGGATCCATGTGGTTTATGAAAAGAACAGACATGCAATGACACTGGTGGATCCACGTGTGGTTTATGAGAAGAACAGACGTGCAATCACTCTGGTGGATCCATATGAGGTTTGTGAAAATAATAGACATGCAATGACTCTAGCTGTGGTTCATGAAAAGAACACACATGCAATGACTTTGGTGGATCCATGTGGTTCATGAAAATAGCACACATGCAATGACTCTGGTGGATCCATATGTGGTTTGGGAAAAGAACACACATGCAATGACACTGGTGGATCCATGTGGTTTATGAAAAGAATAGACGTGCAATGACACTAGCTATGTTTAATGAAAAGAACAAACATGCAATTGCTCTAGTGGATCCATATGTGGTTAATGAAAAGAACACACATGCCATGACACTGGTGGATCCATATGTCGTTTGTGAAAAGAACACACATTATATGACACTGGTGGATCCATATGTGGTTTGTGAAAACAACAAACGTTCAATGACACTGGTGGATCCATGTCATTTATAAAAAGATCAGACATGCAATGACTCTGGTGGATCTATATGTGGTTTGTGAAAAGAACCCACATTCAATGACTCTAGTTGTGGTTCATGAAAAGAACACACATGCAATGACTCTAGTGGATCCATGTGGTTTATGAAAAGACCTGACATGCAATGACTCTAGCTATGGTTAATGAAAAGAACACACAAGCAATGACTCTAGTGGATCCATGCGTGGTTACTGAAAGAACACACATGCAATGCCACAGGTGGATCCATATGTGGTTTGTGAAAAGAACACACATTCAATGACACAAGTGGATCCGTGTGGTTTATGAAAAGAACAGACATGCAATGACTCTGGTGAATCCATATGTGGTTTATGAAAAGAACACACATGTAATGACTCTAGCTGTGGTTAATGAAAAGAACACACATGCAATGACTCTAGGTGCGGTTTATGAAATGAACACACATCCAATAACACTGGTGGATCCATATGTGGTTTGTGAAAATAACACACATGTAATGACACTGGTGGATCCATATGTGGTTTGTGAATAGAACACACATTCAATGACACTAGTGGATCCATGTGGTTTATGAAAAGAACAAACAAGCAATGACTCTAGTGGATCCATATATGGTTTGTGAAAAGAACACACATGCAATGACTCTAGTTGTGGTTCATGAAACAAACACACATGCAATGACAATGGTGGATCCATGTGGTTCACGAAAATAACACACATGAAATGACACTGGTGGATCCATATGTGGTTTATGATAGGAACACACATGCAATGACTCTAGCTATGGTTTATGAAAAGAACACACATGCAATGATACTGGTGGATCCATATGTGGTTCGTGAAAACAACACACATGCAATGACACTGGTGGATCCATATGTGATTTATGAAAGGAACAAACATGCAATGACACTAGTTGTGGTTAATGAAAAGAACACACAAGCAACGACTCTAGTGGATGCATATGTGGTTAATGAAAATAAAACACATGCAATGTTATTGGTGGATCCATATGTGGTTTATGAAAAAACACACATTCAATGACACTGGTGGATCCATGTCGTTTAGAAAAACAACACACATGCAATGACTCTGGTGGATCCATATGTGGTTTATGAAAAGAACAGACATACAATGACACAGGTGGATCCATGTGGTTTATGTAAAGAACAGACATGCAATGACACTAGCTGTGGTTAAAGAAAAGAATACACATGTAATGACTCTAGTGGATCCTTATATGGTTAATGAAAAGAACACACATGCAATGACACAGGTGGATCCATATTTGGTTTTTGAAAAGAACACACATTCAATGACACTAGTGGATCCATGTGGTTTATAAAAAGAGTAGACATGCAATGACTCTGCTGGATCCATACATGGTTTGTGAAAAGAACACACATTCAATGACTCTAGCTGTGGTTTTTGAAAATAACACACATGAAATGACCCTAGTCGATCCATATGTGGTTTGTGAAAAGTACACACATGCAATGACACTGGTGGATCCATGTGGTTTATGAAAATAACTGACATGCAATGACACCGGCTGTGGTTAATGAGAAGAACACACAAGCAATGACTCTAGTGGATGCATATGTGGTTAATGAAAAGAAACACATGCAATGACACTGGGGGATCCATATGTGGTTTATGAAAAGAACACACATTCAGTGACACTGGTGGATCCATGTGGTTTATGAAAAGAACACACATGCAATAAGTCGGGTGGATCCATATGTGGTTTGTGAAAAGAACATACATGCAATGACTCTAGCTGTGGTTAACGAAAAGATCACACATGCAATGACACTGGTGGATCCATGTGGTTCGTCAAAATAACACACATGCAATGACTCTGGTGGATCCATATGTGGTTTACGAAAACAACACACATGCAATCACTCTAGATGTGGTTATGAAAAGAACACACATGCAATGACACTGGTCGATCCATATGTGGTTTGTGAAAAGAACACAAATTCAATGAACTCTAGTGGATCCATGTGGTTTGTGAAAAGAAGAGACATGCAATGACACGGGTGGATCTACATGTGGTTTATGAGAAGAACAAACGTGCAATGACTCTGGTGGATCCATATGTGGTTTGTCAAAAGAACAAACATGCAATGACTCTAGTTGTGGTTTATGAAAAGAACAAGCATGAAATAACATTGGTGGATCCATGTGGTTCATGAAAATAACACACATGCAATGACACTGGTGGATCAATATGTGGTTTGTGAAAAGAACACACATGCAATGACACTGGTGGATCCATGTGGTTTATGAAAAGAAGAGACATGCAATGACACCAGCTGTGGTTAATGAATAGAACACACATGCAATAACACTGGTGGATCCATATGTGGTTTGTGAAAAGAACACACATTCAATGACACTAGTGGATCCATGTGGTTTATAAAAAGAATAGACATGCAATAACTCTGGTGGATCCATATGTGGTTTTTGAAAAGAACATACATTCAATGACTCTAGTTATGGTTCATTAAAAGAACACACATGCAATGACACCAGTGGATCCATGTGGTTCATGCAAATAACACACATGTAATGACTCTTCTAGATCCATATGTGGTTGATGAAAAGAACACACATGCAATGACTCTAGCTATGGTTTATGAAAAGAACACACATAAAATTACACTGGTGGATCCATATGTGGTTTGTGAAAAGAACACACATGCAATGACACTGGTGGATCCATATGTGGTTTATGGAAGGAACAAACATTCAATGGCACTAGTTGTGGTTAATGAAAACAGCACACAAGCAATGACTCTAGTGGATCCATATGTGGTTAATGAAAAGAAAACACATGCAATGACACTGGTGGATCCATATACCGTTTGTAAAAAGAACACACATTCAATGACACTGGTGGATCCATGTGGTTTATGCAAACAACACACATGCAATGACTCTGGTGGATACATATGTGGTTTGTGAAAAGAAAAGGCATGCAATGACTCTAATTGTGGTTAATAAAAAGAACACACATGCAATGACACTGGTGGATCCATGTGGTTCATCAAAATGACACACATGCAATGACTCTGGTTGATCCATATGTGGTTTATGAAAAGAACACACATTCCATGACTCTAGATGTGGTTTATGAAAAGAACACACATGCAATGACACTGGTGGATCCATATGTGGTTTGTGAAAAGAACACACATGCAATGACTCTAGTTGTGGTTCATGAAAAGAACACACATGCAATGACACTGGTGGATCCATGTGGTTTATGAAAATAACACACATGCAATGACTCTGGTGGATCCATATATGGTTTATGAAAAGAATAGACATGCAATGACTCTAGTGGATTCATATGTGGTTTATTAAAAGAATAGACATGCAATGGCTAGTTGTGGTTCATGAAAAGAACACACATGAAATGACGCTGGTGGATCATGTGGTTCACAAAAATAACACACATGCAATGACTCTGGTGGATCCATATGTGGTTTGTGAAAATAACACACATGCAATGACACTGGTGGATCCATGTGGTTTATGAAAAGAATAGACATGCAATGACACTAGCTGTGGTTAATGAAAACAACACACATGCAATGACTCTAGTGGATCCATATGTGGTTAATGAAAAGAACACACATGCAATGACGCTGGTGGATCCATATGTGGTTTGTGAAAATAACACACATTCAATGACACTGGTGGATCCATGTGGTTTATAAAAATAACAGACATGCAATGACTCTGGTGGATTCATATGTGGTTTGTGAAAAGAAAACACATTCAATGACTCTAGTTGTGGTTCATGAAAAGAACACACATGCAATGACCACTACAAGAAAATTTGTCTTTTACAACGGACGATTTTCGTGGTTGAAGGCCCGTTTTTCGTGGCTAAAAAGTCTTCTACGATGGATTCCATTCGTGGTAAAAGCCCCGTCACAAAAAAATCTGCCACGGTTTTTTCCGACCTGTGGCGGATCGCAACCTTCAGCCACGAAAACTTGTTCTGTCGTAGATCTATTCGCCAGCCGCGTTGACTACTGACGTCATGCAAACTGCCACGTGGCAGCCGCCGTTAGTGGCCAGTTACCACCGTTAACCGCCATAGAAACTGTGGCAGAAGCCAGGCCCAGCCAAGGCCTGCTAAATTCTAACTGGACCGGCCCATTAGGGGAGCCCAATAAGAAGATGGCCCATTACTGTTTTGTCCTGCAATGTTTGAAATGGGCCCAAAGTTGCAGCCAGAAGTGGCCCGCGAACTTTCAGGCCCAATACTATTTCGGCCTAAAGAAGGCCCATGATTTTCCAACAATGCGAGCAATCAACCAAAGTACCTGATGCAAACTGCTCAAACTAGAATGTGCAGAACATGAATAAAATGAATATTAAAACTAAGCCATTATGTTTCTCATATATAAACTAGCCAGAAACTACATAACAAAATCTGCCACTGCTTTAATCATAGACAAAAAAGAGTAACTCAGCCAATAAAGACATCAATTGTGAGCCTCGAATATGCTAGCCAGATAATTTCAGACAAACAATGAATCAAGCAATCATACATTGAATTATTCATGAATAGCCAGATAATTTCAACGCTTCGGCGGCCAGATAACAACAAACTGAACCATCAAGTTCCTCGTATTAAAATAGCCAGTTCATTTAACTATGATACACAGTAGATACAAGAGTGAGATGAACTGCAAAGAGTTCCTTATGATACAAGTGTGGATCTTATCACTAGTGCGGCCTTGTTCTTATTATTAGACAACTGAGATGCAATACACCCTGCCTCTCCATATCTAGGAAATTGAACTAAGCACATGGAACAAAAGCAGACCATAGTGGGGCTGAAATGTTTGACGCTAATTTTTCGCAAAAAATATATGAAAACAAGGAAGACAAATGGTAAATTTAAGCAAACAAAAAATGTGGCAAGGACCAAACTTCGGGTGGGGGCCTTACGATAGGGGTTACACGAGATCTACGGTGGCTCATGTGGACAGGCGAAGTTTGTACTCCATTGTTGCTCCTCTGCATAAATGTAAGTCCAACTGTAAATACAAACAGGTTCCAACATGATATACGTTGGCATGAAGTAAAACAAAAGTGATGGGGTCTTACGAGATTATAGGAGCCATTCACTCTATGATATTGTGTGCAAACTAAGGCTGCTCCTTACATAATAACAGCAAACAGCTTGAGCCGCAGGTTAAGAGGGATCAAATCAACAGTACATAATGGTCAAATAATATGACGTGTGTAAACGTGTAGTATAGGATAGCAGGACAATAGCACGATGGAAATACTATAGTTCGTAAATCGAAAAATGAGAGAGATATTATATAATCATATCTCATATGGACAGGTACAGCAGAGAATGTAAAAAAATATGTTAAGTGACTAATAATTCACAAAGAAATAGTACAATACATAAAAATAGTTTAATGCGTGGAATTTAAGCGTAACCACAACGGGTTAATTTAGTACTCCCTCCATTTCAAAATATAAGATGTTTTGGCTTTGTGAAACGAGTGCATCTAGACCTCTTTTAGTGTGTACGTTCATCTAGGTTTGGAGTGAACCTACACACTAAAATGAGTCTGGATACACTTCTTTCACAAAGCTAAAGCATCTTATATTTTAAAATAGAGGGAGTACATAATAGGTGTATATCAAGTAAAGAACCTGTTAGTTAGGAAATTTAGCACAAATACAGTACATTGCCAACAAACAAATTGCGTAGGGAGATCTGGTTTTACCTCAGCCAGGGCGGCGTCTAGGCCTCCTACGCATCCTCACGGGTCACGTCGAGGTTGCCAAATGTGCTACGGTCGTAGTGGGTGTCGATGACGGGGAAGCAGATCTTCGGCGGGCGAGGATACGAGCAGAACGCTGGACCACGACGTCCATGGAGCAGATCCTAGGGGGGTCGATGATGTGGTCAGCGCACCGGACAAGAGGGTTCATTGAGCAGATCAGGTGTGCCGGTATGCCGGCTAAAGTGCAGCAGCGATGTTCCGGCCGGTGACGTATTCCTGGAGGAGAGAGAGGGGAGGGGGTGGGGTTTAGGTACTACTAGCACTATACTAGGAAAATTACGAGTGAAGCGCCCCACATACTGAATTTAATAGGGTTTAAATGGGAATTTCGAAGTATCTGAAATTTTGGGGCACGAACTTGTCTAGATGGGCAGGATCGATTTCAAAAGGTGTTCAAAATTTTCATGATGCAAAATCTTAGCTAGAAGTCGAACCACTCGTCAAAACTCTCTGTGGTTTTTGATATATTAATTAACCGCTCGATGGGTACCTCCAAAAGCTTTTTTCATAAAACTTTCAAAGCAACCTACAATTTATTACTTGTAGTTCAAGTTTGACCTCATTTTATTAAAATCAAAAGCAATCTATCACACTTAGTTGTAGCTCAAGATTAACTTGAGTTGGGAACTCTCTTTTAGTTTCTAATAGTATATTAATTGCCCCCTCCCCCCCCCCCCCCCCCCCCCCCCCGCACCCCCACCGATGGGTACCTGTAAGAGCTTTTCCGTAAAACTTTCAAAGCAACCTACACAATTTACTTGTAGTAGTTCAAATTTTACCTATTATATTTTTTCTGCTTTGCGTATTATAATTTTATATAGTGATGATATGCCAGATGTCTATTATCTGAGTCTCACGTGCAGGGCACGTGAAATTTACTAGTACTTGTAGTTTCAAATTTGACCTAATTTCGACAAATCAACATAAAGTCATTCTAATGGGCAGTGTTAGCTGGGAAGTTTGAAAACTCATAAAACATGGGAATCGTTGGTGCAACATGTTGGTCCAATATATATGTATGTAAACTTGGCTTTTGGCATTCAGATCCAATATTCTTCAGACTTTTCTTTAGTAAAAAGAACAACCTCGCTCGTATTCTTCACTCGGAAAATGTAGAATTGAATGTTCTTTCTTGATAGCGGGAAACTCACACCAACAACACTATTTACTAGAAGAAGCAGCGCACCGATGATCTACCTATGAAAATACATTTAATTCAAAAGCAATCTATGGCGTTTACTTGTAGCTAGCTCAAGTTTGACCTAATTTCGTTAAATTACCAATATGCAAAGTCTTAGCAAGAAGTTGAAGCTATCATCGAAACTCTCACTGGTTTCCGGTATATTAATTTTGAACCCTTGATGGGTACGTCCAAAAGCTTTTTCGTAAATCTATCAAAGAAAAACGTACCATTTACTTGTAGTTTCAAATTTGACCTAATTCCGAGATATCGACATAAAGTTATTCAAATGTGCGGGGTTAGCTATAGGAAGCTTCAAAACCCATAAAACATGGGAATCGCAAGTATAAAATGTTGTCGATCCACTATATATATATATGTCTATGAACTTGGCTTGTGGCATCCACATCCAATATTCTTTGGACTTTTCTTTACAGAAAAGAACAACTAACCTCATTCGTCTTCACTCGGAAAACGTAGAATTCAATGTTCTTTCCTGGTTGTTGGGCACTCACACCCATATCACTGCTTACTACTAGAAAATGCACCCATCTACCTCTAAAATTAAATTTAATTCAAGAGCTATCTATTGCGCTAACTTCTAGCTCAAGTTTGACCTAATTAATTTTTTTAAATTGTCAAGATGCAAAATCTTAGCAGGAAGTTGAACCTATCGGCAAAACTCTCATTGTTTTGAGATATATTAATTGTGACCCCTCGATGGGTACCTCCAAATTAAAAGCTTTTTTTGTGAAAGTTACAAAGCAAATCCTACAATTTACTTGTAGTTTCAAATTTGACATAATTTTCATAAATCACTTTAAGTCGTTAAAATGGGCAGAGTTAGCTAGGAAGCATGAATGCTCATAAAACATGGGAATCGTAAGTACAACATGTTGTCGATCGACTATATATGTCTGTCAACTTGGCTTGTGGCATCCACATCCAATATTCTTTCGACTTCTCTTTATGGAAAATGACAACTAGTAGCCTCGCTCGTCTTCACTCGAAAAATGTAGAACTGAGTGTTCTTTCCTGATAGTTGGAAACTCACACTGACGGCATTGTTTACTACCACAAGGTGCATGGATCTACCTCTGAAAATACATTTAATTCAAGAGCTATCTATCGCGCTTACTTGTAGCTCAAGTTTGACCTAATTAATTTTGTTAAATTGTCAAGATGGAAAATCTTAACAGGAAGTTGAACCTATCGTCAAAACTCTCATTGTTTTTAGATATATTAATTGCGAACCCTCGATGGGTAACTCCAAATTAAAATCTTTTTCGTAAAAGTTACAAAGCAAAACCTACAACTTACTTGTAGTTTCAAATTTGACCTAATTTCGATAAATCGACTTAAAGTCATTAAAATGGGTAGAGTTAGCTTGGAAGTTTGAAACCTCATAAAACATGGGAATCGCAAGTACAAGAGGTTGTCGATCGACTATATATGTCTGTCAACTTGGCGTGTGGCATCCACATCCAATATTCTTTGGACTTCTCTTTACGGAAAATAACAACTAGTAGCCTCGCTCATCTTCACTCAAAAAATGTAGAATTGAATGTTTTTCCTGATAGTTGGAAACTCACACTGACGGCATTGTTTACTACAACAAGGTGCATCGATCTACCTCTAAAAATACATTTAATTCAGGAGCAATCTATCCCGCTTACTTATAGCTCAAGTTTGACCTAATTTCGTTAAATTGTCAAGATACAAAATCTTAGCAAGAAGTTGAACATATCGTCAAAAGTCTCGGTGTTTTATGATATATTAATTGTGACCCCCCCGGTGGGTACCTCCAATAGATTTTTTGTAAAACTTTCAAAGCAACCTACAATTTACTTGTAGTTTCAAATTTGACCTAATTTCGATATATCGACATAAAGTCATCCGGTCAAATGGGCAAAGTTAGCTAGGAAGCTTGAAAACTCATAAATAAAACATGGGAATCATTGGTGCAACATGTTGTTCCACTATATATGTCGGTAAACTTGGCTTCTGGCATTCAGATCCAATATTATTCTTCGGACATTTCTTTACGGAAAAGAACAACCTCGCTCGTCATCACTCGAAAAATTGAGAATAATTGAATCTTCTTTCCAGATATAGTTCGAAAATCACATCATACCGACGTAACTGTTTACTACAAGAAAATGCACCCATCTACCTCTCTAAAAATTCATATATTTCAACAGCATTCTATCGCGCTTAATTGTAGCTCAAGTTTGACCCAATTTCGTGAAATAGTGTCATGCGATGCAAAATCTTAGCAAGAAGTCAAACCTGTGGTCAAAACTCTCGCTTGTTTCTCCTATATTGATTGTGACACCGCTCCCGATCGGTACGGTACCTCCAAAAGATTTTTCATAAAACTTTCAGAGCAACCTACAATTTAGTTATAGTTCAAGTTTGACCTAATTTCGATAAATCGACATGTAGTCATTCAAGTGAGCGGAGTAAATTAGCTAGGGAGTTTGAAAACTCAAAAAACATATGGGAATCGTAAGTAGAACACATTGGTCCACTTAATATGTCTAGAAGCTTGGCTTATGGCATTGAGATCCATATTCTACTTCGAGATTTCTTTACGGAAAAGAACCATCTCGTCGTCACTCGAAAAACTGAGAATTTTATTTCCTGATTGTAGGAAACTCACACTGACGACATTGTTTACTATAAGAAGATGCACCCTTCTACCTCCGAAAATACATTTAATTCAATAGCAATCTATCGCGCTTACTTGTAGGTCAAGTTTGACCTAATTTTATTAATCGACAAGAAGTCACTAAAGTTAGTGAAGTTATCTAGGAAGCTTGAAAAATCCTAGTACTAAAAACTTCGGTATTACATATAAGAAACTATGGTCCAGTTTGTTTGATAATTGGGGTGGTTGAATTTTCTTTTAACTGTGGTAGGTTTAGTAGGAGAGAGGTGCTTGAGAGTTAACACGGTTGGTGGAAGTACAAGTTACATCAAGGACCTCATAAAAATGAAAATTGCACCCAAGTACATGCATTTACCACAAGGACCCTGAAACTGAGCAATGAAGTGTGTGTTTTGAGGATTGCGCATACTAGCGTTCATCGTGCTAAAGACTATCAGTAGAATCTTTGTAGATGCTAAGAATGGAAAAGAAGATCCAATGGTTAGCAATGTTTAGATTTGCTGGTCTTGATCCAACGGTCAATGTTCGAAGTCATCCGTACACTATAAAGTGGTATGGTATGGTATTGTAAGAGATAAGACAGGATAAAGATAAGATCAGAAGTACTGTGAATGGCCGATCTTTTGAGTAACCGTCCCTCCCGATGTTTGGGAAGCAAGTGAATATTTCAAAAACCAGAAAAGTTTGAATTTGTTTGGCACCAAGGACCAAAGTGGTTTCCTTCCTATGAACTCTTCGTCCCTACTCCACACCCACGCGGCTTCCGAACACGCTAGAGACATAGAGCCGCCGTACCAAGGCACACGTGTGCAGCACCACCCTGTGGACGAGGGATAGATCAGTTGGGCCGGTGCGCAAGGGGAAAGGGTAGGAGAGAGGGAGGATGGATGGTGAGAGGCAGCGAAGGAGAGAGAAAACACACAATTTGTTTTGCGTGCATAGGTCCTGAAATTTACTAGTACTAGCATAGTGTAGTATACTGTAAGGCTGCAGGAGTAACTTGTGTCAGAAACCCATCATAACTTTGCTCTGACATGTAAGCGCCTTCTACTTCTCTTCGATGCTGCCCTCTTCCCCTGCGAACATTTTATTCTGTCAGCATGTATAACGCATTGCCAGAGGTGACCATATGTCTAAGCAAAGAAATATACTACTCCCGCATTGTGTAAAAAAGCACACCTTAATATGGCCTACTACCCATTCAAAAAAATGGCCTACTATTTGGCATCCGCTAAGGTTCACCTTATACATAGTGGAAAAAACAAAGCTATCTTTAAGCCTAAGGTGCACCTCAATCTTGTGGGTTGCCCATAGAGAATAGAAATATCATTTCCCGTCTCTTCCTATTTCATGTGATCGTTTTCAAAAGGTGTTCAAAATTTAGATGATGCAAAAACTTAGCTAGAAGTCGAACCACCTCTCAAAACTCTCTGTGGTTTCTGATATATTAATTAACTGCTCGATGGGTACCTCCAAAAGCTTTTTTCACAAAACTTTCAAAGCAACCTAAAATTTATTACTTGTAGTTCAAGTTTGACCTAATTTCATTAAATTCAAGAGCAATATATAGCACTTAGTTTTAGCTCAAGTTTGACCTAATTTCATTAAACTGTCAAGATGCAAAATCTTAGCAAGAAGATGAACCTGTCGTCAGAACTCTCATTTGGTTTCTGATAGTATATTAATTGCCCCCACCCTCCCTGCTCGCCCCCTCTGATGGGTACCTCTAAGAGCTTTTCTGTAAAACTTTCAAAGCAACCTACAGAATTTAGTTGTAGTAGTTCAAATTTTACATATTATATTTTTTCTGGTTTGCCTATTATAATTTTATATAGTGATGATACGCCAGATGTCTATTATCTGAGTCTCACGTGCAGGACATGTGCAATTTACTAGTACTTGTAGTTTCAAATTTGACCTAATATCGATAAATCGACATAAAGTCATTCTAATGGGCAGAGTTAGCTGGGAAGTTTGAAAACTCATAAAACATAGGAATCATTGGTACACCATGTTGGTCCAATATATATGTATGTAAACATGGCTTGTGGCATTCAGATCCAATATTCTTCGGACTTTTCTTTAGGAAAAGAACATACTCGCTCGTATTCTTCACTCAGAAAATGTAGAATTGAATGTTCTTTCTTGATAGTTGGAAACTCACACCGACGACACTGTTTACTACAAGAAGATGCACCGATGATCTACCTATGAAAAGACATTTAATTCAAGAGAAATCTATGGTGTTTACTTGTAGCTAACTCAAGTTTGACCTAATTTCATTAAATTGCCAATATGCAAAGTATTAGCAAGAAGTTGGACCTATCATAGAAACTCTCGTTAGTTTCTAGTATATTAATTTTGAACCCTTGATGGGTACGTCCAACAGCTTTTTCGTAAATCTATCAAAGCAAAACCTACAATTTACTTGTAGTTTCAAATTTGACCTAATTCTGAGATATCGACATAAAGTTATTCAAATGTGCGGCGTTAGCTATAGGAAGCTTCAAAACCCATAAAACATGGGAATCACAAGTACAATATGTTGTCGATCCACTATATATATATATGTCTGTCAACTTGGCTTGTGGCATTCACATCCAATATTCTTTGGACTTCTCTTTACGGAAAAGAATAACTAACCTCGTTCGTCTTCACTCGGAAAACATAGAATTCAATGTTCTTTGCTGGTAGTTGGACACTCACACACATGGCACTGCTTACTACTAGAAAATGCACCCACCTACCTGTGAAATGACATTTAATTCAAGAGCTATCGATCATGCTTACTTGTAGCTCAAGTTTGACCTAATTAATTTTGTTAAATTGTCAAGATGCAAAATCTTAGAAAGAAGTTGAACCTATCATCAAAACTCTCATTGTTTTAAAGTATATTAATTGTGACCCCTCGATGGGTACCTCCGAAATATTTTTCTTAAAACTTTCAAAGCAAGCTACAATTTACTTGTAGTTTCAAATTTGACCTAATTTCTAAATCGACATATAGTCATTTGGTCAAATGGGCAGAGTTAGCTAGGAAGTTTCAAAACTCATAAATAAAACATGGGAATCATTGGTACAACATGTTGGTCCACTATATATGTCTGTAAACTTGGTGTGGCATTCACATCCAATATTCTCCAAACTTCTTACGAAAAAAGAACGACCTCGCTCGTCTTCACTTGGAAAATATAGAATTGAATGTTCTTTCCTGATAGTTGGAAACTCACATTGATGGAATTGTTTACTACAACAAGATACACTGATCTACCTCTAAAAATACATTTAATTCTAAGAGCAATCTATTGCGCTTAATTCCTTGTAGCTCGGGTTTGACCTAATTTCGTTAAATTGTCAAGATGCAAAATCTTAGCAAGAAGTTTAACCTATCGTCAAAACTCTCAGTGTTTTATGATATATTAATTCTGACCCGTCGATTGGTACCTCCAAAAGTTTTTTTGTAAAACTACCAAAGCAACCTATAATGTACCTGAAGTTTCGAATTTGGCCTAATATTGATAAATCGACATAAAGTCATTCGGTCAAATGGGCAGAGTTAGCTAGGAAGTTTGAAAACTCATAAAACATGGGAACCGTTGGTACAACATGTTGGTCCACTATATATGTCGGTAAACTTGGCTTCTGGCATTCAGATCCAATATTCTTCGGATATTTCTTTACGGAAAAGAACAACCTCGCTCTTCATCACTCAAAAAATTGAGAATTGAATGTTCTTTCCTGATAATTGGAAAATCACACCGATGACATTATTTACTACAGGAAAATACACCCATCTACGTCTTAAAAGTCAATATTTCAAGACCAGTCTATCGCGCTTACTTTGTACCTCAAGTTTGACCCAATTTCATTAAATAGTGTCATGATGCAAAATCTTAGCATAAAGTCAAACCAGTTGTCAAAACTCTCGGTTGTTTCTCATATATTGATTGTGACCCCCCGATGGTTACCTCCAAAAGCTTTTTCGTATAACTTTCAGAGCAACCTACAAAACTTGTAGTATATAGTTCAAATTTGACCTAATTTTGATTAATCGACATATAAAGTCATTCAAATGGGTAGATCGATAAGCTTTAGGAAGTTTGGGAACTCATAAAACACGAGAAATCATAAGTACAATATGTTGGTCCACTATATTTGTGTGAAAACTTGGCTTGTGGCATTTAGATCCTTATTCTTCGGACTTCCTTTATAGGACAGAATAATATTGATATCACTCGAAAAATTGAGATTGTTCTTTCCCGATAGTTGGAAACTCACACTGACAGCATAGTTACTACAAGAAGATGCACCATCTATCCTAGAAAAGACATTTAATTCAAGAGAAATCTATCACGATTAATTGCTTGTAGCTCAAGTTTGACGTAATTTCGTTAAATAGTCAGGATGCAAAATCTTAGCAAAAATTTGAAACTATCGTCAAAACTCTCGGTGGTTTCTGACATATTGATTGTGACCCCTTGATGGGTGTCCCCCAAAATCTTTTTCGTAGAACTTTCAAAGCAACCTACAATTTACTCGTAGTTTAAAATTTGACCTAATTTTGATAAATCGACATAACATCATTCAAATGGGCAGAGTTAGCTAGGAAGTCATTCAAATATCGACAAACATTTAATTCAAGAGCGATATTTCGTGCTTACTTGTAGCTCAAGTTTGACCTATTTTTGTCAAACTGTCAAGATGCAAAATCTTAGCATGAAGTTGAACGTGTCGTGAAAACTCTCGGTGGTTTAGGATATATTTATTGTCCCCTCAATAGGTACCTCCAGAAGAGTTTTCATAAAACTTTCAAAGCAACCTACAATTTACTTGTAGTCCAAATTTGACCTAAATTCGATAAATAATTGGCATAAAGTCATTCAAGTTGGCGGAGTGTCAACACCCAGATTTTTAATCCCAGATGCCTGTTATGCCATACCTCGCAATCCTAGGATTACCATTTTTGCGAGACATAACAGATTGGATATCACAATACATCATCCATTACAAACCATTATAAGGTATTACAAATAAAGGATCTCATGATCCAGTCTTAATACAAATCAAGATGCAGAATAATAAGCGTAGTAGTGGGCTCCATCTTCAGGGTCACATGTAATGCTGACGATGGGAGATGATCCTAGTTGTCGTAGACGTCCTACTGTCCATCATCCTGATAGTCCTCGTCATAGTCTGGCCACGGGAATAGCTAGGGACAAAGCCATGAGTACTCTTTAAGTACTCACAAACTATCACTAACAAGTAAGGTTGTTCTAGTAGGAATCTTAAGCTCTAGGTTTATTTGCAAAAAGCCAGGTTTATCTAAACAGAGTTTAGAACTAAAGAAAACTAAGTTAATTTTCTAAAACACTTTAAGTGGGAACCTAGTTTTCATATTCACAACCCTGTTGTGGTCAAGTCAAAATCATAGTTCCCTTCACAAGTCATTTTGAAAATATCTGACGACGGAACAGTATGGCCACTCCAACTGTCCATGACCGTGGACTCGGCTATTCGAACAGTTTGACACTCTGCAGAGGTGGTACACTTTCACCACAAAATTCGATACATCCGTCAGGGATAACCCTGAATCAATCATACTTAGTATGCGGATAATCAACCATAACCTTTCAATTACACACCCTAGTATAGGCACCTCCTCTATGAGCTTGGCCTCCCAGCCATGGCCATCTGCCATCCTCGGCACTTCATAGGTGCACATCATCAAGAGGTAGCCTCAGCTCAAACCTCTTCCGCGAGAGAACGCATACTAAGGCATATAAACTTCCCGCTAAGCCCTACCCAATTTAGGTATTGTGATTGTACGGTAAAATTGGAATTGTATCGCATCTGAACCTAACCATTAGTTTTTGTAAAGGGCTAAGCCTCATGCCCCAACATTTTCATCATCAAACCATTGTGTTTCTCAACACATGTCAAAACATCTCAATAGAATAAATCCTCATTCCAAGGTTTTCATAATCATTTTCACCAAGTATTCCCATCTAAAGTAATCAACTTTTATGCTTAGCACTAGCCACTAAGGTTAAGAGTGTTCACTAATGAGGGTGCTAATATTCAATATCATGCCATAGAATGACATCTAAGTATAACTAGATAGGCCTAGTTTTATACTCTTTATGCTATCTATTCTATTTTTCCAATACTCACAAAGCTCTAACTAAAAGTAAAGAACTTTTGGTAAAGTACAAAGAATAAAGCTTGCAAGTAAAACTTAGGATTGGTATAGTCAAAATTGTATAACCAAAGCATGCCTAATGCATCTTGCTTAGGTTATCTTGCAATTAGTGATGGCTTACCTTGAGTAGAGCGGTGGTTGATGTTTTCTTCATCTTCTGCTTGGTAGTAATGCTCGTCCTCGTATCCTTGGTCGGTACTATCGTCTATAAAGGAATATAGGGTACACAATCACCAAACAATATTTAACTAATTCTATTTAGCACACTAAGATTCAGACTTGATGATCTAGCATCATCACAATCATCACATGAAATAAAGACTTAGTCTTATTTATATTATTTTAGAAACGTAATTTCTACTCATTGAAATTAATTAAGATTTAAAATTATCCAATTAAAATATGGGATCATGTTGACACATGTCATCACCACATATTCTAATACATGGGAATGTGATTTAAAGTGTTGGTCATATTTTATAAAATTTCAGATTATCATTTAATAGATTTAAACTGACTAGAAATGCCTATATAGCATTATTTTGGTACTAGTCCAAAGTCACTACATGCAAACCTAAATATTTTTACATATTCAGATAGATCTTATCAAATGTGATTTTTGAGAGTTGGAATGAACTCAAAAGCACTTATGGTTGATTTTTGAAATATGTTTGAAGTTGGAAAAGTATCTATCTTGTTATTTTTGGTAAAGGTGATCTATAACTCCAATGGATTTAAATCCAACGGTATTTGATAGATAATTTAAATACCTTTCTAAAATTATTTGAATCATACAATTTGGTTCAGTGAAACTCTCTAAATGGATTTTTGAATCTATGGACAGAATAGGGTTTTAACTAAATGGAAAAATACTAATTTGAATCTCTAGGCTACGCGCGGGAAACTAAACGGGCCGGCCCAACTGCAATACACAGCGTAGCGGGCTGCTGACAAACGGGGTCCACCAGTCAGCAAGACTATCTACGCGAAGCAGTATCTACGATTCTGAGCCGTGCGATCTAAATCTAATCTAACGGCCGAGAGTCATCGTCGATGACGAACTTCTCCGACGAGGATTCTAACCTAGCACGGCGATGGGGGTCTATCGGGGATCACCTGGGATCCATCTAGGGTCGGTGACGGGGGAGAATAGCGTTGACATGGACGGTGGTTCGAATGGCGGATACGGTAGGTCTTGGGGTGGTCGCAATCGACGACGCCCTTCTCCTCCAACAGCGGCGGGCTCCGACCAAATTCCGGCGAGGGAGAGCTTGCCTTGCGTCGGGGAAGGGTAAGGGAGGATCAGTGAGGAGTGTTGAGGGTGTTGGTGTGGAGAGTGGAGGCGGGGAGGCCTCTACTTATATTGCGGCAAGGGAACCGAACGGCGTGGGCTCGAGCTCGTCGGTGACGATGCTATAGGCGGCTAGCGGCGTGGCTGAGGGTAGGGGGTGGTGCGTGGTTCCCTGGCGATCCTCTCTGGCTTAATGGCGTGGCATGGGCAGTGTGGATTGGTCGGGAGCGTGCGGTGCTCCGCGCGGATGCAGAGGTGTTTGCGATGGCGTGCAGGAGCTACGGGTCATGCGATGGCGAACGGGGGTGTCTGTGGAGTCGGGGTGATCATGGTAAGCTAGTGCATGGTAGGCGGGGGTAAGGCGCATCTCGGCGAGGCGGTTGGCTACGGCGAGCTGGCACGCTCTAGGCATGGCGCAGAGACCTAGGGCGCGGCGGTGCTAGGGTGGTCCAAGGCTCTTCTGCGGTCGAGGCTTGGACAGGGGGTGGCGGTGGATTACGGTGTGTCTGGTGCGCATAGTGGGTGAGGGTGGTGATGCTCCTGGCGCGTTGTCCACTGTCGGCCAGTGACGACCAAAACTAGGCGGCGCTCCAGTCTACATAACGTCTCAGGGGGATTGGTCTGGTGCTTGGCTAGGCTCAGGGGAGACAAGGGTGTGAAGAGGGGACACTAGGGTGGAGAATTACTTCTCAGAATAGTGAAGTTAGGCAGTAGATGTTTTCTGTCTGCAAGGTGTTTGTTGTAATGGCCGCAAGAAAAATACTTTGGAATTTTTGAATGAAACTTTGTGAGTGATTTGATCTTATGCTTGAGTATCTATGTTTGCTTGGAGAGGTCAAGGGGAATTGGTTTGATGGGTTTTTGAAAAAGTGTGATCTTCACATATGAACAAGATTCAATTTTCAACTGTCCATTAAATTGATTTGGAAAATGTTTCTGTAAGTTCGTAAAGTGGGCCTTGATACACTTTTACTTGGTCTAGCAAGGGGTGAAAAGAAGTGGAAAATTTTCTGTTAGAATTTCTCTTCTAGGAACACTCAAAGTAGCCTAGTGGTTAACTTTGGCCGAAATGACCATTTGCTTTATTTATTCATATTTGATTTCTTTTCCTTTTGATTTTGTTTGTAAATGGCCTAGATGATGTAGTATTCACCTTTAAACCATTTCTCATCATTTGTAGCAATCAAACATGGCAAATTCAATCAATTCTATTATAATTCAATTCACACATGCATTCATATTCAAAATAGAAATAAAAGTTTTTGTTAACCCTAAACTTGGGTGATTAGAACTTGATAATCTTGATTAAGGTTTTTGGGGTGTTATAAACCTTCCCTCCTTAAAGAAAATCTCTTCCCGAGATTTAAGAAAAACTAGGAACTAAAGCGATTTGTAAACTCAGTCCTAATGTAATCTTCTTGGTCCCAAGTAGCTTCTTCTTCAGTATGGTTGCTCCATTGGATCTTGAGAACCTTGATACTCCGGGTCTTGGTGGTTCTGAAGGCTTCTTCCAAAATACGGATATGTACTTCACGATTGTCAGATCCTTGTTGATATCTATGGCTTGGTGATTGATGTTCTTGAAAACTTCAGTCTTCTCCAGAACTTCTAGGCATTTGCGAAGTAACGAGATGTGAAAAACATTGTGGATGGCTGACATCTCCTCTGGCAGTTCCAGTTGATATGATACTTCCCCTCAGTGATTCAAAATCTTGAAGTGTCCAATATATCTAGGGGCTAACTTTCCTTTCAATTGAAAATGCTGCATTCCCTTCAAAGGCGACACTTTGAGATACACAAAATCTCCAACATTGATAGTCAGGTCTCGACATCTCTTGTCAGCATAACTCTTCTGTCTAGATTGGGCGGTCTTGAGGTGCTCATGGACTTTGTGAACCTTCTCTTCAGCTTGTCGTAGGATGTCGGGTCCGAAGATCTGACTATCTCCTACTTGCGACCAATTCAAGGGGGTACGGCACTTCCTTCCATACAGAAATTCAAAGGGGGCCATTTGCAAACTAGCTTGATAACTGTTGTTGTATGAGAATTCTGTGAAAGGCGAAGAATCTTCCCATTTTGATCCATATTCTAACACACAAGCTCTCAACATATCTTCTAAGATTTGGTTGACTCTTTCAGTCTGTCCATCAATCTGCGGGTGATAAGCTGTGCTGAAATTCAACTTGGTTCCCAATCCTTCTTGGACTTTCTGCCAAAATCTTGAGGTCAATTGGGTTCCTCGATCCAACACTATGGTTTTAGGGGTTCCATGCAAACTGACGCTTCTAGCAATGTAAAACTCTGCTAGCTTAGAACTCTAGTAGGTAGTCTTGACAGGTATAAAATGGGCTACCTTGGACAGTCTATCAACTATGACCCAAATAGAGTCATTTCCCCTACTAGAGATAGGCACGCCTGTGATAAAGTCCATTCCAACAGAATCACATTTCCATTCCGGAATCTGCAATGGTTGCAAAAGTCCTGCGGGTCTGTGATGTTCTGCTTAGACTCTCTAACAGATATAACACTTGGCAATGTAGCTTACGATTTCTCTCTTCATCTTGTGCCACCAAAATTGCTCCTTCAAATCCTGATACATCTTCATTCCTCCGGGGTGGATAGAATAAAGAGTATCATGAGCTTCCTGCACGATAACTTGCTTCAGCTCAGAATCTGCTGGCACGGAGATACGTCCTTTGTACCACAACACTCCTTCTTCATCTTCGGTGAATTCGGGTACCTTTCTTGTACCGATACGACGCTTGATTCCGTCGATACTTGCATTTCCTTTTTGCGCCTCCTTGATCTGACTGATCAAAGTGGGTTCAAGTTCAATGCTAGCTAAGAATCCTTTGCTAACTAGCTCCGTTCTAAACTGCTCCAACTCAACATCTAAACTTGGCTGGTCTTCTTTGATCATGGTGTTTAATCTACATGGGAATCTGCTAAGAGCATCCACTACCACATTGGCTTTGCCGGGGTGATAGTGAATGTCAAGGTCATAATCCTTGATTAACTCTATCCATCTCCTTTGCCTCATATTCAGCTCCTTCTGGGTGAAAATATACTTCAAACTCTTGTGATCCGAATAAATCTCACACCGGTTACCCATAAGGTAATGACGCCGTGTCTTCAAAGCTAAAACTACGGCTACTAGTTCAAGGTCATGGGTAGGGTAGTTTTGCTCATGCTGCTTCAGTTGTCGGGACATATATGCTATGCCTTTGCCTGCTTGCATCAACACACATCCGAGACCAATCTTGGAGCATCACAATACACATAAAAAGGCTTCTTGATATCTAGCATAATCAAGATTGTGGTTGAAATCAATCTCTCCTTGAGCTCTTGAAAACTTGCTTCACGTTTGTCCGTCCATTCGAACTTCTTATCTTTCTTCAACAATTGGGTCATCGGTCTTGCGATGCTTGAAAATCCTTCAACAAACTTGTGGTAATATCCCGCTAATACAAGAAATGCACGGACTTGGGTTTGAGTGGTTGGGACTTTCCATGTTTCAACATCTTTGATCTTGGTGGTGTCGACAATGACTCCTCCTGCCGACACAATATGTCCTAGGAATCCTACTTCCTTCAACCAGAACTCACATTTTCTAAACTTGGCATACAACTGATGTTCTCTAAGGGTTTTAAGGATGGTTCTCAGGTGTAGCTCATGGTCTTCTTCTGACTTGGAATAGATTAGAATATCGTTGATAAAAACAACGCAAACTTATCCAGGAAGTTCATAAAAATCTTATTCATGAGATTCATGAAATAAGCGGGGGCATTGGTTAATCCAAAAGACATGACCGTATACTCATACAATCCATGTCTGGTGGTAAAGGCGGTCTTTGGAATATTCGTTGCACGAATCTTGAGTTGATGATAACCAGTTCTAAGATCAATCTTAGAAAACACTCTGGCATCGGTGAACTGGTCAAATAGATCCTCTATCTTCGACAATGGGTACTTGTTCTTGATGGTGACATCATTCAGCTTCCGATAATCCGTACATAAATGGTTACCTCCATCTCTCTTTTCCACAAACAGAACAGGCGATCTCCATGGTGATGCGCTTGGTTGAATCAAACCTTTCGCCAACATAGCATCAAGTTAATTCTTCAGCTCCACTAGTTCATATGGGTTCATACTATAGGGTCTCTGAGATATGGGTCCGGTTCCAGGAATTAGTTCAATGATGAACTCGATATCCCGATCTGGGCGCATACCGGGCAATTCATCTGGGAACACATCGGGGTATTCACATACTACTCTGACTCGGTCTAGGGTTGGTTGGGCTAGACTCTTGTTGCACTTGAATTGACGGGGCAAGGTCTCAGATACATGTTCTACTGATACTCCAGAGCTACTGGTCATGGTTATGGATTTCTTGGCACATTCTATTAATCCTTTATGTTTTGACATCCAATCCATTCCTAGTACTACTTCCAAACCTTTGGTTCCAAGTACTATTAGATTGGCATAAAAATCTATCCCATGGATTCTGATAGGTACAACCTTGCAATTTTTTCTAGCTTTGGTGGTTGAACCAGGTATTTGAACAATCATGACATGCTTCAATTTTGTTGGTTGAATCTTACTAGTGAATGCAAATTCTTCTGTAACAAACGAGTGCGATGCTCCAGAATCAAACAACACTCTTGCTAAAACTGAGTTAACAGAAAACATACCCAGCACAACATATGGCGCTTCCTGGGCTTCTTCAGCATTCATGTGGAACAGACGGCCGTTCTGGTTGAGTGAGTTCCCCGGGGCAAACCTCCTTCCAGGCTGAACACGGCGCTGCTGCTGAGCGGGTGCATTCACATTGGTGGATGCAGCAAGCTTCTTGGGACACTCGTTGGAGTAGTGACCCTTGACTCCACATTCAAAGCAAGTAATCTGGGACTTGTCTTTGGCTGCAACAGGCACAACATTGCTTCTAGTCCTTGGGGAAGTATTGTTGTTGTTGTTGGACTTGGGTGCTCCACGGTTGAAGTTGTTGTACTTGCTGGGGTTGTTGTCGTTGTTTCCTCCAGACTACAAATTTCCTCCGCTACGATTGGGGTAGCTTGGACGGGACATAGGTGTCTGTTGTTTCTTGGGGCATATCCCGCTGAAGGGTTGGGGCGATACTTCTAAGCATGGAGGGATCCAGTCTGGTGCAGCATCCTGCACTTGCGGTTGTCATTGGCTTGGTTGATCTTTCCTTCCATCTAGATGGCAGAGTCTACTAGCTCTTCCAGATCTTCAAAACGAATGTTAACTAACACAGTCTGCATCTCATCATGTAGTCCATTCAAGAACCTCTCCTTCTTCTTTGTTCCAGTGTTGATCTCATCCAGGGAATATCTAGCTAGGGATAGAAATTTGTCATGGTACTCAACTACTGTCATCCTTCCTTGCTTGAGTTCCCTGAACTCATCCCTCATCCTAGTTACCAAACCTTGGGGCACATGGGAGCAGCTGAACATGATGTTGAATGCTTCCCAAGTCATCATTTGTCTGTCATTCATGGTACGGGTGCTATTCCACCAGGCTCTTGCATCTCCTTCCAGATAGTGTGTGGCAAATAGTACCTTCTCATTGGCTTCAACTCATCTGACCTCTAGATTGTTCTCCATGGATTTCAGCCAGTCATCAGCATCTAAGGGATCCTCAGACTTACTAAAGATATGTGGGTTGGTGTTCTGAAAGTTTTTGAGCTTGGATCCATGGTGATCTTGGTTTCCATGGCCTTGATTATTGTGGGCCATCTGACCTATCTGTTGGAGAGTGCTAAGTTGGCTTGGCGTTCGGCTCTACTAGCTTCACAGTCGCAAACTAGAATTTGCAGAATCTGCAGCATTGGGTCCTGAGATGAGCTACTTCCTCCGGGATTTCCATGAGTCATCTGAAGATTGAGATAGATAATGAGATAAGAGGGAAATTCCTAAGGTTCATGGTTTTGTTTCAAAAGCTTTAAACTTTGTGTTTGACTCTGGTTTTGCAAACTAACAACTTCCTCTTATTCATTCATTCATTCAAGCACACAATACAAAAACACAAATAGAAATCAGATGGTTTTAAGAACCATTCTGTGAAACTACGATACAGTGGGGTCGGTAGAACTCATTCCTACGGTAGTGATCACATGCATCTAATCATCATCAATGAAGTCGGAATCATCATCATCATTAGTGTGCAACTCCATGGCATCATCCTCCAAGTAGTCATTGTCCTCACTAAGGTAAGAGTAAAGGTCTACTTGGATATCTTCACCTTCCTCCTCCTCCTTTGCTTCAAGCTGGACTTCCTATTCACGGATGGTCTTCTCGAGAGAGGCCACGTTCTTATGAATATGATCGATGGTGCGATCCTTCTTGTTGCACTGACGACGAAGCGATTGGTGATCCTTGACGAGCATGGCGAGAGTCTGGTCCTTCTTGGCGGCAAGGGCAAGGTTGTGGTTGGCGTAGTTGCGAGCGTTGTCCAACTTATTCTCCCTACCATACAACATGAAGTCAAGATTGTCCGCCTGGTGCTTCAGCTCCAGATGTCCTGGCATCTAGAAAGGCATTCCCATAGAATCACGCCTTGCGTAGTGAGCAAATCGAGTTCCCTGGATCAAGTTGATGTTTTTCCCACACAGACGGGCAAGAGCTTCATGCATTTCTCTAGCTAATCCATCTAGCCAGTTGTTCTCCCTCAAGGTGAATTGGATCTTGTCCGAAATTGGCACTTCCATCTTGCCTCTGAGATCTGCAACTATCAGCCATTGTAGATCTCCTCCTACGTGATCATTGAGTTGGGCCCCGAAGAATTCCGTGTGCGGGCGCTCAAGATACTCTGACAGTGCATCTAGATCCCTCTCAAAAATCAGGTGGCCCCTGTTGCCTAGCTAGTAGAACTTGCAATACTAGACTTCCATCTATAAGAATTTAGGATGAGTAAGTTAGTGAGGTCATCAAGTGTGTCAAATTTTATGTAGGAGTTCAAGAATTTTTGAGGAACATGAATTTTTTTGAAATAATCTCAAGGATAAGATTGGGAATAGGTTTTCATAAATACTCACTTCTTTTGTTTTGAATTTTTTTTGTTTGGACGTCCATTCTAACTAGGGTCTCCTATGGTCAGGATGGCTCTGATACCAACTTGTCAACACCCAGATTTTTAATCCTAGATGCCTCTTATGCCATTGATACTTCCAAAACGTATCTACTTTCCCGAACACTTTTGCTATTGTTTTTCCTCTAAACTTGTGTGATTTGGATACAACTAACACGGACTGACGTTGTTTTCAGTAGAATTACCTTGATGTCTAGTTTTTGTGCAGAAAACGAACTATCAAGAAAAATCCCGGAAAATATGCCAAAAATCCTATTTCACCAGAAGACTCACGGAGCCAGAAGACGAGACGGAGTAGGGCCACGAGGGGCCCACACCACCTGGTCACGCGGGCCAGCCTTGGCCGCGCCTGGGGGTGGTGTGGCCGCCTCGGCTGCCCCCTCGGCCTCCCTTTTAGCCTATAAGATGCCCCTTCACCTAAAAACCGAGGGGGGTCGACGTTTTTCAGAAAGAGTTGTGCATCGCCGCCACCACCAGATTCCACAAATCACCACTAGAAACTCTGTTCTGGCACCCTGCCGGGACGGGGAATTGGAGGAGATCATCGCCATCATCGCTACCATCGGTTATCCATCGACCATCCATGTTTCCCCCATCTATGAGTGAGTAATCTCCCACTGTAGGCTATGGGGATGGTATGGATTGGATGAGATTGCCCGTGTAATGGCATCAGATTGTTAGGGCATGGTGCCTAGTATCTATTATTAGTAATTTTTGACTTTGTTGCAACTTGATATGCTTAATGCTTCTCACTAGGGCCCGAGTGCTATGATTTCAGATCTGAACATATTATTGAGTCATTATGATAGTATTGTTTATGGTCTTACCTGCAAGTTGTATGCACACGTTATTTTCCGGAACCAATGGCCCCGAAGTGATAGCAATCGGGATAACCGGAGGGAATGGCTTTGATGTGAGGATCACATGTGTTCACAGAGTGTTAATGCTTTGCTCCGGTGCTTTATTAAAAGGAGCACCTTAATTGCCAGTAGTTCCCTTGAGGCCCCGCTGCAAACGGGCTGGCAAGACAAAAGATGTTGTGCAAGTTCTCATTGTGAGCACGTATGACTATATATGGAACACATGCCTATGATTATCTAGTACTTGGATGCTTTATCTTATTTATCTAAAATTGCCCTATGTCTTGATTGCCGTGTGAATTGTCTTGTCCATACAACGCCCGTCCATCCATCCCTATGCCTACCGCGCTTTAATCCTATTGTTTACTCCTATTGTTACTACTGTCTTACTTCTACTACTGTTATTACTTTGTTATTGCTACTACAAAACTGTTGCTACTAATAAACTGCTGTGAGCAAGATTGTTTCCAGGTGCAGCTGAATTGACAACTCAGTTGTTAAGGCTTATAAATATTCTTTGGCTCCCCTTGTGTCGAATCAATAAATTGGGTTTCACTTCCCTCGAAAATACTGCGATACACCCCCTACACTTGTGGGTCATCAAGACTATTTTCTAGGGCTGTTGCCGGGGAGCATAGCTCTATTTATCAAGTTCACTTGGAATCACTATTGTTCGTTGCCATCCATCCATCATGGTAAAGTCTCGTGATGGCAAGGTTCCTATTTTACCATCCACTACAAGGAGAGGTACGATTCTGAACACCTCTGTTGCTCTTGATTCACCATTTGTTATGAGTAAACTCCTTACACCACCACATACACATGCTACACACACTCCTACTACTGCTGAATCTGAAACTTCTGATACTTATGATGTTGTTCTACTGTGCTTGATAAGAGTGGTTCATTAGGTCCTTTCCTAGATGCTGCGATTGCTAGAACTATATCTCGAAATACTAAAACTCCTAATGAAGACACTACTACACCAGTCAGTTCACCTAAGTCTAGAGAGAGTTATGATATTGAAGACGGTTATATAGAGATGACCGATGAATTTATTAAAGAATGTCAAAACACCCATGATAGGAGTGCTATTAAGAGTCTCCTTGAGAGGCATACTATAAAACCCAAATTGTCTCCTAATGCTATGTTTGCTGCATCTCCCATAAACATTAAAGATAAGGATTATGATTTCTCTCTTGATTTATCTTACATAACTATTGTTGAGAAAGAACCTTTTTGTGGGACTAAGAATGAGAGTGCGGTAGCACATATGACTGAGCTTTCTGCCATGAGGGGCCTGTTTTCTAAAGATATTAAGATGCGCACCTACTTTGTTGCTAGGATTTTCCCTTTTTCGTTGAAAGGAGAAGCTAAAACTTGGTTTAATAATTTCCCACCTAGTGCTAGACATGCTATTTTGCAGGAACTTTTTGATTTTAAACAGGGAGAGAAAGAGATATTACCTAAAACATGGGCAAGGTTTTGTTCTTTGATTCATGCATAAGCTGGATGTCCATTACCTAAAAATGAGCTTCTTGATATATATTATAATGGACTAACTAAAGAATCTAGGACATACCTGGATAGTTGTGCTGATTGTGTTTTAAGGAATAGAACTCCCAAAGAAGCTAAGGAATTAATGGCTAAAATAAGCAAGAATTATGAAGATTGGACTTCATCTAAACCAAGTATACCTAAGACAACTACACCTGAGTTAAGTGTGCCTACGTCTATACCAACATCAAAGAAGAGGGGAGTTATTGAACTAAATGATGTAGTGATGAAGGAAGCCAATAAATGTCTTAAGGAGAAGGGTATTAAAGCTGCAGATGTGAAGAATTTACCTCCTATAGAAGAAATTATGTAAGCCAATTTCCCACTCATCCACTATTGAGGTACACTCTCTCCAACACTTTGATGAAGGTGATATTCTTTACTTTAAACCTCCTGATCAATGCTTAGAAGAATTCGATATTTTTATTGTTAAGCAAGATACTTTTAATAAAAGGGTGCAAAATCATTTAATGGAAAACTCTAGAGCTATTATTGAGTTAAGAGATATTGTGGAAAGAACCTCTAATGATGTTAAAATGCTTGTTAAACATTTACAAATGGTTCAAACTCAAATTGATCAGCTTATTAAAGTAAAAAAAGACTTGCTAGTTAATGCTGCTAAAGAAAAACATGCTTATGAAATTAGAACTAGAAGTGGTGCTGCCACTCAGGATCCTCTATATGCTGAGGGGCATCCTAAAAGAATTGCGCAGGATTCTCAACAAATTGAAAATAGTGGTACTTATCCTAAGAAAAGGAAAAAGAAACATAAAACTATGGTAGAATCTCATGAACCTCCTATAGATCCCAATAGTATAACTGTCTCTGATGCTGAAACTGAAAGTGGTAATGAGAAAACGATGCTCCTGATAAAGAAAAAGTTGAAGAAGAACCTGAAGGGAACACTAAGAATACTAAATACACTAAAGAAGATTTTGTTGCTAAGAAACATGGTAATGAAAGAGAGCCTTGGGTCCAAAAACCTATGCCTTTCCCTGATAAGAAACACAAGTCAAAAGAAGTGAACACTACAACAAGTTTTGTGAGTGGATGAAACCTTTATTCTTGCAAATTCCTTTGATTGATGCTATTCAATTGCCTCCTGACTCAAAGTATATGAAGGATATTGTCTCTAATAAAAGGAAGATCCCTAATGAAGAAATTTCTACTTTGCTTGCTAATTATTCCTTTAATGGTTAGGTTCCAAAGAAACTTGGAGACCCAGGGATTCCAACTATTTAGTGCTCTATTAAAAATAGTTATGTTAGAACTACTTTGTGTGATTTGGGAGCAGGAGTTAGTGTTATGCCTTTTTCTCTCTATAAGAGACTTCAACTCGTAAAACTAATACCAACTGATATATCTTTCCAAATGGCTGATAAATCTACTACTATTCCTATTGGTATATGTGAGGATGTACCTGTTCAAGTGGCTCATAATTTCTTGATATTAACTGATTTTGTTGTGCTTGAAATGCCTGAAGATGATAATATGTCTATTATTCTTGGGAGACCTTTTCTTAATACTGCAGGAGTTGTTATTAATTGTAATCAAGGAAATGTTACTTTTAATGTTAATGACAAGGAGCATACTATCTATTTTCCCAAGAAGATTGATAGGAATTACGGTTTAAATTCAATTGAAAATGTTGAGGGCATTCAAGTTGGAGAAATATATTGTCCCATACCACGAGAAAAATATGAAATTATTATGATTGGGACCATAGCTCTCAAGGTTGAGGTACCATAATCATTAGTGGAATGCAAAGTTTTGTTTCATATCAAATTGTTTTGGTAACAAGACATGATCAACCTTGTTAACAAAGGGATTTTAAGGAACAAAACAATGTTTTCACCATGATTATCTTCGCTTACTTTTACTTTGTCCATTTTAGTTTTTGCTTTCGCTTAGTTTACTTTTCTGCTGTTAGTTGCTTGCATAATAGAGTGTCTTAGAACTTCTGAAGTTTTAGTTTTTTATTTGCTTTTGAATTTTTTCAAAATCACTTTTCTGCAAAAAAAATCATTCATCAATACCCGAAAATTGCTAAAGAATAAAGTGTCTCGGAAAATTCCAGAAAATTCATATTAAATTTTTACGTGAAAAAAGGGGCAGAGAAGTGCCTGGGGAGTACCAGGGGGCCCACCAGGAAGGCACACCACCAGGGGCACGGCCACCCCTGGCCCTCCACTCACTCTCTCACTTGCCTCTGCCTTCTCTCTCCCGAGAAAACACCAGCTCATCGAAATCGCGTTCTTGCTATTCTTGCCCATGATTTTTCGATCTCCTTGCTCAGCCCATCTTTGATGCTGAAATTTGGAGGATTTGTTCTCCGGTATGTGACTCCTCCGCTTGTCCAAGTAGATTTGTGTTTAGTGGATTATATCTTGAGTATTTTGCTGCTGTAGGTGACAGGTTATGTGAGCTTGCATGCTTGTTCAATGCTTAGATATATTGTTTTGATGCATGTTTAGGCCTCTTACAAGTCCCTATGAGTAGTTTCCTTCGTTATGTATTCACTTTGCAATCACTTGTATAATGGATGTTTAAATTTCAGAATATCGAAGATGAACAACCACACATTTGGAGAAATATTTGAGAGGGACACACCTAGGAGGTCAAGGCCTTCAATATGGTCCTCTAAGGTTAGGCCTTCATACAATGAAGATCTCATTGCACCATGCTTTGGCAATGAAGGACATGAGGGAGATGCTCACCCATCTACCTTCCCTTGTTTTACCTTTTTGCAAGTTGCAGGGATCCTCAATGATTTCTTCCTACTAGTTCAGAGGGTTGGCCTGACCACGTATATGTAAGATGAGAGTGCGCAATATGCTCTGCTCACCAAAACTTTCGTTGAGAGTTTTGTTTTCACTAACACCCCTTATTAGTCAACTATTTCTTTCAGAATTTATAATTAGCCTATTACCATGTCATTAGAAAGATTTTGCAGCATTATAGGTATAGGCACGACAGGGACCGTGAAGAAAATTCAAGGTCGACCCGCTGACTTGCTGGAGCTCTATTGAAGTGTGACGAATTACGACGACCGCGTAGCTCTGCGTGGGAAGATAAGGAACATTCAACTCCCAGCTCTTAGATATTTTGCTTATTATCTTGCCAGTAGCATTCTTGGTAGGGAGAACACTAGTAATATTTCCAATTATCATTTAGCCTTCCTCGCTGCTACACTCAATAATGATACCAGGTACAATATTGGCTCCCTCATTACTCGCCCCAGCTGCTAGGGGACCTATATATGGGGGCATTATTACTTCACGCATGGTAGTTGTTGGAAATATGCCCTAGAGACAAATAGTTTTAAGGACTATTATCATATTTCATATAGTTTATGATTAAGTTTTATATCATGCTATAACTGTATTGAGTGGAAACATCAATACACGTGTGATATACAAACCAGGGGTACCCAGTGAAACTCTAGTCACTGGTTCATTGGTCAACAGATGATCATGTTTCCTGATCATATGGCATTTATGCCAGTTCTGAGAATGAGATGATGAACCAATACCCAACCTAAACATCGTGACCCGATCATGTCATGAAGTTCTAGTTACGATGATTAGAAATGGATCCTCGTAGAATATTCCTTGGACCGTGAGGCTATATCAATCACTGTCTCCAGAGAGTGTATAGATAGCATCAAGTGCCACTTGGTAATATAGTGGTTATAAAGGTGGGTTCAGGTAATCGGAGGAAACCGTAGTGGCAATATATGTCAAGAGTGGGATTTTTCCGTCCATGTGACGGGAAGATACTCAAGGGCCCACTCGGAGAAGTAATATCCAATAGCTGCGCAGCGTGTGATTTGATCACATGGATATCACTTGTCGGAACGAGTCAAGTAGCGTTGTTCAGTAACGAGATTGAACACGACATGGTGATGTCATTGATCAGATCTCGGACAATGCAAGTATCGAGTGACAAAGGGAATAAGACATGACTGTCCTGGTTCAAACGACGAAAGATCTTCGTGGAACGCATAGGGGTCACATGGCCATCCAGGTCCCTCTATCGATCATTGGTGCGGGAGTTTCCCGACCATGCCTGGAGTGTTTCCGAACCGTGGGGTATCATGCTTAAGGGCTTGATGATGCTTAGAGAGTGTTAATAGGATCAGAGGAATCGCCGAAGAATAGTAGAAAGAAAATCAGAAGGGTTTCAGTAAGTCCGGAGGATGTCCGGAGTGGAGATGGAAGGTGTTCCATAGCCACGGAGGTTGAATAATATGTGAATGAATGTTAAATATTTATTTAATCATTTATTCATAATTATTTAATAAATAGAAAATCAATTTAAATGGTCAAAGGATTAATGGGCCAATTTCCGGAGGGAGAGGGCCCATTAGGGAAAGGCAAGAGGAGGAAGGGGCCAAGGGGGTGGTCGGCGGCCCTATTGGGCCAGCCCCCCACGTAGGGCCCATGAGGGGGTGGCCGGTGGAGCCTCTCCCACCCCTCCTGTCGTTTAGTCCCACCCCGGGACTTTGAGGGAAGTAGTACCTCCCCTCCCCCTATATATAGTAGGGGTATTTGGCCAAATAAAATACACCAATAATCAATAAAGGTCTCCTCACTTTTGGGAAGACCTCTAATTGATATTTTCTCTCTCCCCCTCTCTCTCTCTCGTGATCGTGGTCCCAAGTCTAGACTGCGCATACGAGAGGCATCTTCATCGCGGAGCCCTGTCGTGCTGCGGGATTCGGATCCGGGAGCTCTACTTCCACAACTGCTACTGGATTGGGGACGCAGGAGTCATCGTCAGGCATCGGACGTGTGTAACTCCCCGCGAGGTGTCGCACTTGAGGCACTCAAGTTGTTGGAGCCACAGGAGCGCAAGGACTTCATCACGACCTTGAGGTCGGCTTCGGCTTGTCTACATCAACCACGCTCTCCTGAGCGTTGACAACGCTTTTCGGTCTTCAAGGGTAAGTTCGTGAAAAGCCCCTCCTGTTACTGTATTACTAATAGATAGGTCCTGGCAGCTTCAGGGGTTCAGGGGCGTAGGGTAAAATTTATTGTTTTCATACGCGGAACCCCTATAGTGGTATCAGAGCTAGATCTATGCGTAGTAATGCTAGTACGGGTAGAACACACGAGATGTAGCGTGTGGGCGTTGATATTTTAGTTGTTACCCTCCCACCTGTACTTATGTATACCACAGTAATGCTTGATGAAGCCGCCCCAACCGACTTTACGTGTTCATTCGCGAGACTGGTCCACGCTTGATATACGGCTTGTATCGTATAAAGTGGCTTAGGGGGGTGTCTGTCTCTCTTGCATTAGTTGGTATGCCATTTACAATGGTGGGCCTCGAAAGGGCTGTAGTATAGACAAATACTTGATCAGCGCTGTGCTGAAAGTTCGTAGGTAAGAACAGTTCTTGTGCGAAAGCCCATTCAACCACGTAAAACATGCAAAGATAAAGTAGAGGCGTCTAACTTTGTTTGCAGGGGGCGTTGCTTTGTGATATGGTTGTGGAAAAGGTAAAGTGATTACCTTATGTTACGTAGTAGTAGATAGGCACGGAGGTGAGGGACTACCACACCGGAATGACACCGGTACCCTGGTGTCTACGGCACCGGAACCCTGGCGCTGGAACCTGGTGACGACGGATGGAGATCACGACGTGAAGGACCATATCACATCGCATTTAAATTCAATGTTATTGTTTGTATATCTTATTGTGTGCTAGTATTAGATACTCGACGGTAGCCTAATAAGATGATCCCTGTTAAAAATTACCAAAGATCGTGTTCCCCTTAGTGTGCACCACAAAGAAAGTTCT
Organism: Avena eriantha; assembly: GCA_910589775.1. Taxonomy (NCBI): domain Eukaryota; kingdom Viridiplantae; phylum Streptophyta; class Magnoliopsida; order Poales; family Poaceae; genus Avena; species Avena eriantha. The sequence goes on from OU342745.1 coordinate 144,916,630, forward strand.
TCGGTATGAGGCGATCCATGGTACATGCCTAGGTGTCAGACATATCTACGTTCACATACAGTGGGTGTAAGCTATGTTGCACAATGAATACACTAAGGTTGAGTTGGCGAGCCTAGCATGTGCAGACATGGCCTCGAAACACGGATGGTCGAAAGATTGAGCACGAGTCGCATGAATGATGTGACCGACGTTTAGCGTCCACCCTTGAACCCACATTGATGGTCGTGATGATCAGGGGAGATGTGGCTGATAGGGGTCGTGTTATCACTAGGAACCCTTCATGGGATAGGTGTTTCTGAGTGGAGTTATCATTAACTCATTTAATTATAAACTTAGTCTAAATTCCTTTTGCAATTATAAATATAGATGCCACCTTTCATGTTGACGATTGATTGGTTAGAAGGAGAGAAGCTCAGATTAGATGGATCAAACTTCTCTATGTGGGTTGCGTGTCTCCATGTTCTTAGCGAGAATGACGTGGTCGACTACATACTCGACGGGATGGATTTGGATCAGCCCATTGACCTAGAGACCCTAGAGCAGCAGGAAGACCGCTATCTCCGTCGGGAGATGGCCTCCTTCATTTTAGTTACAATGCGTTTTGGAATGGTGGACGAGCTGTGGCCTTTCGTGGGTGATGTCAACCCTCGTTCGGTAATGCTACAGCTCATGACACATTTCGTGGAACAAGCATGCATATGGGAGCATGAGCTGATGGGAGATTTCCTCTCCATTAAGATGGAGGAGAACTCATCACTGGACAACCACTTGGAGCGCATGCATGATGTGTACATGAGGCCTGCATACTTCCTGGATAGCTAGATGTCGGGCTCTTTTGCAAATGGCGTTGTGCTGCGATCGCTTCCACCAAGCTACCAAGCACAAGTCAGGACTTGCATCATGAGAGGCGACATGGAATCAATGGAGTTCCATAGGTTCGTGACACATCTCAGGAATGTGTTGGTTGAATGAAATGTCGCTGAGGTCATCAATGACAAAGGTATATATTTGATATACAATTTTATAAATGTTATAATATTGCAAACACATTTGCAGTGTTAAGTATATTTGATACTTGTTATGTTTTGCTGAAAACAGGTCCTTCTGCATGAGAGGTGCTTACTGGAGAGGAGGTGACATTGCGTGTTGATGGCGAGCATGATGATGATGGCCGACGACACTCTCCCTCGACATTTATCATTTAGTTTATGTTTTAGAATGATTATTTTAATCAAGCGATTGTGAACTTCTTTAGTGTGTCTCACACTTCGTAAGACGGTTATTCATATGAGTTTGTAACAAATAGTTGTTCCACTTTTATGAATGATTTCTATTCGCGTTCATATCTTGTTTGATTACTTGTGAATTATCCTTGTTGTTTGAAACTAATTGATAATAAATGAACATTTTTAAAATATTGAAATGCCTTTAAAATACCCAACTTAATGATATTTCATTTTGAATGAAAACCATTGTTTAAATTCAAAAGTTATGTTGATAATATGTGAAAGACATTCGATTTCTTGTCACATATAAATCATGCCTAAGTTCGGAAAAATAACTTGAACACCGTGTATTACTTGAATACAAAGTGTTTAATGAATTGTTGAAAGTAAATACATATCCGATGTATTGTGTTTTAACAAAATGGTAATTATCATTATATGATTGCTTAAATGTGTAAAGTAGTTTACCAAAGGAAACATGAATATGAAACTATTTGATTTGATCAAAGCATTTCATCAACAAAGGGTATAAGTATAAAAGAGAATCTAATTACTATGATTTGATCAATAGTAATGAAATTCGACTTTCTAGGAATGGCATAAAAGAAATTGTGGAATGCAAAGCGTTTTGAAATGTCAAAATGCAAAACATCACAATGTGACATTAGATATCAAAGTGGGTAAATAGATGGCACCAAATAAATCATTGTAGTGTAGATGTAGAGACCATGAGTTAGAAATAGTTAGCACTCAATTAGAATATAGAGTGAACCATTTGAATTCATGAAAGTTTTGGGGTTATTCGATATAACCAAAACAATAGCAAATAAGTCCTTGTAGAGTATTCATTGGAAACTTTGAATACGAAATCCATAGCTAAAACCAAAAGGAAGCAAAACTTGTATTGCATGGATTTTGGTGCATTCTTGAGGAAGTTCACATTCAGTGATACTTCTCAATTATGGAGCAAATGGAAGATAGTGTGAAACACAATGAGGATTCAAATACCTTCATTAGAGTGTTGAGAAGCACAACGGAAAATGTTCCTGAACGATTCTCTTCACAAAAGGAAAGAATCAATGATAATGATCATTGTGTTTTCCGCACTAGTGTTTTCACTACATGAAGTAGGATTCAAAATGTAGCCCATATCTTGTATGGAGACATTTGTGAATCATTTGTCATGATTCTTGGATTATGGCATACCTACGAACTACTAAGGAAATAATAGTAAACTAGAATTATGAGAAATCCTAAAAGCAAAATTCCCTTGAGATTAGAAAGCAATCCGTTGATGAATCTCACAAGTAAAAGGGGTTACTTAAATTTTCCCAAATGACTACAAAGCCATAGTGGAAAAGGGGGTTAATGACAAAAGCACGATTTGTCAAGTATTGGACAAATTCAAATGAATTTGATTCAAGTATGCTAAATGTGTAGAGAATTTAAAACTAGTAATAGTACAAGTGTCTCATAGTAAATCTCTCACTTTGATATTTGATCAAAGGATTTGAAGTTGTTCAAAATAGTGAGTGGATATGCAATTTGCATTAAATTGAGTGGGAGCTATGAAAGTCTTCCTAAAACAATATGTTTGTGACATATTTTTGAGTGGAAGCTTATATATTGATTCTTAAGTGTGTTAAGAATAAAAGCACAAGTACTTATAAATAATGATTTATAAGGTGTAGAAGTTGTTAATATGTGTATTATGATATTATGTAGTATTCCTTAAGGGATTCTGAAAAAGGGTTTCAGAATAGAAGTTAATTAAGGAACTGGTCCTTAATGACTCAAGTTAGGAATAGTAATAAGTTTAACATCAATGGTTGAAAGAAAGAAAAGGATGATCATCATCCACTATGTTAAGACATAGGTTCTATCTTAGAAAACCATGATGATAACTTAACATAATATGTGATCCAATAAGGAACGTTTAAAAGTGATTAAGTTTGAATCACGGAACATTGAGCTAAGTTTGTCCACAGTGTCTAATAGAGAACTGTAGACACGTTTTCCAAATCCGTAAAGGATGGCATATCTTAAAGAATAAAGGGTTATGTTATAAGGGAATATGTTGGAAACTCCCATAATACCGATTAGAGTCAAGTAGGAAGCGAGGTGAGTAAAACATCGAAAGTGGCACAGAGTGCACTAGTGTTTCGATGATTACATTTATAATAATAGATAAGGGTACCATATAATGTGTTGTATAATGTTATGGCAGTGCTAGTTCGCTTTTAACATAGAATGATGTGTCCCAGGGCAAAGTTCCCATGAGAAAGCCCTCGAGGTTGATCTAACATCACTGTAGGCTCCTGGAATTAGGCCTCGTTCTGCTGCCATAGCGACAATGCATACACATAGATGTTATCATGTGATGATAAAGGTATTAATGTCTATCAAGGTGACATTAGTAAGTTGCAAAGGATCTGGGACTATAAAGTACAGACCCAAGACTCAACCTCTTCCATGAGCAATCATGTTCAGGGTACTGGTTATGGTGCCAATGATTAAGAACAAATGCAGCTAGTGTATTTGTACTCTAGTGAAAGTGGGAGACTGTTGGAAATATGCCCTAGAGACAAATAGTTATAAGGACTATTATCGTATTTCATATAGTTTATGATTATGTTTTATATCATGCTATAACTATATTGAGTGGAAACATCAATACACGTGTGATATACAAACAACCAAGGGTTCCTAGTGAAACTCTAGTCACTACTTCATTGGTCAACATATGATCATGTTTCCTGATCATGTGGCATTTATGCCAGTTGGAAATTGGGTCATTGTAACATCCCAATTTCGGCAACCCTGATTAGTTGTTCAGAATGCAAAAATCAGGGGGAACAAAAACTATTTCTTGTTTAATACTAAAGTGTTTGCTTGTTGTTTGGATATGCTTATGCATGTGAATGTGTATTAGATGATATACTTCTTACCTTAACACCAGTTGACCAAAGCTACTTTCCAAAACTGTCTTGGCTTAATTTCCATATTCTCAAATGTTCTAAAAATTCAAAACCTGAGCCAAGATGCTTATGAAACCAAAACTATTTTAGTAGCTTCTATTGATAAAACTATGGAAAGCTATATAACAGAATCTCTTTATGTTTTGAAGTCAAAACCTTCTAATACTCTTACCTCTAGATTTAATAAAATCTTTTTGTAAACTTTTGAATTCTACTCTTGGTAGAGATACCAAGGACCTTACCTTGTTCAAACTCCAACCTATTTCAAAATACCCATCCTTACCTCAAGCTAAGCTTGGTGGTAACCCTAGTAGTAGTTGATTTGTTTGTAAGATGAGTTGCCTTGATCTGCTGTTTGAATTATCTGCTTTGGAGATAGTATGAGCTACTCTAGGAGCTCATCACTAGGATCCAGATGTTTCCAAATCATCAACCCCTAAGAAAGAATGCAAATCTAGACATGAACCCTAACTGCTGGGTGATCATCTAAAACCCTTAACCAGATCAATTCTGAAGAGATCTAATTCTAGAAGCTTCCAAGTCAATGAAGACCTCGATCAACCATGGATCCCTTCTAGTCAATCTACTCTTCAACATCATCCATTTGATGATGCTCTGGTACCTGGCAACCCAACCAAAACATCCCTTCTCATATTCTAGTCAAAAACCCTAACTCTGCCAAATTTGGCTGTCTGGAAATCTCTTTCCAACATCACCTTTTTGGATGCCCCCCTTTCTCAACCCTTGTGCATTTTTGGAAATGCATCTGAACCATCTTGTTAATCATCCTAAGGAATACCAGGGCCCACTCTTGCCCGTGGATAGATCATCCTCCTACCCACTCGTTCTTGATGGTTTTGCAGGCAAGAAAATAACTTTTCCTGCAAATCTAGTCATCATGCCTACTTTGGTAGAAGCTCACACCACCATCCAACCTTCTATGGACCAACTCTTTGCATGGTTGTGTTCTAATAATATAAGTCTATCAACATCTACTTCACTTGTTCCAAATGGATCTTTGTGCTGCTCAAACCCACAAGGTTTTGGAGGCTACTTGATAATCTGCCTTGGCAGGCTTATTTTATTCAAAGTTTGAAAGCCTGTCTTGGTGAACTCAAGCAGGATCAAGCTCAAACCTCGGTACCTTGTTGATGTAAATCACTTGGTCTATCCATACATATATCCCATGCCCCAAGGGGATCTCTGAGCTCCAAGATCCAACATGGTTTTGATGGTATGAAATTAACATCACCCTAGATCCTTAATCTAGGGTATTCCACCAAAATCAACTTGGATTCTCCAATCCCAAGGTTGAAAATGCTTGAAACACCTTTTCTACATCATCTACCTTGATCACCAAGATTTATCAAAAATTCTCCATAATTATTATGGCTCCAAATCTAATAAATCCCTTTAATAGTCAAAATCTTTAAAACTCCTTCCCTAAGGGAAAGTTTGGTGATTGCCAAAACACTTCCCCAAATCTTGGCTCACTTGAGTTTTATATATAATACCCTATCTTCCCACTTAAAAAATAAATATTTTTGAAGAGCTTTATTATTTCTTTTCGCCCTTTTTCTTAAATGGCAGAAACAAGAAATAATTGTCTAAAAATACTTTTCCTTCTCAATAAATCCCAATAAAATTCCCCAAGGTGTAATATGGTATTTGGGACCATCTCACATCAAAAAATCCCCTTCTCCAAAGTAAACTTATCAAATGATATTCTAGAAACTACTTCTGTAGTTTTTGAATAAAGGGATTTAAGTGGACTTTAAATCTTAGAAAAATCCCAAGTAATTCCTGGATATCTACCTTAACCTCATTTATCTACCAGTACCATCTCCCTACCTTGTCTTATACAAAATATTAAACTTCCTTCACAAGCCTCATTTTGATCAAATGTGGCAAACTAAGTAATTAGTGGCTTAAACCAAATTAAAATCACCACCAAGGCTCACCCCCACTCACCACAGCAAACACCATCTCCTCTGGTCGTGATTATTGTAGCTGATCACTGTAGCATGCTTGTCCTCTAGTGCTTGGACACTAGTGATTAGCCTCATATGAGTGTCTTGCCTTGCAAACTTCCTCTTCCCTTTCAACTGAGGCACACTGCTCTCTCTCTGACCTGCTTCCAGGCCAGATACCACCTCCACCGCCCCCAGAAAACCCTCCCCTGGTTTCACCTCTCCCTCCTCTCCCCTCATGGACCATGTCCATGCTGCACCTTCTCCCACTCGAACTTAATAGGCCAGAGGCTGGCCAACACCCTCTCTGCCTCTCATTTGCACCCTCCCACTCCCACTCTCCACCCCTGAGCACCACTCCCCCTCTCCTGCTCTACCCTGCCCATGGGAGAAGAAAAATGGCCCCTCGGCCATCTGCAAGAAATGGTCTGTGTGCTCCCTCAACGGCCTTGACCCCTTTTGCATGTCGTAGTGCTGAAGTCCCCTGTCCATTCTGAGTCTAACCCACCCTTTTTCCGATCTCAAAAGCACCGCAGGTACCAACTCTGGCGATCACTGAGGGTAGCTCCGGGGAACGTGCTCGCGCACGGGGTTGTCCCTGCGTCGGACCAAGCTCTGCTGCCCTTCGCCCGAACCGCCTCCGACCTCTACGTTGCCCAGCACCCTCGCCACCAACATGCACGCCTCCCCGAGGCCTCTCCGACGAGCACCACCGCGGGCGTCGTCGTGCGAGCCACCCCCCATCGTGGAACCCGCCACTACCGCCCCTCCCTGGGCTCGCCTCGGAGTTCTACGTTGTCCTGCACCCTCGCCGTCCCCTTTCTCGCCCTAGGTGAGCTCCCAGCCGCCGCCAGATCCTCCCTAGGGTTTCTGCCCCGCCGTCGCATATCTAGGGAGAAGACGGTCTCCTCGCCGTCAATCTCTCTTTAGACCCAACGGTCCACCGCCGACGATACCCCTTCGCCAGCCCTAGGTCGCCGATAAGCGGGCCCCACCCAGCAGCAGTTTGAACTGTGCTCTCGCGCTGCCCGTCGAGGCACTGGGCCGGTCGGAGCCTTGCAGCCCACCTCCCCCTGCTAGATGCGGCCCATGGATGTTTCTCCTTTTTTTATCTTTTCTTTTTCCAGATCTATTGTTTAGGTTCTTCCGTTTAATTCAAATAAAAATGAAAACCTAGCTATTTTGTCTAGATCTAATTTTTACAAAGTACCCAAGTATTATGTACAACAGGCAGAACCAGCCCCTGGCCCAAAATAACCTTTATTAATTTCTGGCATTTAATCTTCTAAAGAGTATAGTTTACACTAAAAAATTCCTCTGGGAGTGGTACATATCCTTTTGGAATGAAATAAAGTGCCACTGGTAGCTTTTGGAGGTACCCATATCCGGACCTTGGTCTCATGCCAAGGTGAATAGTAGTTTGCCCTTGGTAAAAATAACAACAACAGCTCTGATCTAACTTCATGACTTTCTCTAGGTCAAACCAACATAGGTATTGACCTAAATCCAACTCCCTGTGATGTGGTACACTAAGGTCTACCAAAAACCAGGAGATCAACTTTAATTGAGGCCCTGTTCAATTTTGGTGAATTAATTATCTCTATATATAGTTTTATCACTAGAAACATCATCACAGTAGCTCTGCAACTCCAAAAAGAATGATTCCAATTTCTACAGAAAGGTATTCTAAATACCTATTATGTGTCCTTCGATTCACCTCAAAATCTTTTGTAGAATAACACTGGTGAAAAAGACAAATTGTCCACAGAACTGCCTTTGGGAATTTCCTGAGGGCATTCTGGTAATTATATTTGAGCGATTCCAACTCTCAGTGAACAAGTACATCAAGTATTATCTAACAATCAAAGGAATTAATTTTTCGAGCTCCATAATTTCTATGGTGAATTAATTCCTAAAACTAGAAGTTATTTCACTAGGAAAATCATAACTATTTAAAGAAAAGTGATAAAATAGTGAAACCAATTTTGTTGGTTCCATTTTATCAACATCCACCTGTTGGTATCATGTTTTTACAATGGTATCATACAGAACATGTCTTGGTCCAAAATCCATCTCCTAAGTAATATCTAGACTATATATCCTAAGGGATTTTCTTCCCTAATTCCCAAGACAAGGCCAATCTCATTAATCCATTCTCCCTAAGAACCAATGGTGTGTAAACTTGGTTTACTCTTTGATTGCTGTATGTATGGTAGTTTGTATGCCTTGTGTTGATTGTGGTTTGGTTTGCTTGCATGTGCTTTCTTGACGACGATAGTTGCGGTGAAATCGGAGATCAGAGGATGGGTATTCTTATTGATTATTATGGTTTTCTAAGAAGAAGTCCATGGACAATTATGACATATTTCTGATCATCAGGCAAGCTACCTTCTTGATCATAAGCCTTGTCCTACTATTTTACTTATGCATGCTTTATCTTCTGTTGTTTTAAAACTGCATTGTTTTACTACATGTTGATTGAATATATAGTAGTGGTTTGGCCCCTCCGGACTACTACGCCTTAGTACTACTAAGTACAACCCCCCTTGGTGATACCTAATTGTCCCTAGTAGAGTAGATGGTGCATAACCACCATACCCCTTTGGAGACCCCGATTTAGCCGAAGAGGATGGGAAGACCCCGGAAGAAGTTTTACCAAATGTTTTATGATAAAACCTTGGTGAGGTGGGACCTCCCAAGAGACGTTGAGAAAGAGAAAGGTTTTGTTTTACAAAATGCTGAAGGAAAACCGAAGGAAAAGGGTTTACGAAAACGCACCTGGTTCTCTGCAGTTTTCCTAGAACTATTAACCATGTGCAACCACATTACTCTGGAATGGGACAGGGCTGGATTTGATGTTTGTCTGTTCTGGTATAAGCTGCCTCGCAACTACTACAGGGGACCGGGGATCCCTAGAGGTTGGGCCTTCTCCGATATAGGTCCATGTGAGACATCGACTTGGAGAAGGAACGAAGGGTCGGCAGGCCTCCACGCATGACGTGCACTAAGCGCTTCAGTTGTTCCTTGCCCAACGTCCCGGTTTTGAGGGGATTAACACTCATAGGGTAGGCACTTATATTGGAGTCGTCATCTGGAGAGTCTTGATCGGTTACTCGACCCACGATCGGTGAAGATCAGGGTAGGGTAGCCGAATGGTGTGGGTAAAGTGTACAACCTCTGCAGAGTGTAAATCTATTCGAATAGCCACGTCTGCGGTCACGGACAGTTGGGAAGGTTGCTGTAGATCGGTGCTGGTTTTGTTTTCAAAAAGGATTTTGAAAAAGCAAAAGCTTTGAAAATATTCTTGACCATGGGATGGTCGGAAAGGATCCTTGTTATGACCATGGGATTGTCAGAGAGGGATGGAAGGAGTTTGGTCGTGGGACGACCGGGAGAAGGAACCAAATGGGTGACCCAGTCCTAATGTTTTCCAAAACTTTTCAAAAAGGTTTCCAAAATTGTTTACAAAAGTTTTTCAACAAAGATATGTAGATGCTATATCTACAAGAGAAACTAGTTGAGAAAGAACCCCTCTTGGAGCCCTCCTATTACCACAGCCATATTGCATATCTTATTGCTATTGTTATTTTCCTAAGGTGGTTTGTGAGTACATTCAAAGTACTCACTAGCATTGTCCCTGGCTATTAACTTGGTCAGATCCCAAGAAGAAGGTGGTGATGGCGAGTATGCGAGCTAGGACGTTCTCCCAGTTAGTTGCCTGTAGGTTAAGGCATGGCTCGGGCTCTGCGCTGGATGAAGTCTGCTGCGGATTATTGATGTAGCCATAACGGCATCTCTGTAAGTTTCGAAATTTGGTATATTCTTGGATGTTGTAATGATACGTGTTGGTTATGTGCCACGACTAACTAATCATGGGATCGTGGTTGTATGCATAACAGGGATTCTCGGAGGATTAATCCGGGGGCCCCACAGACTTGGTATCAGAGCCATCCTGACTGTAGGAGAACTTTAGTTAGCATGGTTGTTAGACAGGAAACTTATTTTGAAAACCCCGGCTTTCCAAAAACTAGTTTCTCAATGAGTTTCAAAAGGTTCTACTTCTTCTCTTACTCTAAGTAAATGCTTTCGAAAATGGTTCACTCCAATTCTTGTCCCCAAACTTCAAACCTCCGGATTTTAAATAACGAGGATCTAGAGCCCGGGGAAGACAATGAGAACAAGATAAAGACAAGCAACTACCAGCAAACAAAAGGAGACTACAATATCGCTCTATCAACGGAATCCCCACAATTAGAAGAAACCGGGTGTTGCACTATCAAGAAACGTCCCAGATATGACGAAGGCTTCATCCACAAGATAGTGACTCCAACCTGAAGAAAGATGATATCTAGGGTCAGTAGTCCTAAGAATAGGATTCCCCTACCTCGTGAGTAGTTAACTCCTTAGTCCCTGGCGTTGACCGTGTTTGCTTGCCTAAGTGCATCCTGTGTTGTTTGATGTGTGATGTTTGCCGAGGAGATTGCGATTCTCTCGCTCTGTTCGCCTTGTTCGTATGTTCTGGTTTGCTTTGACCTCCTTAAAATTGTGACTCGAGGAGCGATAACCCACCTAGTAACTCAGGAAACCCCTGTGCTAGCTGTCGGTAATAAGACCCAGACTAACCTGGAGAGGATATGAGAGGGAAAGCATCGCAAGAACCCGGAGTTCGACATCGCCAAGTCAGAATCAACTCGAAGATTTCACCCCCAGCAAGAAGGCATACCCCGTCAAACTCACCTCGCAAGACTCGTCAATAGCACCACACTCCCTTGTTCCTCTGTCTACTACAACAAGAATCCCGTTGAAGCCGGACGTCGATCACCGAAGGATCCTCAATATCCCCCAGAAATCACCTGATAAGTCAACCAAGACAAAAAGTGAAGACCTACCCACACTAAACTTTAGTGTATTAGAGCTTCTGACCGCTTCAGGAGACTAACTAACCAAGTCGACCCTACCCAAACTAATAGAATGTTCCTCCCTAGAGGGTCAGAACTACCCCTGAAGTCAGATGATTAGGAAGTGTGAAGACAACAAGCCCACTCCGCCATCGAACCGAGGCAACGCAAGAAATGCCAATGAAGACAGCTTACCCGACGCCGATTGCTTCAAACCTGTCTAACTACTAGCAAGAAGAGTCGTAAACCGCTAATTTACCTTGAGCTAACCACCCTAAAGGCCTCGATAGGAAACCAGCCCAGCCAAGGTTGATAAAATAAGGCATCAGTCGACGACCTCAGCTCAAGACTCCGGGAAGATACAACATTCCGCTAACATTAGATCATCCCTCCAAGACAGAAGATCCACATCCCTCCCGAAGCACCTTAGTGAAGATCTAAGGTGGAAAGATTGTGTCTTTCCACTCAATCTCTAGAAGACTGTCCACCGGAAGGTACCTCAGAAAAGATCCCCAGTTCCGACATCTTTTCGCCAAGTAGCAACTCACGGTTCATCCGAGGAGAAACGAACTGAAGATTCTACACAGTCCCTCCGCTACTTCAGCTGAAGACCCACCCGAAGGACCACCGAACTTCAATCTTTGTGTGCACCGACGAGTCGAAGGACATGTCGGGTGAGCTTGGCCTGCTTAGGGGAGGCAGACTATTGTCTGTCGACTCCTTCAATCTTGCGAGCTCCTTCTGCATGCCGAAGGACTAGGAGATTCTGTTGAATTCCCTGTCGCAGTTGTCGGACCTCTCGAAGTTCCCTTTGATTGTCATAATGACGTTTGGACCTGGCATTTTCATCTGCAGGCAGGCGTAGTGCGGCACTTCCATGAACCTAGTGAACACGATGCGTCCGAGGATGCAGTGGTACTGTGAAGGCTAGTCGATGACTTCGAAGTCGATGTGTTCGCGTCGAAAGATTTTTGGTGTGCCGAAGATGATGTCGAGGTTGATTTTGCCCACGGGATATATGCCAATTCCTAGGACGATGCCGTGGAACGTCGTGTCTGAGACCTCCAGACATGTTAGAGGGATCCTCATTGCACGCAAGGTACTTGCGAACATGAGGTTAATGCCACTTCCACCGTCGAAGCGTCCGATCTGTGCCTCGAGTACGAGGGGACAGTGGCCTGGATGAGGGACTTGGCGCGGATGGTCGCGCTTGTCGAAGGTGATGCAGGAGTCGCTTCGATTGAGGTACTCGGTGGTGGAGGGCAGGGAGTTTTTCGTCAAGTTGACTTGGCGAGTGATGGCCTTCTGTACCCGATTTCAGGGGCGTCCCTTTTGGATCATCATGTTGCCTACGACCCGTGGGTATGGCTCGCCTCCGTGATGCTGGACTAGTGCAGTCGCGGGTGGTGGTGGTCCGAGCGGTGGTGGAGGAGCTCCATGTGCCACAGCGCCTAGGGCGGTTCCATAACCCATGTTGATCACGTCGTGATTCATTCGAGCCAGGCCCTCATGGAGTTTGAGGAACTCACAGCAGTCCTTGAGGGGGTGGCTGGATTTCTTCTTGCCGTCGTGCTTGTTGATGTAGAAGTGCACATTGCATGGCCTGGACAGTTTGTCCTTGATAGATGCTGCGGGTGCCTCTTCGCGAGTGCGGCGTTGCCATAATTGTGTGGTTTTCCTGGAGTCGCGGTATCTGCCACTGTGATACCCGCTGTTGCGGTTGTCATCGCGTTTGTCGGTGTAGCCAGCTGTGACCATATTGATGTCGTCGCGGTCGTCGTAGATGCGCCATTCGACGCTTGCTTCGGCGGTCGCGTCTGCGTTCGAGTTCCGCTTCGTCGTTGGAGTGAACGCGGTTTTTCACCGAGTCTTCTCCATCTGCCCACCGATTCGCGATTTCCATCAGGTGGTCAATCGTTTTGGGCTTCGAGTGGCCCAACTCCTCCCTAAGCTCTATGCGGCGAATACCGTCGTTGAACGCGTCGATCGCGTGGTCCTCCGAGATGTTTTCTGCGGAGTTCTTGATGATGGACCACCTCTGGATGTACGAGCGCAACGACTTGCCAGACCTTTGTTGGCAACCTCTTAATTCTTCGATTGATGCGGGACTTTTGTATGTGTCCTTGAAGTTGCGGATGAAGCTGTAGACCAGCTCTTCCCAGCTGCGAATATATCCGTGCGGGAGGTTGTTGAGCCATGTGCGAGCGGCCCCCTACAGTTGTAGCTGCAGGCATTGCATGGCCATGCTTGGACTCCCGCCGTGGAGCCTGACGGAGGAGATGTGGTCCTCCAACCAAATTTTTCGGGTCCTGCAGACCATCAAACTTTGGGTTCTCCGATAGGAGTTTGAAACCCTTAGGCATTCGCTTCTACCTAATGGCTCTCCTGAACCATCTGGCGCCCTAGAGCTCCACATCTTTGTCCTCTGAGTCAGTCGAACGAGCACTTCGTGCGCCCATCTTATCGACTTTGCACTATGTGATGTCATCACACCCGTCGTAGTCGTGGTCGTGCCGTCGTAAACGGCGACGTCGAGACAGGTTGTGGCTATCATCGCTGGACGAGGGCGAGGAGTAGCGCTTTGCTAGAGCCTTGCCCTTCTTCGGCTCCGGCGGTGGCTCCTTGTCGAGGGCGGCCTCGATAAATCCCAAGTCCGCGATCGTATATCAGTGCATGGAGGCTCGTGGATCTCCAGTTGGCGACTGGTTGTTGAGGAGGTACATGGTGGTTGCCGTCACCATAGCTTGCGGCGTCTTCGGGAGCACATTGCCACGCGTATCCATCGTCATGGAGCCAAAGTCGAGGACCTTTGTGGATTCTACACGCTCTTGCTCGGTGAGGTGGGCTAGTCGAGATCGCCTCTTGTTAGCAACGTACTCGTTGCATTTGGAGGAGGATCCTCCGTTGGAGGAGAGCCCGACTCGTTGGAGGCTCAACTCGTCTACTGCCTTTTTACGCGCTTCGAGTTGCGCGATTGTATGTAGCTGGCATTTGTATTCCTCCTTCAGGAGCCAATGGTAGCCCATCAGCAGTTCTTGCGGGGAGCCGAAGGGTAGAGGGTTGCCTCGTAGGGCTTCTCCCCAGTGTTTTCATTCACAATGGTTGGCGGCTCTGCTCCATTGTTGACAAGTGTGCCGTTGCCACCGTTGGTGGGGCCGCCATTAGGTATGCCACCATTGGGCGGGTCACCGTTGGGTATGCCACCATTTCGTGGGCCGGTACCATATCCGTTGCCCGCGTTGTTGCGATTGGCGGATGTGTCACCAGCTTTGATGACGGTGCACATGAAGTGGTTGGGGAAGCTGTTGCTTCCGCAACTTTCAGATCCGGAGCCGTATGGTCCATCTTCAGTGGCTAGGTCACCCAGATCGGATCCGCGACTGCTGTCACTATCTGTGCTCTTGGTTGTTGCCGAGGCGTTGAGCTCGCTAAGGGTACCGATTGGTGGAGGGAACCATGATGCTGGAGCAATCGACGGTGTTGTCGGCTAGTCAGGCATGCGAAGCGTGCCTAACTGGCCCACTTGGAAGCGGAGGCTCCCGATTGCTAGGCTGACCCCGTCGCCCACGGACTCGGAATCCGAGCGAGTGGCCGGCATGTGGATGGTGAAGTCGAACGCGCCGAAGAGCTCGTGAATCTCCGCTGTTACGGAGTTGTAGATCGCGGTTGATGGGGCTGAAGAAGCCGCAACATCAGCACTCCCTATTCCCACAGACGGCGCCAATTGACAAGGGTTTAACTCGTCAATTCCCATTGTTATGGGCTTGGGTTTTGGAGAAGGAGGGACCGCTGGAGGCATCAGTCGGCTAGCAAACAAGCACACAGGGACGCAAGGTTTACCCAGGTTCAGGCCTCGTACAGGTGCCTACTCCTGCTTGTTTGCTCTTGGAATTAACGAAGGAATCAAAGATTACAATGGTGCGCAGATGCAATCTGGCGAAGGTTGTGGAAACTAGGGTTGCGTGTGTCCTCCTCGCCACCCCCTCCTAGCCTTTATATAGATAGGCTAGTTCTCGGGTAGCAGGTCGAGTCAGTTACAGATTAGGATTTTTCCTTTAAACTTTCTATCTTAAGTTTCTTCTTGTCTTGCAAGTAATCGAGAGTCCGTGGGCCACTCGAATTCTACATTGGTCCTTGGCAAAGTCATGGGCTTCTGCCGTATCTAGACCGTTTATACCAAACTCGAGTACCTGTAGGGTATACCCATGTCACAATGACTCTGGTGTATCCTTATGTGGTTTTTTAAAGAACAGACATGCAATGAACTCTGGTGGATCCATATGTGGTTTGTGACAAGAACACACATGCAATCACACTGGTGGATCAATATGTGGTTTCTAAAAAGAACAGACATGCAATGACACTAGCGGATCCATATGTAGTTTGTGTAAAGAACAGACATGCAATGACTCTAGCTGTGGTTAATGAAAAGAACAGACATGCAATGACTCTGATGGATCCATATGTGGTTTGTGAAAAGAATACACATGCAATGACTATAGCTGTGGTTTGTGAGAAGAACACACATCCAATGACACTGGTGGATCCATGTTCGATTTGTGAAAGAACAGACATGCACTGACTCTAGGTGTGGTTCATGAAAAGAACACACATCCAATGACATTGGTGGATCCTTATCTGGTTTGTGAAAAGAACACACATGTAATGACTCTACCTATGGTTTTTGAAATGAACACACATGCAATCACACTGGTGGATCGATATGTGGTTTGTAAAAAGAACACACATGCAATGACTCTGGTGGATCCATGTGATTTATCAAAAGAACAGACATGCAATGACTCTAGCTGTGGTTAATGAAAAGAACACACATGTAATGATACTGGTGGATCCTTATGTGGTTTGTGAAAGAACACACATGCAATGACTCAAGCTATGGTTTGTGAAAAGAACAGACATGCAATGACATTAGTGGATCCATATGTGGTTTGTGAAAAGAATAGACCTGCAATGACTCTAGTTGTTGTTTGTGGGAAGAACAGACATGCAATGACACTGGCTGTGGTAAATGAAAAGAATAGACATGCAATAAATATGATGGATCCATATGTGGTTTGTGAAAACAACACATGCAATGACTCTAGTTGTGGTTTGTGGAAAGAACAGATATGCAATGACACTGGTGGATCGATATGTGCTATGTGAAAAGAATAGACATGCAATGACTCTAGTTGTGGTTTGTGTAAAGAACACACATCCAATCACACTGGTGGATCCATATGTGGTTTGTGAAAAAAACAGACATGCAATGACGTGGTTCATGAAAAGAACACACATGCAGTGACACTGGTGGATCCATATGTGGTTTGTGGAAAGAACAGACATGCAATGACTCTAGCTGTGGTTAATAAAAAGAATAGACATGCAATGACTATGATGGATCCATATGTGGTTTGTGAAAAGAAAAAACATGTAATGAATCTAGATGTGGTTTGTGAAAAGAAAAAACATGCAATGACTCTAGCTGTGGTTTGTGAAAAGAACACACATGCAATGACTCTGGTGTATCCTTATGTTATTTGTGAAAAGAACAGAGATGCAATGACTCTAGTTGTGGTTTGTGAAAAGAAAACACATGCAATGACTTTGGTGGATCCATATGTGGTTTGTGAAAAGAACAGACATGCAATGACTATAGCTTTTGCTTGTGGGAAGAAAAGACATGCAATGACACTGGCTGTGGTTAATGAAAATAATAGACATGCAATGACTATGATGGATCCATTTGTGGTTTTTGAAAAAAAACACATGCAATGCCTCTAGCTGTGGTTTGTGAAAAGAACACATGCAATGACTCTAGTGTATCCTTATGTGCTTTGTAAAAAGAATAGACATGCAATGAACTCTGGTGGATCCATATGTGGTGTGTGAGAAGAACACACATGCAATGACACTGGTGGATCAATATGTGGTTTGTGAAAAGAACAGACATGCAATGACACTGGTGGATCCATATGTGGTTTGTGAAAAGAACATACATGCAATGACTCTAGGTGCGGTTAATGAAAACAACAGACATGCAATGACTCTAATGGATCCATATGTGGTTTGTGAAAAGAACACACATGCAATGACTCTATGTGTGGTTCGTGAGAAAAACACACATCCAATGACACTGGTGAATCCATGTGTGGTTTGTGAAAGAAGACACATGCACTGACTCTAGCTGTGGTCCATGAAAAGAACACACATGCAATCACACTGGTGGATCTATATGTGGTTTGTGAAAATAACACACATGCAATGACACTGGTGGATCCATGTGTGGTTTGTGAAAGAACAAACATACACTGACTCTAGGTGTGGTTCATGAAAAGAACACACATGTAATCACACTGGTGGATCCATATTTGGTTTGTGAAAAGAACACACATGCAATGACGCTGGTGGATCCATATGTAGTTTGTGAAAAGAAAAGACATGCAGTGACTCTAGCTCTGGTTTGTAAAAATAACAGGCAATACAATTACACTGGCCGTGGTTAAGGAAAAGAACAGACATGCAATAACTGTGATGGATTCATATGTGGTTTGTGAAAAGAACAAACATGCAATGACACTAGTGGATCCATATGTCGTTCATGAAAAGAACAGACATGCAATGACTCTAGTTGTGGTTAATGAAAAGAACAGACATGCAATGACTCTGGTGGATCCATGTGTGGTTTATGAAAAGAACACCCATGCAATGAATCTAGCTGTGGTTTGTGAGAAAAACACACATCTAATGACACTCGTAAATCCATGTGTGGTTTGTGAAAGAAGAGACATGCACTGACTCTAGTTGTGGTTCATGAAAAGAACACACATGCAATCACACTGGTGGATCCATGTGTGGTTTGTGAAAGAACAGACATGCACTGACTCTAGGTGTGGTTCATGAAAAGAACACACATCCAATGACACTGGTGGATCCTTATGTGGTTTGTGAATAGAACACACATGCAATGGCTCTAGCTGTGGTTTGTGAAAAGAAAACACATGCAATCACTGGTGGATCCATATTTGGTTTGTGAAAAGAACACACATGCAATGACTCTGGTGGATCCATGTGGTTTGTGAAAAGAACAGACATGCATTGACTTAGCTGTGGTTAATAAAAATGACACACATGCAATGACACTGGTGGATCCTTATGTCGTTTGTGAAAGAACACACATGCAGTGACTCTAGCTGAGGTTTGTGAAAAGAACACACATGCAATGACACTGTTGGATCCATTTGTGGTTTGTGAAAAGAACAGACATGCAATGACTCTAGCTGTTGTTTGTGGGAAGAACAGACATGCAATGACAGTGGCTGTGGTTAATGAAAAGAATAGACATGCAATGACTATGATAGATCCATATGTGGTTTGTGAAAAAAACACACATGCAATGACTCTAGCTGTGGTTCGTGAAAAGATCAGTTATGCAATGACACTGGTGGATCCATATGTGGTTTGTGAAAAGAACAGACATGCAATTACTCTAGCTGTAGTTTGTGAAAAGAACACACATCCGATCACACTAGTGGATCCATATGTGGTTTGTGAAAAGAATAAACATCCAATGACTCTAGCTGTGGTTCATGAAAAGAACACACATGCAATGACCCTAGTGGATCCATATGTGGTTTGAGGAAAGAACAGACATTCAATGACTCTAGCTGTGGTTAATGAAAAGAACAGACATGCAATGACTATGATGGATCCATATGTGGTTTGTGAAAAGAACACACATGCAATAACGCTAGCTATGGTTTGTGAAAGGAACACACATGGAATGACTCTGGTATATCCTTCTGTGGTTTGTGAAAAGAACAGACATGCAATGACTCTAGCTGTCGTTTGTGAAAAGAATACACATGCAATGACTGTGGTGTATCCTGATGTGGTTTGTGAAAACAATAGACATGCAATGAACTCTGGTGGATCCATATGATGTTTGTGAGAAGAACACACATCCAATGACACTAGTGGATCCATATGTGGTTTGTGAAAAGAACAAACATGCAATGACTCTAGCTGTGGTTTCTGAAAAGAACACACAATACAATGACTCTGGTGGATCCATATTTTGTTTATGGAAAGAGCACACATGCAATGACTCTACCTGCGGTTAATGAAAAGAAAACACATGAAATGACTCTAGTGGATCCATGTGGTTTGTGAAAAGAATAAACATGCAATGACTCTAGCTATGGTTAATGAAAAGAACACACATGCAATGACCTTGGTGGGTCCATATGTGGTTTGTGAAAAGAACAGACATGCAATGAACTCTGGTCGATCCATATGTGGTTTGTGAGAAGAACACACATGCAATGACACTGGTGGATCAATATGTGGTTTGTGACAAGAACAGACATTTAATGACACTAGTGGATCCATATGTGGTTTGTGAAAAGAACAAACATGCAATGACTCTAGCTGTCGTTAATGAAAAGAATAGACATGCAATGACTCTGATGGATCCATATGTGGTTTGTGAAAAGAACACACTTGCAATGACTCTAGTTGTGGTTTGTGAGAAGAAAACACATCCAATGACACTGGTGGATCCATGTGTGGTTTGTGAAAGAACAGACATGCACTGCCTCTAGGTGTGGTTCATGAAAAGAATACACATGCAATCACACTGGTGGATCGATATGTGGTTGGTGAAAAGAACACACATGCAATGACACTAGTGGATCCATGTGTGGTTTGTGAAACAACATACATGCACTGACTCTAGGTGTGGTTCATGAAAAGAACACACATTCAATGATACTGGTGGATCCTTATGTGGTTTGTGAAAAGAACACACATGCAATGACTCTAGCTGTGGTTTGTGAAAAGAACACACATGCAATCACACTGGTGGATCGATATCTGGTTTGTGAAAAGTATACACATGTGATGACTCTGGTTGATCCATGTGGTTTGTAAAAAGAACACACATTCAATGACTCTAGCTATGGTTAATGAAAAGAACACACATGAAATGACACTAGTGGATCCTTATGTGGTTTCTGAAAGATCGCACATGCAATTACTCTATCTGTGGTTTGTGAAAATAATAGACATGCAATCACACTGGTGGATCCAGATTTGGTTTGTGAAAAGAACACACATGCAATGACACTAGTGGATCCATATGTGGTTTGTGAAGAGAACAAACATGCAATGACTCTAGCTCTGGTTTGTGAAAAGAACAGGCAATACAATGACACTGGTTGTGGTTAAGGAAAAGAACAGATATGCAATGACTATGATGGATCCATATGTGGTTTGTGAAAAAAATAGACATGTAATGACTCTAGCCGTGGTTCATGAAAAAATAGACATGTAATGACTCTAGCCGTGGATCCATATGTGGTTTGTGGAAAGAACAGACATGCAATGAATCTAGCAGTGGTTAATGAAAAGAACAGACAAGCAATGACTTTGATGGATCCATATGTGGTTTGTGAAAAGAAAAAATATGCAATGACTCTAGCTGTGGTTTGTGAAAAGAACACACATGCAATGACTCTGGTGTATCCTTATGTTCTTTGTGAAAATAATAGACATGCAATGACTCTAGCCGTGGTTTGTGACAAGAACACACATGCAATGACTATGATGGATCCATATGTGGTTTGTGAAAAAACACATGCAATGACTCTACCTGTGGTTTGTGAAAAGAACACACATGCATGACTCTGGTGTATCCTTATGTGGCTTGTGAAAAGAACAGACATGTAATGAACTCTAGTGGATCCATATGTGGTTTGTCACAAGAACACACATGCAATGACACTGGTGGATCAATATGTGGTTCGTGAAGAGAACAGACATGCAATGACACTTGTGGATCCATATATGGTTCGGGATACATGCAATGACAATAGCTGTGGTTAATGAAAAGAACGGACATGCAATGACTCTGATGGATCCATATGTGGTTTGTGAAAAGAACACACATGCAATGACTCTAGCTCTGGTTTGTAAGAAGAACACACATCCAATTTCACTGGTGGATCCATGTGTGGTTTGTGAAAGAACAAACATGCAGTGACTCTAGCTATGGTTCATGAGAAGAACGCACATGCAATCACACTGGTGGATCGATATGTGGTTTCTGAAAAGAACACATATGCAATGACACTGGTGGATCCATGTGTGGTTTGTGAAAGAACAGACATGCACTGACTCTAGGTGTGGTTCATGAAAAGAACACACATCCAATGACACTGGTGGATCCTTATGTGGTTTGTGAAAAGAACAAACATGCAATGACTCTAGCTGTGGTTTGTGAAAAGAACACACATGCAATCACACTGGTGGATCCATATGTGGTTTGTGAAAAGAACATACATGCAATGACTCTAGCTGTGGTTAATGAAAAGAACACACCTGCAATGACACTGGTGGATCTTTATGTGGTTTGTGAAAGAACACACATGCAATGACTCTAGCTATGGTTTGTGATAAGAACACACATGCAATGAAACTGGTGGATGCATATGTGGTTTGCGAAAAGAACAGACATGCAATGACTCTAGCTGTTGTTTGTGGGAAGAACAGACATGCAATGACACTGGCTGTGGTTAATGAAAAGAATAGGCATGCAATTACTATGATGGATCAATATGTGGTTTGTGAAAAAAACACATGGAATGACTCTAGCTATGCTTTGTGAAAAAAATAGACATGCCATGACACTGGTGGATGCATATGTGGTTTGTGAAAAGAACAGACATGCAATGACTCTAGTTGTGGTTTGTGAAAAGAACACACATGCAATGACACTAGTGGATCCATATGTGGTTTGTGGAAAGAATAGACATTTAATGAATCTAGTTGTGGTTAATGAAAAAATAGACATGCAATGACTATGATGGATCCATATGTGGTTTGTGAAAAGAACAGACATGCAATGACTCTAGCTATGGTTCATGAAAAGAATACACATGTAATGACACTAGTGGATCCAAATGTGGTTTGTGGAAAGAACAGACATTCAATAACTCTAGATGTGGTTAATGAAAAGAACAGACATGCAATGACTATGATGGATCCATATGTGGTTTGTGAAAAGAACAGACATGCAGTGACGCTAGCTATGGTTTGTGAAAAGAACACACATGGAATGACTCTTGTGTATCCTTATGTGGTTTGTGAAAAGAACAGACATGCAATGACTCTAGCTGTGGTTTGTGGAAAGAACACACATGCAATGACTCTGGTATATCCTTATGTTGTTTGTGAAAAGAACAGACATGCAATGACTCTAGCTGTGGTTTGTGAAAAGAAAGTACAAGTTTATTCTGGACCAATTGATGGGTCCGACTGACCTAGAGACATGGTACACATGGACCCTTTTTGAATAGTTGAGAACCCTCTAACACATGCAATGACTCTGGTGGATCCATATGTGGTTTGTGAAAAGAATACACATGCAATGATGTCGTCGGATTGATGACAAGTACGCCATGAGGGGGTCCTCGAGGCGTGCGGAAGAGAGGGGTGTGAGACATACGGTATTCTGGGATGGTGAACACACAAGTTTACCCAGGATCGAATCCGCCGGCTTTGGACGGATCCTACTCCTGCTAGCAATCCAATAATACGGTAGAGCCAGAATATGGGTTACAAGGGTCTCACCTGTGCGAGTTGAGATTGTAGACTATTGAGGTATGCCCTAAAGGCTCTCCCTAGGGCGGATTTTATAGATATCCGGCCTAGGGTTTACAGGAGAGATCTATCAGGCTACGAGTAAGAGTTGGTTACAGAGTACATCTTGAACTACAAGTAACATTATGGGCCTAAGTCGGTAAGTCTTCTGGGCCTTCCCGTAGCCGGATTGGACTCCGTCTTTCTCCCTGACTGGGCCGCCCGTGAAGTAAAGCTCTAACCCGAAGTGGGCCACCCTGGTCAGTGAGGAACTGTGAGGATACCCGAAAAGTATATCCCCAACAGCAGCCCCCGGAGGCCTTCAAGATCCAAAATCGGATTTATCATCGTATAGCTTGATCTTCGGCTTGTAGAATCTTGAAGGGTTCCTGAAACTTCACAACAAAAAATACGATCCAGGTCTTAAAAAATAAGTCAGACCTATCAACAGGTTACTCGGATTTTCTAGCTTGATTTCAAACTAAGTCGGAACTTGGTCTCTAACGCCATCTGACACAAGTCATGGTAAGTCACGCCATCTGACAGGCATTCCGTCAGCACGACCTTTGGTGGGTTCGCAGTTCGCGAAACCGAGGCGTCGTTTCAATGCGTGCGTGGAGATCGAGGCGACATAATCATCACGTGGGTCCTTCCCAGTTCCTTCCATGACGCGTGGCGGTTACACTGTAGCATTTGCACGAATCTTGGCGAAGTTAGGTGGATACAAGGGGTTAGGATTTTCTCCTTCTCCTTTCACCAGTCCTTTGCCTTTTCCTCTCCTCCCAATCTCCCTGCGCGCACTGAGCTCCCCGTTCCCCCCCACAGAACTGCCAGTGCCACCCATTCTAGGTCAACTGCTCGCCAGATAAATGGCTTCATCTTCCTCCTCTGGCTTGGCGGCAGTGGCGGCGGCGGCGACGGCGGAAACGGTGGCGGAGAAAGAGAGCTTTCGCGGGATCTAGATTCCCTGCGCGCTCAACGACGAGGGTCTCAATAACGTGGAGAAGGAAGGGCTCCTCACCGCCGCCGACTGGCGGAGCGGCTTCGAGGAAACCGTCCCCAACCCACGCGACGGTGAGCGGGTCCACTTCGGCACCCATCTCGACCGAGGTTTGTCGTTTCCTCCCTCGCAAATCTTCTCTGAGGTGATTGATCATTACGAAGTTCAACTCCATCATCTTCCTCCCAACTCTCTTTTAGAGATGAGCGCTTACGCATCTTTGTGTGAGGGATTTCTCGGCATTAGGCCTAGTTTGACTCTTTTCCGGTATTATTTTCATGTCCAGAGAAACTCCGTTACCGCCAGTGTTCCTTATATCACCGATACTATTAGCTTTTTGCTTGGACGCGAGCGCGCGTATCCCAAAATTGTAGCTAGTGACTCGGTCAAACATTGGCCAGCCACATTCTTCTATCATAGGGATATTCCGGCTCCCGGCAAAGCTATTGCTTTGTCGGCTTTTGTTGACGGAGCTGCCATGGCCCAACCGTCTTGGGACGAGGCTGCTCCGGCTTTCTCTGACGATCTGATCCTTGCTAAGAGGCTGATCGAATATTTGATCAAACACAAGGGACTGAAGGGATCCGACTTAGTCCAATGCTGGGTCTCACATCGGATCCAGCCCCTTCAGTACCATGGGGATCGACTAATGCTCTCCATCACGTCATCCAAGAAAGACTCCCTCCGCATCAGCCCCAAATCCTACACCACTCAGGGCTACATAAGCCAGATCAAGTGGCTGATAAGGGAGCGGATCGAGAGGAGAATCCCGGAGGTTTCTCTGGATATGCACACGGCGGAAAACTCCGTAGTGCTGGTAAGCTTCCATCAGTACACCTTTTAGGTGTTTTAATCTTTGAGTTATACTGCAATGCTGATATGTTTTCTTATTTTCAGCTTGCTGACCTCACCGAGTCAGAACTTGCTCCGCTCGAAGGATATCCTCCTGAGTTTTCTCAGGAGACAGAAGTAGTTCCATTGCCGGACCATGCGCTCAAGAAGTGCTAAGCTCCGATATTGGCTGTTGGCACAAGGGAGGTGCCAGTCATGAAGAGGTAACTTTCAATCACAACTTCCGCCTTTGTACTTTACTCAAATTTCTTTCTGAGATGTAATGTTTCCGACTTTACTACATTCTCAAAGCAAAACATCTCATCAAGGGCAAGGGGAAAGGGATTTCTTCGAAGCCCTTGCGATAGACGAAGCTTACCATAGCTTCTCCTACCGTGGCTCCTCCGACTCTTGCCCCTCAACCTTCTGCAACGCCGGCGATCACTCCTTCTTCGGTCATCGCAGAAGATCCGGCTCCTTCCACGGAGCATGCGATCCTTGAATCGCATACTGACGTCACCATGGGTGAGTCAGATCTAGATAAGGGTGAACCCTCTTTGGGTAATGATCCCTCGGAAGAAACCTTCGCCAAAAACCTTATCAACAATCCGGGACTTGCCAAGTTTGGCCTGTCCCTGAAATCTGCAGAAGAAATCCAGCGGCTCGCCAGGCAATGCCTGGAGAAAAGTACTTTATCTACCGAAGAAGAAACGCAAGAAGAAGAGGACGTCAAGTTCTCCGACCTTCTCGCCCAGGTGCGCCTTTGCGACGAGAGGATTAGGACTGGTGAGCTTCCAACAGCCCTAGTGATTCCTCTGACTCTCGCCAAAAAGGTGGCCGCTGAAGTGAACGCGGGTTTGGATAAACTCACTCGCGAACAATATGTAAGTCGGAATTCCAACTCATGTTTTTCCTTTATTTCATATCATATCCTCTAGCCCCCAAGCATGAAGTAGGATATATAATCCGGGTTTATGCTTCATTAGGATGCGAAAGAACGAACTAGTGTAGCCCCCAAGGCTCGTGCTGATATTAGAAAAAATATTAGCCCGAGTCTTAAGTAGCTTTCTGACTTTGGGTATTCTGACTTACAGAAAGTATGTTCCTATAACCAGGACTTACTGAGGAATGTCTGCGATAAGCGGAGAGAGATCAAAGCTCTCCGGCTTAAAAATGCTGAACTTAAAGTTGCCAAGGATGAGGCCGAAGGTAAGCATTCCGAGACTCAAACCTTGTCTTTGTTATTTTCAATGTCGAATTTTTCTGAACTGTTGTTCTTTTTTAACTTACAGCGTTGGTGAAACAATCTTGCGCCATTATCAAAGAGGCCGAGAACCTCAAGACCTTGGTGGTGGAGAACAAAGAGCTTCACCAAGAGTTGGATAAACTCAAGGTGGATCATGAAAAGAGCATAGCTCAAGTCCTTGAATCCTCCTCCATGGCTACTGAAGAGCGTGATCGCAAGATCGCTGCTCAAGATAAAACAATCTCGGACCTCAAGAATGATTTTAGCAGAGAGAGGGTCCTTTCCCAGGCTCTCCGGGCTGAACTCCAGAGTCTCTAGGAGGAGAGGACCAAAATTGATGACGTCATTTTCGGTGTCATGGTGGTGTCACGGAAGATGCCATGTATAGGATAAATGTGGGGACTAAATGCACTAAGGGAATCCAGGGAGGGATAGTGTGGTCATTCCACACACGAAAGCTTTGTATTTGATTCACCTTCACAGATTACAAGTGCTCCTAGAGCTGTATTGGAGAGAGGAGGAAGAAGGGACTCTCTTACTCTCACCACTCGCTTGCCCTCAGGAACTAACTAGTCAATGGGTCTCCACTTATATAGGGGTGGCTAGGTCTCCACTTAGGGCATACGTGGAGGTATATTCTAGGGAATATGCCTCCTCCCAAAATAGTAAGCCGACCGGGTCACTTTTCCCCCGCGTCATCCATGTAGAGGCTACGTGAGCCTCTGCGGCGCCTGCGTCACCCGACATTGGCTTCGTCACCTTTGTCGGCCACGCCTCGGTGGTCCGGCCTCTGTCCGCTTCGCTCACACTCTGCATACAGTAATCACCTTTGACCAGCGAGATACCTTTCTTCTCTTACAAGCTTGATATAACCCGGATCCCACATAGTTGATCCGGCCACACATGTTCCTGCATACAAGTTAGATACATCTCACCGACATATGGGTTAAGTCGGTTGAGACCAAGTTAGGTGGACGTCCCCTAGTCCGGGTTACTCCGTGATCCGGCCTGCCTTGAGGTGACTCGGCCAACACTTGCTTTGACCTTGTCGTACCTCGGCTAACTAGGCCTTTATACCCCGGCGTGACCCTACCCGGGGTATCCCCCCAACATTAGTCGCCGAAGATGGTGCGCTCTTAGCTGCCTTAGCTGCTAAGGCCACAATAGGTTCAATTTAACTGAGCTTTGTGTTCCTCTTCCGAGTTATCTCCTATCTCGGATTCTATGGGTTTACTTCCCTTGGCACATTCCAAGTTTTTACTCGCTAGCCAGGTTACCACATACCCATCCGGGTCATTCTTCCTTCTCTCGTACGCTTCCCCACGTGGAGGCTAATCATCACATCGCCTCATTTTAAGGGCCAGCTACAATAACCGCC
This sequence comes from Avena eriantha, assembly GCA_910589775.1. NCBI lineage: Eukaryota > Viridiplantae > Streptophyta > Magnoliopsida > Poales > Poaceae > Avena > Avena eriantha. The sequence continues at coordinate 144,943,797 of OU342745.1, forward strand.
GCATTAATTGTCAATTATCACTGTAGCGCACATCACATCGTGCCTGCCTCCTCGTTAACTGCATCATAACGTCACGTCATAGGATCCGCTGCGCCCTATGGCCCTTCGTGTGGCTCGTCGCTGATTGGCTGATCCGGACCATACGTGGCCACACCGTGTGGCTAGCCCGCAAAACGCGATCCCACTACCCCCTTACGGGAGTGGTTAAATAGGGGAGGGGCGCGCCCCTTGGGTCATTTCCCCGCTCCCACGCCCTCTGCCTCTGCCTTTTCCTCTTCTTCTCGGTCGACAGCGCCGCCGGCACCGCATCTGAGCAGCAGCGCCGCCGCCGTACTGCTTCCACGCGCTCCAGCGCCGCCGCCACCTCCGCGCATCTCCTCCGCCACGGGTCCTCGCCAGTCCAGGCCGCTGCCTCCCTCCACCGCTAGCGCAAGTGAGGAGAGCGACCTCGAGATGACTGAGGAGGACTCTCCGTCGCCGAACAGGAGATGGAAGAAGACGCGGTGCACGCAGACCGCGGCGCGTGGTCCGGATCCTGGGTCTACCAGGATGACCTGGATTGGCTTTACCATACCAGGCGCATCCCGGAGGGCGTCGCCGCGCGCCTGGCTTCCGCCGAACTTGCCCCCTCACCCAATCCGGGTGAGTATGTCGTGTTCCTATCGCACTTCCAGCGGGGGTTCAGTCTGCCAGTTAGCGATTTTTTCCATGACTGGCTAAACACATACGAGCCTCAGCCGCACCACCTTCCAGCCAATGCCATCACATCTCTCTCCGCCTTCGCCTCCACGATCGAAGGTTATGCCGGACTATGGCCTACAAAGGTGCTATGGATCCGGTTCTTCGGCCTTCGCCGGAACGTAATTCTGAATGTAGATCTAGAGCCGGAGGATAAACAACTCACGCAGTTCGGGGCTGCGTCAATCTCTCCTCGGAAGTTGTCCATCTTCCCCCAAGTCACATGGCTTGACTCTTGCAAGGGATGGGCCCGGACTTTCTTCTACGTCCGAAACAGCACCACCGAGGACCTGATCCGGTTGCGCCCCTATACTCCGGGTCCTCCTAACCCAGATTTGTGGGACGTTATCCCCAAGAAGCCCACAGTTTTGGCTAACCAGGTCAACAAGAGATTCAAGGAGCTGAAGGAACTCAGACTGCGCAATGAGTACGCCATGATCACATTTGTCCACAACCAGATCTCCCCCCTCTAGAAACGCACACATAAAGTGTGTCACATGAGCTGGGGTCGCGACCCCAACCGGACCTCATCTTTTGAGTTGAGCAATACAGAAATCTACTACCAGGTCAAGGCCCTCTTCACCACTCACAAGGACTTCTCCTCTGAGTGGACATGGGGAATTGAACATTTTTGCCGAGATAGGCTTCCTCCTTCGTAAGTCTCGTGCTCCAAACTTTCTTTCGAATTGAATCATATGTCGGTCTTTTGTTGTAAGTTTTAATCTTGTTGCTTTTCCTTTTCCTTAGTTGTTTCTTCAGCAAACCATCGAGGATGGCACCGATCCTTCCCTCAATTGGGCGCCTGACCGGGACAGCTCGGACGAGGAGGAACCGGATTAGGAGATGTTCCTTCCGATGGCAGATGCAACGAAACGACGCACCGGTAAACTCTGTTCTATTAGAGACGGGCCCGACGATGAAGATGATTCAGATGTTGAGGTGATGGAAGTATTTGACGCTGTCCCCCTTTCTTATGCTTTTCCGGCATCAGCTAACCCCGGTGGGAAGATCCATGAAGACCCTCCCCTTACCGTGGGTCATCCTGACCCGGTGGTGCCGAAGAAGAAAAGGGGAGTTGCCTCTGCATCCTCCTCCAGACCTTCTCAGTCGGAAAAAAGGCGGAAGAAGTCTGGGGACAAAACTTCAACCAAGCCTCCAACCAAGGCCATGACCCGTAGGGCTCGGAAGCCCAAGGAGCCCCTAACCTCGGATGAGTAAGCCTCTTCTCCCTTTGCCGTTCACTTGTTCTTCTTGTGTTATAGTTTCTCATCATACTTTATTTGATTCGGTAGGGCCGCGGTGGAGGTCCCATAGAGTGGATCCGGCATTGCGTCGCTGCTCTGACATAGCCCCTCTCCTCCTCGTGGCGATGATTCACGCTCGTTGATCCCCATTCCGGAGGGCAACCTCGGAGCGGGAGAGAATGGCTCTGCCGAAGCGGCAACAACCACCACTTCGGCTCCGCCACAACCAGCTACCACCGAGGTTTCCTCAGCACCTCTGCCGAAGTAGAAAACAACACCAGTACCAGCAACAACTCCAGCACCAACAGCAACAACCAAAGCAACAGCAGCAACACCAAAAGCAACAGCAGCAGCACCAAGCCCCTCCACCTCGTCCGAGTCTTCTAAGGCTCGGCGAGAAGACATCAGCAACAGCAAGGCTGGCGCCAAGGCAGCTCCCAAGGGAAAATCCGCTGCAGCAACCTCAATCTCTCAGCAGCAGCCCAAGGGCAAGAAGGCACCTGAGGCCACCAGGGCAGCGTCCGTCAAGGCTGGACAGCGCACACTTGCGTCCATGCTTTCGAAGAAAACTCCACCGCCGAAGGACGCCCCTGCCGAGCCAGCTGATGTGCAACTTGTTTTGCACACTAGCCCGACCCTTGCCCAAGTTGAGAGGAGGGAGGCGCATGCCAAGGTTTTAGTGGCGCCACACATGCTAAGCGGCGAACGATACCCTCCGACCTTGATCGAGTTTGTAAATAACTGGAACAAGGCGGAGTTCGTCTACAACGAGGATCTACCGGAGAAGTTCGGTCCCGCCGAATTTTCTGCGCAGATGAATACGCCGCCAAGGCCATTAACCTTGCGGGTCGGATGATGGAGGTACGTTACTTCATCTTTTCTTTTAACAAGTTGTTGATATAATTGATATAGCCATTAGTCCCCGAGCCTTCGGGGGAGTAACTTGTTACTCGGCCGGATGCTCCTTAGAGAACTAACGGAGCTCCTTGATAACTTCGAATATGCACACACCTAGAGTCGGGTTAAGTTCCACTTGGCCCGGATTTCGTACACTTCAAATATGCACACAACTAGAGCCGGGTTAAGTTCCACTTGGCCCGGATTTCGTACACTTCGAATATGCACACACTTAGAGCCGGGTTAAGTTCCACTTGGCCCGGATTTCGTACACTTCGAATATGCACACACCAAGAGCCGGGTTAAATTCCACTTGGCCCGGATTTTGTACACTTCGAATATGCACACACCTAGAGTCGGGTTAAGTTCCACTTGGCCCGGATTTCGTACACTTCGAATATGCACACACCTAGAGCCGGGTTAAGTTCCACTTGGCTCGGATTTCGTACACTTCGAATATGCACACACCTAGAGCCGGGTTAAGTTCCACTTGGCCCGGATCTCGTACACTTCGAATATGCACACACTTAGAGCCGGGTTAAGTTCCACTTGGCCCGGATCTTGTACACTTCGAATATGCACACACCTAGAGCCGGGTTAAGTTCCACTTGGCCCGGATTTTGTACACTTCGAATATGCACAAGACTAAGTTGTCCATCTTTGCTCTTTCAGGTGACCACCAACCGCCGGAGCGCTGAGTTTCAGCGTCTCCTTGATACTCACAAGATGCTGCGGGCAAAACATAATGCACTTATCGCTGAACACAAGAAAAGGGGTAAGTTTCTTCATCGGCATTTTTCCATTTTCCTTCATCTTCTTCTGCCGAACTAACCCATCATTTGGTTTTCGCAGCTAGGGTGGAGGCTGAGAACACAATCATGAGGAAAAATTTGGATCAAATCAAGGGTAAGTTATTTTTGCTCAACCTTGCTATGCTTTCCATCTCCTTTCCTCCTTGGCTCGGCAAACATTCATACCTCGGCTTTGCCAGGTCAACAAACTATTTCAGCATCTCTTGAAGATAGTGTGCCCGTGCCTGATATGATGCTGTATTTTCTTGAACAAGCAGGACAGCATCAGGCCGAGCTCAAAAAGAAAGATGATGATCTTTCCCTTCTCCGAGCCAAAGATGATGAGATTGCCAAGCTTAAGGCAGATATGAAGAAATTGAAAGCAGAGCACCAAACCGAACTCCAGAAAGCCCGCCAGGACTATACTGAAGAGCGTGAGCGCCTCAATCTCCAAATTGCCAAGGACCAGGAATTACTCAAGGAGGCCATCATCAAGCTTGAGTAGGCGAATGCTGAACTTGTGCAACTCCGGGAGAGGCGCGACAACTGCATCAAGGAGCTGTCCCAGGTTCACAGCCATATCTCTAGTAAGTTCTTTTCCTTCAACCGACGTTGATCTTTCCGGGTCCGCTTCCTTTACTTACCCCACTTGTTTTATCTTCCCAGGCAAATTCCCAGAGAGCGATGTCATTTGATCCAATGCCGTTACCAAGTTCCGCCAGTAGAGGGGTACTCGATCTGGCCCTGGCACCATTCCTCTCGATCTCGAGGACTTGATAGTTAGTTTGTCGGCCCGAGTCGAAGTCGTGAGGAACTACGGCAAGGATATCTTGGATGTGGTAATCCGGATCTTCAACGCCTTTTGGCCTGAGGAGGATACTCTGGAGAATCTGGCTGTTCTTTTTTCCCGACTTATGGAATGCGAGACTCAGCTCAATCTCTGGAGAGAATCCGCTGGACGCGCCGGAGCTGAGACCGTTCTCCACTATGTGCTCACATGGTACGAGAAGATCGACCTCAACCTCTTAGCACGCATGCGCACCGGATCCAAATGGTCCAGCGACCCGGAGTGGATTGCTCGGCGCAAGGCTTGCGCCCATAGCCTCATTGAATATGCCCCCATTCATGAATGGAACGAGGGACCAAGCTTCCTAGATGCCGCCGATGTCGAAAACGTTGAAAACATTGAAGATGGCTCGGATGAGGACGAAGAGGACAATGCCTCGGACGTCGAAGGCAGCGAAGATGACGCCGAACTTCCTCCTGCTGCTGCTCCTTGATTATAAACACTTGAAATTTCATCAGATCCCTGGTATGCCAGGTGCAATTGTATTAAGCATATCAGTGATATTTTGCTACTAAGTTTCTATGCCGGATTAACTTGGGCGTAGTCCCCGAGTTTCTTTTTCTTTTTCCTCCAATTTTTTGGCTCGGCTCGTGTCTACCTTGGTTCGGTTTTATGACTTACGAGTCCGAGTTTCAAAAATTGATTTAACAGTACTTGGAAACTTTAGGTTTAGCTCAAAATAATTCAGCATGATAAATTTAAAGTACACGCAATGTTAGTTCGAAAAACAAACGTCGGCTCGATTAGGTTTTTTCTCTTAGTCGTTTTTCATGTGCTACGCAATTCCAAACTTGTTCTCTTGCTTGCCATGAAGCAAAATCTTGTTGGACATCAGCACGTCGAAGATTTAGGTTTTTGGTGCTCACACACTACTAATCCGGCCTAAGTTGAAGCAACTTACACTAGCCGACATATAAATAAGAAATATAGAGGACAACTAAAATTACTAAGGCAGTCCCCGAGTTATTGCTCGAGGTGCCAATATTTCATTGATAAGCTCATTGCCGACATACATACCGACATATGAGAGACTCGGATACAAACACTTCTCTGCTAAGTGTAGAAAGGACGAAGTAGAGCTACATTCCATGGACGTTTGGATTCCTCGCCGGACTTGTGCACCTTGTTCTTCTCCTGTGGTTTTGCATCGATAAGATAATAAGAATCATTGTGCAATGCTTTGCTCACAATGAATGGCCCTTCCCATGGGGGGGATAATTTATGCATGCCAGCAGTACGTTGTACCAACCGGAGTACTAGGTCACCTTCTCGGAAAACTCGGGGGCTTACTTTCCGGCTATGATAGCGTCGGAGATTTTTCTGATATATGGAGGATCTCGACAATGCCAATTATCTCGCTTCTTCCAGCAGATCAACATCATTTTGTCGGGCCTCTTGCACTTCGTCTTTTGTGTATTGGGTGACTCTAGGCAAGTCATGCTTTATGTCGGCTGGTAATACAGCTTCTGCCCCATATACCAGAAAGAATGGCGTATAGCCTGTTGATCGATTCGGAGTTGATCTTAAACTCCACAATACCGCTGGTAGTTCTTCTATCCAGCACCCCGCTAACCTTTGAAGCGGCTCAATGAGCCGGGGTTTTATCCCGGATAATACTAATCCGTTGGATCTTTCCACTTGTCCGTTCGATGTGGGGTGGGCTACCGAGGCAACGTCCAGCCGGATCTTCTTATCTCGGCAAAAACACGCAAACGCTCCTCCAGCAAAGTTTGTGCCATTATCTATTATGATACTGTGAGGATAACCGTATCTCAAGATGATGTCTTTGAGAAATGTCATGGCCGTAGCTCCATCACATTTTCTTATTGGCTTTACTTCAATCCACTTTGTAAATTTATCCACCATGACCAAAATGTGAGTCATATTCCCTCTTGCTGGTTTAAATGGGCCCACCATATCCAAGCACCATACGGCAAACGGCCATGTGATTGGTATGGTCTTGAGATCCGACATTGGCATGTGTGTTCTTGTCGCATATCTCTGACAGCCATTGCATTTTCTCACCAGATCTTCTGCTTGTTCTAAGGCACTTGGCCAGTAAAACCCATGGCGAAAAGCTTTTGCTACCAAGGCTCTGGATGAGGCATGATGCCCACATTCCCCTTGATGTATATCTCGAAGGATGTCAAGTCCTTCATCCGGGTCAACACATCGCTGGAGGACATTACTCACACTCCTTTTGTATAGTTCAGAATTGATGATCGTGTATGCTTTTGCCCTCCTCTGAGTTTGCCTAGAAAGTACCTCCTCAGTGGGTAAGGTTCCATCCTTTAGGAATTGGAATATTGGCAATGCTGAAGCTGGCACAACTCTTACTAGGAACACATCCTCACCAATTTCCATTAGATCCACTGGCATAACTTCTACCGGATCATGCTGTGTAGTCCCCGGGTTTGTCGTGGCAGTCCCCGGGTTTGCCAAGGCAGTCCCCGGGTCTCGCGAACCACTCCCTACATCAATGTCCATGGGTACAGCCTCTGTTTCCGGATTTGCCTGGATAAAAATTGAGTCGGACTCCGGGGATGGCTTGATGGATGGTTTCATGAGGAGCTCCAATGCTACGCCTGGTGGAATTGCTTGTCGGGTTGAACCGAGCTTCGACAATACGTCGGCAGCCTCATTTTCCACCTGAGGTATATGGTGAAATTCACATCCCTCAAAGTAACCAGATATCTTATGCACATGAAATCTGTATAGTGCCATGTTTGCGTCCAAATCTTCCGATTGCCCGGAGACCTGCTGGACTACGAGATCCGAGGCCCCGAAGCATTGGATCCGACGTATTCCAACCTCCTTTGCCACTTTGAGCCCATGTATGAGTGCTTCGTATTCTGCAACATTGTTTGATGTAGTGAAGTGGATCTGCAACACATATTTCAGCTGGTCCTTCTTGGGCGAGGTAAGCACAACTCCGGCACCTAACCCGGTTTTTGTTTTTGACACGTCAAAGTGCATTCTCCAGTAGTTCGGATCTGGCAATGGTGGCTCATATTGCACCTCGGCCCAATCCACAAAAAAGTCCTCCACAGCTTGAGATTTAATTGCTTCTCTTCTGTCATATTGTGGCGCATAAGGTGCTAGTTCAATTGCCCATTTTGCAATCCTACCACTTGCATCCTTGTTACTCATTATCTCGGATATGGGAGCTTCACATATTACCTTGATTGGGTGTTCCTCGAAATAGTGTTTCAGCTTCTTAGCTGCCATATACACACCATACGCCACTTTTTGATAGTGAGGATAGTTCTGCTTTGAGGCTAATAATACCTCACTCAGATAATACACTGGCCTTTGCACCGACTTAGCCTCTTCATCGCGCTCTACCACAATCACTGCGCTTACAACTCGGTTCGTTGCGGCTATATAGAGCAACATTGGCTCCTTTGATAGTGGAGAGGCTAATACTAGTACAGTGGCTAACATTCTCTTTAAGTGGGCAAAGGCTTCATTGGCCTGCGGCGTCCAAATGAACTTATCTGACTTTTTCATGAGTTGGTAGAGAGGCAGTGCCTTTTCTCCCAACCGACATACAAACCGACTTAACGATGCCAGGCAACCAGTAAACTTCTAGACATCGTTAAGAGACTTCGGCAGTTCCATTCGTTCTATGGCCCGGATTTTAGTTTGATTGACCTCAATACCTCGGCTGGAGACGAGGAATCCGAGTAATTTTCCAGCCGGGACACCAAAGGTACATTTTTCTGGGTTAATCTTCATCCGGAACCTCCTTAGGTTCGCGAACGTCTGCCTGATATCGTCAAGGAGCATTTTGATTTCCTTGGTCTTTATCACAACATCATCGACATACACCTGCACGTTTTGACCAATTTGGTCATGCAAACATTTTTGCATACATCTCTGGTATGTTGCCCCTGCATTACGTAAACCAAAAGGCATGGTGCGATAGCAATAAGCCCCATACGGGGTGATAAACGCAGTCTTTATTTGATCGCTTGGGTTCAGAGGTATCTGGTGGAAACCAGAATATGCATCAATGAACGACAATAACTCACACCCAGCAGTGGAATCTATGACTTGGTCTATCCTTGGCAGTGGGAATGGATCTTTTGGACACGCCTTATTCAGGTTCGTGTAATCGATACACATACGCCAAACCACTGCCATGTTCGGATCATCTTTCTTCTTCTCCACCAGCACCGGATTAGACAGCCAATCCGAGTAAACCACTTCCATGATAAATCCTACAGCCAACAACCGAGCTATCTCATCTCCTATGACTTTTCTCCTATCTTTGGCGAAGCGGCGGAGGGGTTGCTTCACCGGCTTTGCTTTGGGTCTCACATTCAAAGAGTGCTCGTCCAACTCCCTCGGAACACCTTGCAAGTCCTGTGTGGACCAAGCAAAAATATCCCGATTCTCACGGAGGAAGTTGACGAGCTCGCTTTCCTATTTGTCATTTAACCCGACACCAATTGTTATGGTATGCTCAGGGAACATATCATGAACATGCACCTTCTTGGTATCTTTTGTTGCTTGGAATGATACACTACCATGCGGGTTACTCAACGCCGGCATATACTACTGCGCAGACTGAGCCAATGCCGCCACTTCTTGGATCTTTCTCTTTTCTTGCGCAATCACGAGTGACTCGGCTAGGTTAGATCCGACAGATGCACACTCAATTGAACGTCGGAAATCCCCAGCTATGGTAATTACACGATTTGTCCCGGGCAGCTTCATCTTCAAGTAACTGATGTGACAACTTGCCATAAACTTGTTCAGAGCTGGTCTACCGAGTAATGCGTGATACACACTCTCTAAGTTCACCACTTCGAACTCCAAATTTTCAGTTCGACAGTTATCTCTTGTGTCGAACAAAACGTCAACCCGGACCTTGCCTATGGGCTCACAAGAGATGCCTGGCACAATGACATGGAACGTTGTCCTTGTAGCTTGGAGCATGTTCTCCGAGATACCCAACTTGCGCATCGTATCCGCATACATGATATTAATGCTACTACCATTGTCAATCAGTACCTTTGAGAACCTCACATTGATGTTAGGCCCAATGAATGTCGGATCCAGCACTAGCGCATATGAACCGGGACTTGGCATGAGCTTGGGATGATCTTTGATGCTCCAGGTAATTTCCTAGTCTGACCAAGGGATATACCTCGTCACTGCCGGCATTACTGCATTGACTTCCATATGTCTGCGCTGCAAGCTCTTTCTGTCTGTCTCTTCCGTAGTGAACACACAGTAACTCTGATGGTGCTCTCTGTACTCATTTCTCCCCTCGTTTCCGGGGTACCTCTGATCCTGTTGGTCTTGGTTCTCCACCTGATGCACTGCATCCCTTCTCTCATGGTTGTCATACCTCAGCGGAGGGGGAGGCAACATTAACTGTTGCATGTTCTCTCCGGAGAGCAATTGCTGTCGGGGTAACTCCTGCCGAGGTTGATCATTCCGAGGTGCCTGAGCATTCCCCGAGCCACTCCGTTCTATCTTTCGCATCCACTCACACTGTCTGGTTGTGTGACCTGCTGGGTTACTCGGATTAGGCATGTGAAACTTACACGGTTGATCCAACATTGCCTCATAGGTGTACCTCGGACGGTCCTTCTTCTCTTGCCACTGTTTTTTCTGCTCTGGTGTCCAAGTTTTCTTCCCATCATTCCTTGGCGTCCATTGCCGTCCTCTAGTTTTCTGACGTTGACTGCTTCCTGCTCCGGGTTGGTCCTGATTCACAGCTGCAACTTGTTGCATACTGTACCGATAGTCCGGTCTGTCATCCCTTTTTTCCTCGGTAATCATTTCTTCGGGATGACCCGACCCCATCTCGCTGACAATACTCTTCGCTTGACTCGTTTGAGGTAAGCCTAGGTTGCATCGGATCACCCAAAGCATATGAATCAGCAATCTGGATCGTTTCTGCCAAGGTGGTTGGCATATCCCTTTGCAACCTTTGCCATAGCATGCTTGCATATCTGCATCCTTGCGCAAACCAGGCTATGGCCTGTGACTCAATCACACCCTCACACGAGTTTCGTATAGTGCACCAATGGGTTAAGAACTCCCGGTCTGTCTCATTTGGTCTCTGCATGCACATTGCTAGGGTTTGTGGCATGTTGGGCCTCTAATACGTACTTGAGAAATTGCTAACAAACATCTCCTCAAAATCGATCCAACAGTTAATACTTCCGGGTGGAAAATTGTTTAGCCATACCCTTGCTGGCCCCTCCAACATCTGGGGTACATATCTCAGTGCGCACCTCAAGTTGCCTGTGGCGATCTTGATAGCAGTTGCATAGTTAATCAACCAGTCCTTCGGCTTAGTGCTATCGTCATATGCCTTTGTGCCTCTGGGTAACTGAAAGTTAGGTATCGGAGGTTCCTTCATGATCCGGGGCCCAAAACATGCTGGACCCGGAGGACCTTGACACTCATTTTGCTCCGACCTATATAGCCGATCTAGTTTTAACCTGGCGTCATCAGGCGTCAAGTTTCTGCTTCCCAATCTTGACCCTATCATGTGATAGTCCGGTCTAGGATAGCCTGCGTTCACCATCTCCGAATCCTCATCATTGTACCTATGTTGCTCCTGTGGAGCTGCCCTCTGTTGCATACCTTGGCCGACGCTGCGCTCTTGCCGTGGTATATTCCGCTGCTGCGGTTGACCTCCAACTACCGAATCGCGCTATCCGGCATTGTCGTTTACATCATTTCCTTGACCAGCATTGCCTTGGTCACGGTTTCCTCGGCCAGCTTCACCTCGGCTCCCACTCCTTCGATCTTCATTTCTTTGCACTTCCTTTCCTTTCCCTGCCCTTGCCGGGTCATATGGGACTATCTGTTTATTCCTCCTGGCCGAAATTACTACCTCTTCTCTCCCAGGACCACCATGAGGAGACGATGCGGCTCCAGTGGATTTTCCCGGGTTACCCACCGCCGAATGAACGATCTTGGAGGCCCCAGCTCTCTCCGGGTTAGCCCTGAGCAACTCCTCGTGTTGCCTGTTTGCGATCCGAACCAACTCATTGACTCTTTCCTGCTGTCTTTGATGGGCTTCACCCGTCAGACCCTCTAGTTCAGACGCAGCTGCATCCGCTGCTCTGAGGTTGTTTGCCAGGGTACTATACCTCGGTAGCCCCACGGACAAACAGTTCTCTGATTCCTCAATCCTAGTATCACCCTCTCTGTTCATCTCACTCATGAGATTTCTCCCTTTCACTTTTACAGCATCAACCTTATTTGCCTTAGCGTACTCACGCAGTGTCATGTTCAACGACTGCTGAGCCGCGGCTATCTTTTTCGCACCCTCTAGTATTTTCTGCCTAGTTTCCTCTAGCTCGGCCTACTCCTGAGCCGGATCTACTGTTGCTGCTACTAGGTTTGCCAAGCTATCCATCGCCTGCCGCAGTACATTCTCAGGCCTCTCTAGTGGAGGACCTCTACTTTTCCTCAGTGCCCTTGGTGTTACCTCCGGATCTGGTGCAGGATCCTTGCTTGCGCCCGCACCTGGTGCAGTCATCATCACCTATGCATGGTCCGGGGAGCGAGTGATGCGCGCCCCGTGAACCACGCTAAGGGGTGGCTCGCCTCCTTCGACGACGTGCCGCGGATGAGCGCACGACACATCAATAGCAACGTAGACCTTGTGCGCGCCGAGCTTGACAAAGAGGCTGTTGCGCGGAAGAGGACGCGTGCCGAAGCAGCAAGTGTTGTCGCTGACAAAGTCCAGGGCTCCAAAGCGCTAAACGAGCCCGGAGACGATGCGTTCGCCGGTGCCGATGAAGTTTCCCGTTCGAATCTTCACCCCTGCTAGTGCTGCTAGCCCCACGGTGGGCGCCAACTGTCATGGTGGTGTCATGGCAGATGCCATGTATAGGCTAAATGTGGGGACTAAATGCACTAGGGGAATCCAGGGAGGGATAGTGTGGTGATTCCACACACGGAAGCTTTGTATTTGATTCACTTTCGCAGATTACAAGTGCTCCTAGAGCTGTATTGAAGAGAGGAGGAAGAAGCGACTCTCTTACTCTCACCACTAGCTTGCCCTCAGGAACTAACTAGTCAATGGCAACACCCTAGAGCTCAACCCAGTCAAGACCAACCAGAAATCAACCCCCTCTACAGAAGCCCTAGCCCTCCTTATGTAGGGGTGGCTTGGTCTCCACTTAGGGCATACGTGGAGGCATATTCTAGGGAATATGCCTCCTCCCAAAATAGTAAGCCGACCGGGTGACTTTTCCCCCGCGTCATCCATGCAGAGGCTACGTGAGCCTCTGCAGCGCCTGCGTCACCCGACATTGGCTTCGTCACCTTTGTCGGCCACGCCTCGGTGGTCCGGCCTCTGTCCGCTTCGCTCACACTCTGCATACAGTAATCACCTTTGACCAGCGAGATACCTTCCTTCTCTTACAAGCTTGATATAACCCGGATCCCACATAGTTGATCCGGCCACACCTGTTCCTACATACAAGTTAGATACATCTTACCGACATATGGCTTAAGTCGGTTGAGACCAAGTTAGGTGGACGTCTCCTAGTCCGGGTTACTCCATGATCCGGCCTGCCTTGAGGTGACTCGGCCAACACATGCTTTGACCTTGCCGTACCTCGGCTAACTAGGCCTTTATACCCCGGCGTGACCCTACCCGGGGGTATCCCCCCAACATTCGGTACGTTCCATCTGTCTGACTTGTCTTTTTCTTCGACTTCTATCAATGTCGGATTTTTCTTAACTTGTTTTGTGTATAGGTCCTCTGAACTTGATGGACTCTTCTTCCACCGAGCCCCGCAACCACCGTCTTACCCAAGTCGGTGACCTACTTCATGACTTCCGCCAATCCCTTGACGACATTGGCGAAGCTCTCAAGATTCCGGACATGCACATCATGTCGGATTTTCAGGTGCGGGACAAGGCAAAGGAGATGCCACAACTTGTTCGGGACTGGAACATGTCCTATGCACGGACTGCGGCACAGAACGCTCTCACCATGGTCATGAGCCACCATGGAAACATGGAAATATGGCAAGTGACCAGAGGGTACTACAAAGTAGATGAAGACGGCCAGGAGTAGGACCTTCAAGCCATCATGCACTCCTGCGCTGGATATGGGTGTCACGTGGCTGACCTGACCAGCTACGAGACCCCTTTCTTCACCCGTGTGGATACTCCGCCTCCTCCAGAAGAATCTATAGAAGTTTCCGACGATGAACGCACCACCTCGGATGCGGACATCTCGGAACGATACCAAGGCGGCGTAACCAGCGAGCCGGCAGCTCCTTCATCTCCTCCTGCATCATAGATCAGATATTTTTGTATTATTCCAGAAAAACATGAGCCGGCAGCTCCTTCATCTCCTCCTGCTAGTGCAAAGCTTTTGATCCATTCAGCACGTTTTGTCTTTTAAACTTTTTGCCTGCCTGAAATGTTTACATAAGCACTTGTATTTTTTCGCCCAAACTTATCGTTTATCTGGCTTTCCGCCTCGTCCCTTTCGTGAGCCGGCTAAACCTTCCGCCGGAAAATTTGCCGAGCAATAGAGCTCAATTGCTAAAACAGTTTAAACTCGGAAACAAAGCCGGCTTCTAGTACCAACAATTCACTACTCGGAAAATAACCCCATCTAGCAATCAGACAAATAACCAAACTAAAGACTAGAAATTTTAGAGTTATACCCGAAGGTAGCAATTTTAGAATCAAAAATCCAGACAAGAACAAACATGAGCATATAGTACTTTCAAGCATTCTGGGATTTTCGACTATGACATGATCATTCGGAAATAAGATGGTAAAAACTTCTCAGAAAAACTTGAGGCAACCAAAACTTTTATTTCTCACAGAACATGTACATATATATGATTACAAAGAAGGATAAACTAAGAATAAAAGGGACGTAGCTGAGCAATATTCCACGGTCTATCTAACTCATCTGGATTTGTACTGCCTCCAGCTCTCTTTCTCTTCTTAGTAGCAGGTCTTTCTTTGACTGGCCTCATGTCAGTTAAGTAGTATGATCCATTGTGCAATACTTGACTAACTAAAAAGGGCCCTTCCCATACTAGGGAAAGTTTGTGCTTTCTTTGCTGCCCGAGCCGGAGAACCAAATCACCTTTATTGAAAGATCTATTTCGGACTCTCTGGCTATGATACTTGCGTAACTTCTGCTGATAGGTTGTAGATCTCAATTCAGCAACAACGCGAACTTCTTCGACTAAGTAGAGATCATTTTGTCGAGAAATCTCGGCATCCACTTCGATATACACAGCCACTCGAGGAGAAGTATGAATCAAATCACTAGGAAGAACTGCTTCTGCGCCATAGACCAAGAAGTAAGGTGTGTATCCTATTGACCTGTTTGGATTTGTTCGTAAACTCCAAATTACAGAGGGTAATTCCTCTGCCCAAGCCCCCGCAACACGTCGTAGTGGTGCTTCGAGTCTCGGTTTTAGCCCTTGTAGGATTAAACCACTTGCTCTTTCGACTTGTCCGTTAGCCTGTGGATGTGCGACTGACGCAATGTCAAGCCAGATATTTTGCTCGTTGCAGAATTCAGCCAATTCTCCCATAGAGAAGTTACTCCCGTTGTCCGTGATAATGCTATGTGGATAACCATACTAGATTATAACATATCCGAGATAGTGCGTCTGTTTCCTCATTTTCTAAGAGGTGAATTTATCCACCATCACTAAGAGGTGAGTAAATCCACTTGGAGCTCGTTTAAATGGTCCTACCATATCAAGCCCCCAGACCGCAAAGGGCCATGTTATAGGTATTGTTTGCAGCTGATCAGCTGGAAGATGAACTTGCTTGGCGTACTTTTGGCAGCCTTTGCATGTCTTGACTAATCGTTCGGCATCTGCTTGAGCTGTAAGCCAGAAAAATCCATGTCTAAAAGCTTTTGCCACTAAAGATTTCGCTGCAGCGTGGTGACCACACTCGCCTTCGTGGATTTCCCTTAAGATTTCCACTCCTTCTTCTGGAGATACACAGCGCTGAAAACCCCCAGAAATACTCCTTTTATGGAGCTCACCTTTAACAATAGTATAGGCTTTTGCTCGTCGGATAATCTGCCGGCTCAGAACCTCGTCTTCGGGTAATTTGCCATCTACCAGATAATCTAGGTAGGGTTGAGTCCAGCTGGGAATTACAGCCAGAACTGCTATCAAAGGTGAGTCGGATTTGGTCAGATATTCCTCATCGACTCCCTTTATTGAGGGAACTTTGAGGTGCTCTAGAAAAGAGCCATTCGGGACCTCTTTCCACGCAAAACATATCCAAGATAGTGCGTCTGTTTCCTCATTTTCTGCTCGAGGGATGTGTTGAACTTCAAACCCTTCGAACAATTTAGATAGATCATCCACGACAGCTTTATATGCTGCCATGTGTTTATTTGCATTACAAATATCCGACACTTGTTGAGCAACAAGATCCGAATCTCCATAACACATCAAACGTCGGATGCCAATATCCTTAGCAATCCGGATTCCATGTAGCGGTGATCATACTCGGCAATGTTGTTTGTCTTTGTGAAGTGGATATGCAACACGTATAGAAGTTTATCTCCTTGGGGTGATTTGAGCACCACGCCAGCCCTCGAGCGCCCTCGAGCCTTAGACCCATCGAAAATGAGGGTCCAATATTCCGACTCAGGGAGGATCATGTTCTCCTTGGTTTCTGTCCAATGAGCGACAAAGTCAGCAAGGATCTAGGATTTGATTGCTGTCCGGGGTTTATACTCAATATCAAAAGTTGAAAGCTCTATCCATTTGGCGACACGTCCTCTGGCGTCACTGTTGTTGATTATATCTCTCATGGGAGATGTGCTCACCACGGTAATTGGATGCTCCTGAAAGTAGTGTTGTAACTTACGAGATGCTAGAAAAACACTGTAAGCCAACATTTGATAGTGCGGATACCGCTGTTTTGATTCTGTCAGGACCTCACTGACAAAGTAAGTCGGACGCTGCACTAGGTGTTCCTGATTTTCCTCTGGTCTCTCCACCACCATGACGATACTAACGACTTTATTTTTCGCAGCAAGATAGAGCAACATCGGTTCCATGGGTTCCGGTGCTGCAAGGATAGGAGCAGATGAGAGTACTTTCTTCAGGTCTTGTAGAGCAGCTTCAGCTTCGTCAGTCCAAACAAAATCCTTGGTCTTTTTCAGGAGTTTGTATAATGGTGCGGCTCTTTCACCAAGCCGGCTTAAAAATCAACTGACTGCAGCGATGCAACCAGTTAATCTTTGTACGTCCTTTAGGCGAGTTGGCATGGAAATATTGAGTATAGCCTAGATTTTGTCTCGGTTCACCTCTATGCCTCTTTGAGACACGATGAAACCTAACAATTTTCCGGCTGGTATTCCAAAGAAGCATTTCTTCAGGTTAAGCATGATGTTGTATTTTCTTAGATTGGCAAATGTCTCCTCCATGTCGGAAATCAGTGTTTCCTTCTTTTTGGACATCACCATGATATCATCCACGTATGCATGTACATTGCGTCCGAGTTGGTCATGGAGGCAACGCTGCATCGTGCGCTGGTATGTAGCTCCTGCGTTCTTCAACCCAAAAGGGATCGTAACAAAACAGAAGGTTCCGAAAGGGGTTATGAATGAAGTTTTGACTTTGTCAGATTCTTTCATCCGGATTTGGTGATAGCCGGAATATGCATCGAGAAAAAAGAGGAGTTCTGAGCCTGCCGTAGAATCGATAACTTGATCAATTCTAGGCAGAGCGAACAGATCTTTTGGACAAGCCTTGTTCAAGGCAGTATAATCAACACACATCCTTAAATCAGTGGTGTCCTTTTTAGGGACCATTACAGGATTGGCCAACCACTCAATATGGATGACCTCTTCTATGAATCCGGCTAACTCGAGCCGTGCTAGTTCCTTAGCTATTGCCTTACGCTTTTCGTCGCCAAACCGTCGTAGGGACTGTTTGACGGGTATAGCGTTCGGGTTTACATTTAGAGAGTGCTCGGCAAGTTCCCTAGGTACTCTGGTCATGTCAGATGGCTGCCATGCGAAGATATCTTGATTTGCTTGGAGGAACTTGGCGAGCGCACTTTCTTATGTGCTACCTAGGCCTACGCCTGTCTAGGTCACCTTGGAGGGGTCATAATCCTTCAACTGTGTCTTCTTCGTCTCTTCTGATGCCTTGAACTCTGGATTTGTCACCTCCTTCTTCGTTGCGGGCATCTCAGACGGATCTATGCTCTTCTTGATTTCCTGGTACCCCTAGGCATGCAGCACGGCTTCAGCAAAGGCGGCATTTCCATCATCGGACTCTCGCGCTTTCTTCGGGTCTCCCCTAATGGTGATCACGTTGTTGGGACCTGGAATTTTCATCATATTGTAAATGTAACACGGACGAGCCATAAAGCCCAGTAAGCCGGACGTCCGAATATAGTGTGGTACGCGCTCTTGAACGGGACCACTTCGAAGGAAAGTGCCTCCGTCCGATAATTCTTTGGAGTTCCAAAGGTAACATCCAAAGTAATCTCTCCTAGGGAATTAGCTTGTCTTCCTGGGACAACTCCGTGAAAGATCACAGAGCTATGGTTCAGTTATGTTTCCGAGATCTTCATCCGGCGTAGCGTTTCGACATAGAGAATATTGATGATGCTACCACTGTCCATGAGGGTCTTGGAGAAACCATAACCGTCAATAAGTGGGTTGACAATTAAGGCGTATTTTCCTCGCTTGTGCAACTTAGGCGGATGATCAGCGCAGTCAAATGTGATTGCCACTTCCGACCAGTCCAGATATTGAGGGACAGCCGGATCTGTTGCGTTGAGCTCGTGTAGAACTGCTTTCTTGACCTTTGCTGGTTGAGATTCGAGGAAGGTGACATAAGTGTCCTTCTTGGTGGGAAAAGTCTTCTTCCCTTCCGGCTTGGTATTTTAAGCGTCAACTTCCTCCATGTTGGAATCTTCCTTGGTCTCTTTGTCTTTTTTGGGATTTTTCTTTCTCTTTTGATGTCGTCATTGAAACGACATTCAGCGTTGGTGCGGGACGAGCCCCCATTGGCGTCTAGGTGATGTACACATGGGTTATTGGCAATGTCGGCCCAAGACTAGGTTTTGCCTAGTTGCTGTTCTCCTCTACCTTGGACCCTGGAAGTCCCACGGCCATGCCCACGGCCTCCGCCGCGTCCTCCTTGTCCTCTAGACACGGAAACAGTAGTAACCACCACTGTTTCCGCGTTGTGTTTTTCCTCCGAGGTATTTTTGCGCTTCTGAGCTTGTTGCTTTGGTTGTCTTGCTGCCTGAGGCACAGCTAGGACATTGAGTAATCCCTCTGTATCGTCGTCAGCATCTGCATACTTGCTCGCTATTTCTATCATCTCTCCCAAATCAGTGACCTTGTCACACTTCAAATGGTGACGCAGTAGACCAATTGGGAGTCCTGCGATGAAAGCTTCAATCGCGGTTTGGTCATTTACTCCTTCACATGAGTTCTTGGTGTCCATCCATCGTTCGAGGTAATCCCGGCAAGTTTCTCTGGCTTTCTAGGTGCAACACTATAGGTCTCCGACCGAACAGGGCCTCCGATATGTGCCTTCGAAATTCCGAAAGAACGCGCTTTGCATGTCATACCAGTTATGGATGGTGTTCTCTGGAAGTTCATTGAGCCATGATCGCGCCGTCTTCCGGAACATAAGTGGGAGATATCGGGTTGCGACCAGGCTATTTCCGCCTTTGGCGATGCAACAAGCTTGGAAAAAATGCTGTAGCCAGGTATCTGGCCGAGCAATGCTGTCGTAGGCTTGGATGTGCCTTGAGATAGCAAATCCTTCCGGGAATCTTGTAACTCTGATGCGTGGTCCGAAGCTCTTTGGGCCCACGTAGATATCATTGTTTTCATAGGGACGCGCCTCTATGTTGGAATTGATCATGTGCCTTGCGTCATTCGGGGACTTCGGCTTCTGCACCACCTCCTCCACCACGTTGTCCTTCTTGTCCCCCTTGGGAGCCGTTGTGATGACTGCTTGGTGGAGAGGGTGGATCAGCTAAATAGTTTCCGTCCGGAGCATCATTATTCCGGTTCTCGGGAGGGTCTTGGCTACGACGAGCCCCCTGTCGGCTTGTGCCAGCATGGTTTCCGTCGTTCCTTCGTCCGTCGTTCGCACCTTGGTGGGGCTCAGCCGGACGGCTTGCATGTCTAGGAGGTGGCATTTTTTGATGATCCTCCTCCTGACGTTTCTCTTTATCTTCTCCCCTTCGATCGTTAGACTCTCGTCGGGGAGGGTTCCTCGGATTTAGTGCAGCGATGGCCTCTTTTTGGCCGCTGGAGCGACGTTGCTCCAGTTACGCGTAGTTTTGTAATGCTGTCCTGACGATCCGGTTCATGAATAATTGTCTTCCCGGCGTTCGGGGCAATGATACTGCTCCCGGACATGATGGGGTCTTACGTCAGCCCATGCCGGATCTGTGCGACATTGGTCGGAATCCGTGACCAGTTTTTGACTTCCGGACGGGGCGACCTTTTGCTACTCCATTCCCTTGTTGAGTAGTTTGATACCCAACCGGATCTCCTCCGGTCCTGGATTAGCTGATAAAATTTCTCGGCCTGCCACGGTATTCTGAACTGGGTTGGGTATACCCAATCTCCTTTGCTATCTTTTCGTAGCTTCCCCATCTCATCCCTGAAAAGGACGGCACGGACATGTGGGAATTGGTCATCATTGGTGTGAGGCTTCCGTGTCTTCTGATGCAATCGAGACATGTAGTCCTTAGTTGCCATGCGTTTCTTCTCCACCTCGATGTTTTTGGCATCATCGAGGATTTCTTGACGACGCGCTTCTAGGGCTTGGGCCCTTTCGTCCAGCTCCGTAAGTTTTGCAGTTGTAGGGATAGGTGTGGTTAACGCAACATCGATGAGTTTACGCACACCTTTGGTGATCACGTGTCCATCCACCGATTCTTCTTTTTTTGGCTCTTCTGGGATAGTGCTCCATCTGAGTCTTCTTTGTATTCCTCGGCAATCACCTCCTCTGTCCGAGGGTCTTTTTCCGGGGTCTTGTTCTTCTTCTTTGCCTTCTTGGCAGCACCGGTAGCAAAGACGACTTTGGGTCCGTTTCCCGGAGTCAAGCTCTGATCGGTAGTTTCAGACATTTGGACTTCGGGATTATCCATGTCATCCTGCGCTTTGGGAGAGTGTTCCCCGGATCCTTCATACATGGCTTCTCCTTCTTCTGCAGCTTTCGAGCAATACTCCTCTTCATATTCCGCCGAGAACTTTCGGAAATCTGTTGACGTCATCGAATCATCCGAGGATGCGGGTACGTCGGCGTTTGTTCCAGCATAGAGTCGGTGTTTTCTCCAGCATCGGCAGAGCCGGATCCGGATCCCACGTATCCGACAAAGTGTGACGCGTGCTTCCTGAGGTACCTGCGGCTTTCGCCTTGCAGTATCATGTGTCTCAGTGTATACCTTAGGAAAGGCATGTCTGTCCTGGCGTCGTTAGAGCCAGAATCAGTGTCGTTGACTAGTTCCTCCTGAACTTCGACTTCCACGGGTGGGTCGATCTGGGATCCGGCTTCTCCAGGGAGATCCACTCCAGATTCGACTTGGACCGCTAGGTCTTCTTTAGGCTTAGATTTCTACACTATCTCAGCAACTGGTGCGGGCTGGGTGGGATTAGGGTTTTCTGAGATCCAGAACTCTGCCGCCTCCGCGGACAAAGGGGAACCAGAAGATTCTTCTGCCTCTATCATCACCACTAGGGTTGGTTGGACAGGTTCAGCGAAACCGATGTAAACATCGATCTCGCAAAAAGACATGATTGTGTAGGCAGTCACGGCCTCCCTAGCCGGAATACAAGTCTCGTCGAGAACGATGAGAGGGACGTCGCTGGCGTAGAGGATGCGACCGACGGTGATAGTCTCGCCGATTCCGATTCTTGCAGATTCCGCCCAGAACGCAGATCCGAAGCTCACTTTCCCCATGGTGGGTGCCAACTATCGTCGGATTGATGACAAGTACGCCATGAGGGGGTCCTCGAGGCATGCAGAAGAGAGGGGTGTGAGACGTACGGTATTCCGGGACGGTGAACACACAAGTTTACCCAGTGTAACTACCTCGGTGAATTACGCTCTTAGTTAATGCCTGGATGAACGAAAGTGGTTAAAATAGTACGGTGGGGCCCCGGGCCACTCACGATAGACCTTTCGGCCGTTCTAACCACTTTCAGACAATGGGACAAGAACGAGCGACGTAATCGGAAGGCGAAGGGATCAACTACATACACAAATGAGTATGTATGCAAGCCACATACAACAGTCCTCAGAGCCATTCCATCTGAAAGAAATAGAAATATTGCAACGCCATACGGCAAGATCCAAATGTCCTAGATAGATATAATAATTTAGGATAGCTCCTCATACATCACACATCAGAGTATCAGGCGGAAGCGGAAAACAAGATCCGAGTGCGGATAAGAAGCAAATTGGCATAAGATGCCCCATAAATAAACACATCCCGCCCACAGATCACACGGATCCCCGTTCCCGGAATCTCTACACCGAATGATCGTTGCCAACATCATCTGTCTCTTCCACCCAGTATCCATCCTGTGGGTACACCTGTTCATCTGAATCAAACAATTTATCGTGTGAGACCCTAGGGGTACTATGCAAGTCTTTATGCCACTAAAGGGGACACAACCTCGGGTGACGCAATTGCAGCAAAAGATAATATCTAACAATTCTATAGATACTCGCTAACCTTCCGCCTAACCAATGATAGACGGAAGTCCGTGAATTAAGAACAACAGTTATAACAGTATAATTAACAGATCCATCCTCCTCCTCGCTTACCAACGAGGAAGCGGACGAACAACCCCATCATCCGTTGGCAGTTTTATTAACCATTTCATGAGTATTGCACTATTTACTAGTCAAGTACTTAGTCAATTTAAAAGCGGTACTTTAGTTATACTTGTCTATGATCGATAAACTGTGCTCCAAGTCGTCCATAACCGCGGACACGGCTTTCAAAAAGATTTACCCTGCAGGGGTGCACGAATAGCAACACACACTCGATCAACCTCGGAAAATACCAAATCAAAACCCAACGAGGCATTCACGACAAAGCAATCACAGGATTCAGTAATATTTCAGGGGGCCACCCCATTAAGCTACCCGCAACGAAGTTGGCCAGCTCCGAGACGGACCCAAGGTTTGCGCCAATGGCTGTAAACGACTGGGAACCCGAAAATGTGACTGGGCTTGTCGATACCGCGAAAACACTCTGCAATTCTTAAACAGTACAGGTGCTTCTCGCACAATCTTAATAAAACAGTAACAAGGCATAAGTACAGGATAGTAATAAAGCCCCAAACTACTTTGTGGCCCCAAGAAATAAGAATGAATCAAGCTCCGGCTCAGGGGGGTCCATAAGGCCTCCCGGATGTGGATAGTGCGAATAGTCAAGGAACAGGAATCAAGTACTCGGGGTCCTACGGGACACAAGTGAGCAGGAAAAACCAAATAGCAGATATTGCTCACCGGTGCCTCTTTCAATAGTTATCCCATTACTACTCAGGTTCAGTTGTTTAGGTACCTTGTTGTCCATCAGACACTCACATACCCTACACATGCTTTTCTACGACTCGCATGGCTTAGACAACTCCTTTAGTAATGGCTCATGGGATGGAGGAACAAGCTTAGGTGGGGTTTAAAAGTAAAGGATATGCAGTACTTGGGAATCAATTTAATGCAATCGCGACTCAATGATGCAAGAATAAGATAGAGGCAATATGTACTGTATGGATGCAAGCATGTGGTAGTGCTTGCCTAGCAGCTCAGTTGAAGCGAGAGATGGATCTGGGTAGTACTCCTGTGATTCCTGATAATTCTCCTACTGGGCGTCTATTCGAGGAAGAACCAAACAAACAAGGGCAACATAAATAAAGTGCACAAGCATATGAATTAAAATGCGACAAGAAAACAAGCATGCCATGATGAATGATGCACAATTTACATGGCATTAAAGTGGCATGGCAAAGGTGAGGGGTGAATACAAGAAATAAAGCATTTTGGCATTTATTTACCCATGTTTTATTGTGTTCAAACAATATTTTGAATCATCTCGAAATTTTAAAGTGTTCAAACAATATTTTGAATTGCATATTTGAATTCCTCACATTTTTCTGATTCCAAAACATATATTATTTGTATTATTAGGATTTTTATTTTAAAAATTATTTGAACCTGATTTGAATTTGAATTTAAATCAATTTGAAAAATATTTAATTAAAAACAGAAAGCCAGGAAAACTTTTCTTACTCAGTCAGATCCAGCCACGGCCACTGACGGGTGGGCCTTGCGCTGATTGGGGCCACGCGCGCAAAAACATTTTTCCACCGCGGGCTGGGCTAGCCACTGAGGCTGACAGGCGGGCCAGCGGCTGGAGGCCCACGTGCCAGTGGAGCTTAGCCCCAGAGGCTGACAGGTGGGACGTGACGGGAGCGCGGGTTAAGGTCCGAGAAAACAGAGGGGCTTTCTGCAAAAATGCTAGTGCGGCTGACTAGTGGGGTCTCTAGGAGCGCGGGTTAAGAATTAAAAGGTTGGTGGGGGTAAGTGCAAAGTGACATCGCGCACTGTTCCTCTTCCTCATTTTCTGACGAAACTGACGGCGTGTCTGGCGACAGCACGCGCGCGGCGAGGGGCGGGGAGTCGAACCCGGGACGCGGGCGAGCGCGCTGAGGGGCGGAGCCACTGCGGCGGGGTAGGGGAGCTGTTAGGAGAGGGGCTGGGGCCTAGGTAAGCTCGCTGCTGCGCGGAAAACCTGCAGACACCGGCGAGCTCTGGCGCACGGTGGGCTTTCGACGAAACAAACGGCGGGGCTAGGGCGGTACGGCGAGGCGGAACATGTCAGGGAGAAAGA
This sequence comes from Avena eriantha, assembly GCA_910589775.1. Classification (NCBI taxonomy): domain Eukaryota; kingdom Viridiplantae; phylum Streptophyta; class Magnoliopsida; order Poales; family Poaceae; genus Avena; species Avena eriantha. The sequence continues at coordinate 144,968,195 of OU342745.1, forward strand.
GGGGCTCACCGCGGGCTCGACGGCAGGCTCGGATCGGAGTGAGGAGTGGCGGAGCGGTGAGATCGCTGGTGCCCCGGATCTAGGGTTTGTTGTAGAGCGGTGAGGTACTGGCGGTGCTGGGGTGCTCCTCCTTCGCGTCGGCGTGTACGAGTCGAGGCAGGGGACGGTCCTCGGTCTTCCAGGACACCTCCACGTCGCGCTGACCGGCTGGAACGACGGGGGGCGAGGTGGTGCTGGCGGCGAATGGCGGCAGGTGCTAGGTGTCGGGGAGGAAGAAGGAGGAGAGGAGGGCTGGCTCGGGTAGATCTGGGCGAGCCAGGAGAGTCGTGTGGGAGGAGGAGAAAGGAAGGAGAGGGAGGAGGGGCAGTCGTGGCAGGGGTAGATAAAGGTGGCCTCGGGTGCCACCTTTTGCTTCTCCCTCACGTGCTGGCGCGAGCTGGGAACAGGTAGGCACGGCGGGGGAGGCTGCAGGTGGACCAGGACGGCGTGGTGGCTGCAGGGTGGGGCTAGCTTGCGGCAGAGAAAAGAGAGAAAGAAGAGGGGGGTAGCTCGGGCTAGGTAGATGGGGTAGCTCGGGCTAGGGTTTGCTTAGGTTAGATAGAGGGTTAGGGTTAGCTGAGGTGGCTAGGGAGAGAGAAGGGATCAGGTGGTGCTCATGGGAGAGAGAGAGATAGAGAGAGAGATCAATGTTAGGGTTTAGTAGAATTAGGGTTAGGGGAAAATTAGAGAGAGGAGCTAGGTTTAGGTTTTATTAGGTATTTAGATTTTAATTTTGTTTATGAGGCCATACCAAGAAGGAACATGGAGCTTGATCTAGCTTGAGCTAATGTGGAAGAGAAACAAGAAAGAAAGAGGAAGAAAAGAGATAGGTGGAAAGAGTCTCATATGACCATGCATGTAGAAAATAAAATAAAAGAAAGAGATGTGGGTGAGGATATGGGGATGGTGGAATGGAAGGAGATGGTGCATAAAGAAGGATTCAATAAAACAAGGAAAAACCCAATGGGACAAAAGGTGGTGGTACATTTTGCATGGCCCATGCAAAATAATAATGCCATGATTTATTTTGTGAAAACAATAATAAAATTATGGCATTATTCTTGTGCATTCCCAAGAAGTGGAATAAAAGCCAAGCAAAAGAATTTAAAGGATTTGATCCACCCTATTTCCCATGAGCTAGATAAAATCAAACTAAAGACAAACAAGCTCATGGACTAGTAGGATGGTGGAATTATAAAGTGGTGAAAAGAAAAGATAATGGAGGTGAATAAAAGATATGCCCCCAACTCAACTTGGGCATTTGAACAATATATCAATAACCAAATACAATATCAAGAGGCAAATACAATTAATAACGCATATGAGAGAAAAACCAAAAGAAAGAGGTTTTATATGATGCTCAAATGCAAGGTGGCATGATGACATGAGCATGATATAATTATGATGCAACAATAATATATATGAAGTAGCCAATATCTTACTGGACCAAGTAGCATTACAATTGTTAGACAATTGGGATGCTACAACTCTCCCCCACTAAACAGGAATCTCGCTCCGAGATTCTAGGAAGAAGAAGACTCAAAGAGGGTAGGATACTTGGCGCGGAGCTCATCTTCACGTTCCCAGGTGGCTTCATCAACGGAATGGTGCGACCACTGCACCTTGCAAAACTTGATGGACTTGTTGCTAGTCCTTCTTTCTGCGACTTCAAGAATTTTTATGGGGTGTTCTAGATAAGATAGATCTTCGTGGAGATTGATGAGTTCATGGTCCACGGTCCTGCCGGGATCCTTGAAGCACTTCTTGAGTTGAGAGATGTGGAAAACATCATGGACTTTGAGTTGTTCAGGGAGCTCAAGAGCATAGGCAACTTCTCCTCTTCTTCCACGAATTTTGAAAGGACCGATGTATCTAGGAGCCAGCTTTCCTTTGATAGCAAAGCGGTGTGTACCTCTCATGGGAGTGACACGAAGGTAAACGATATCACCAGGGACATACTCCATGTCCGTGTGCTTTCTGTCATAATTGCTCTTCTGGCGACTTTGAGAAATCTTCAGATTTTCAAGAATTATGTGAACTTTCTCCTCCGCTTGAGTTAGAATGTCGGGGCCAAACAATATTCTTTCACCTGCGCCCGACCAACCAATCGGAGTTCTGCATTTGCGACCATAGAGAGCCTCATATGGTGCCATCTTTAGACTTTTCTGGAAACTGTTGTTGTAAGAGAATTCAGCATAAGGAAAACATTCTTCCCACTTCATGCCGAAAGAGATAACGCAAGCACGGAGCATATCTTCTAGAATCTGATTGATCCTTTCAACTTGTCCTTGCGACTGAGGGTGGTAAGCTGTGCTGAAGTTTAATTTTGTTCCCAAGGCATTTGGGAAACTTCCCCAGAACTTGGAAGTGAAGATGCTTCCACGGTCTGAACTGATCTCAAGAGGAACTCCATACAGAGAGACAATTATGTTGATATAGAGCTCAGCCAACTGAATTGCAGAAATTGTTTCCTTGACTGGAAAGAAGTGAGCTACTTTGGAAAGCCTGTCCATGACAACAAAGATTGCATTGTTGCCCTTCTGTGACCTTGGAAAACCAGTGATGAAGTCCATCTCTACTTTCTCCCATTTCCATTCCGGAGGCTTCAATGGCTGTAGAAGACCGGAAGTTTTCTGATGGACAGCTTTAACTCTGCGACAAACATCGCACTCCGAGACATACTTGGCACAATATCGTTTCAAACCAGGCCACCAATATTGTGTTTTCAAGTCCATGTACATCTTAGTGCTGCTAGGGTGAATAGAAAGAACAGAATCATGTGCCTCCTTGAGAACTTTCTCTCTTAAACCCGGGTAGTTCGGAACAAACATCCGGTGTTCAAAGAAAAGAGTGCCTTGGTCATCAACGTGGAAAGACTCATACTTCGGAAGCTGAATGTTGGAGATGATCTTTTTAGTGTAAGGATCCCCAAGATGAATGGAACGGACCTTTTCTTCCAAGAGAGGTGTTGCTAGAAGGTTCAGAAGATACCCTTGATCCACAATTTCAAGGTTGAGCTTGCGGAATTCCTCGCACAAGAGAGGCTGTTGTTCTTCCACCATGAGGTTGTTGACATAAGCTTTTCGGCTGAGAGCATCTGCCATGACATTGGCTTTGCCCGGGGTGTAGTTGATGGTGAAATCGACATCATTAATTGTTTCAATCCACCTCCTCTGACGAAGGTTGAGATCAGGCTGTGTGAAGATATACTTCAGACTCTTGTGATCAGAAAAGATCTCACAATAGTTGCCAAGAAAGTAATGCCTCCATACTTTCAAAGCAAAGACAACTGCTGCGAGTTCGAGGTCATGTGTAGGATAGTTGATCTCATGCGTCTTCAACTGACGGGATGCATAAGCAACAACTTGTTTTTCTTGCATAAGGACCGCACCCAATCCTTGCAATGAAGCATCACAGAATATTTGGAAAGGCTCGGATGTATCTGGAGGAACCAAGACTAGTGTGGAAGTGAGCTTCTCTTTGAGTGTTTCAAAGCTTGCTTGACATGCAGGAGTCCAAAGATATTTCTTGCCTTTCTTGAGGAGATCTGTAAGAGGCTTCGCAATCTTTGAGAAGTTTTGAACGAAGGGACGGCAGTAACTGGCCAAACCAAGGAAACTTCGGACTTCTTTGACATTTATGGGTGGAAGCCAGTCCATAATTGTCTTAATAGTTTCTGGGTTGACGGCAATGCCCTTGGCAGAGATGACGTGACCAAGGTATGTGACTTGAGGCAGCCAAAATTCACACTTGGAGAACTTTGCATACAGGCGGTTCTCACGAAGTTTGTTTAGGACACACCGAAGGTGTTCTTCATGTTCTTCTTTTGACTTAGAATAGACTAGAATGTCATCCAGATAGACCACGACGAACTTATGAAGATACTCCATGAAAATCGAGTTCATAAGCCTCGAGAAGGTGGCAGGTGCATTGGTGAGACCGAAAGACATGACCGTGCACTCATACAGGCCATAGCGGGTGGTGAAAGCTGTTTTGGGAACATCTTCCTTGCGGATCTTGATTTGATGGTAACCATTTCTCAAATCAAGCTTAGAGAATACCACAGCTCTAGCTAGCTGATCGAAGAGATCATTAATCTGCGGAAGGGGATATTTATTCTTGATGGTTTAAGTATTGAGTGCCCGATAGTCAACACAAAGTCTATCAGTCTTGTCTCGCTTCTTCACAAAGATGGTTGGGCTACCCCAAGAAGAAGTACTGTGCTGAATGAAACCGAACTTCTCTTGTTCATCCAACTGACGCTTAAGTTCAGCCAACTCAACAGGACCCATTTTATAAGGCCGCTTGGAGATAGGAGCGGTGCCAGGTTCAAGTTCAATGACAAACTCAACCTCACAATCCGGAGGCATACCTGGCAACTCTTCAGGAAAGACATCTGGAAACTCACAGACTACAGGAACACTCTGAATACCTTCCATAGCATCATCATTCAGAGCCGCCAAAGAATAAAGCTGAATTGCAGGAGTCAGACTTGGAGAATAGACTATATGGCCTTCAGGAATTTTCAAAGAAACCGAACATTCAGCACAATCAATCACAGCTGCATTTGCTGTCAACCAATCCATGCCCAAGATAACATCAATATCAGAATTGCCCAGAATAATTAAGGAAGCCGGAAACGAAGAACCACCAATCTCAATTTGATTGTTATGGCTGCCATTGTTGCTCCAGGAGAAAGAACCATTAAACGCTTGGGGAGAGGATCCATAGATAACCCATTCCTATTAGCAAAACTCGTAGATACAAAAGAATGCGATGCACCAGAATCAAACAACACTCGTGCAGAAACTGAGTTAACAGGAAGCAGACCCATGACAACTCCAGGTGCATGCTCAGCTTGAGCGACGTTGACGCAGTTGGCACGAGCAACCGTAGACCCAGGCTTAGTGTTGATGTTGAGAGCCCGAGGTGGAGGTGCACGAATTATAGGAGCACTTGTCGCAGGTCTTGGAGGTGGTGGTGGAAGAGCTTTGTTGTTCATTGGACAATTCTAGTGCTGATGCCCAGTGTTTCCACAAGTATAGCAAGCACTAGGTGGACGTGGAGCAACGTAGCCAAGGACTCTGCCAGGCGCTCCAGGGTAGTTGTGGTTGTAGCCCCTGGGAGCCGCAGTGCAGGAGTTTGGTGGCCTTGGTGCGTAGCTTGACGGTCTTGGTGGAGCAGGGAGCAACGGTGGGGTGTTAGGAACCCAGACACGACGCTTAGAAGGAGCTGTCATAGCAGAAGAGCTTGCTGTATCACGGCTGTGTTTCTTTGACTCCTCAAACACTTGCCTACTTGCTTCTTCCTGCAGAGCTGTGTGTTGGAGTTCCAGAAAAGATGCCGGCCTTGCATGAGTGATTGCATATTTGATGGAAGCATTGAGGCCTTGCCGAAAACTCTTTTGCTTCTTCTTGTCATCAGATATCTCGCCGCCACCATAACGAGACAGGTTCATGAAGTTTCTGATGTAGGTGTTGACATTGTCAGTGCCCTGCTTGAGATTGAGAAACACTTCCTTCATCCTTTCCATGACAATTTCTGACAGATATTGCTCTTTGAAAGCAGCAGTGAACCGCTCCCAAGTAGGTTGAAAACCAGAAATATCTGCCTTGAGGTAATTTTCCCACCAAAGAGCTGCATCTCCCTTGAGAAGGTGAGTAGCACACTTGACCCATTCTTGCTCGGGAACATCCTCAGTCATCAGCAACCTTGACACTTCACGAAGCCAATCATCCGCATCAAGTGGCTGATCAGACACCTCAAATTGGCGTGGGTTGAACTTGAGAAAACTCTTGATGTCTCCTCGCTTGGGAGGTGGAGGTAGCGGAACAAACTCATTCCTCCTCACGCTTTCCTCGAAGCGCTGCTGGTTCTACTACATAGTGCCCAAAGCATTTGCAATACTTGCCAAAGCAGCTCCAAGTTCAGGTGGTATATCCTCCTCAGAACGGCGTGGTGGTGCCATCCTGTGATTTATATAAAACACAAGTCAGTACTATAATGGAGAATGATAATAATCCAAAATAGTACCAAAATGGAATTAATCAAGATTAAAGAATGCAATTCACTTAGATGATATTAAAATATCAACAAAGTTCAAGGCAACTAGGAGATATTAAGCATAACACACACGACTGAACAAGGAGTGTGGTACACAACTTAACAAAGAAAAAATTTCCGCAAATTTCGGCATTAAAATACCACTATATGCGCAAAACCACTTAACGAATCAAGATTAGTAACTCTACTAGTTCAATATACAAAAGCAAATGATCAAAGTAGTGGTATGGTCGCGACTCCATCCCGCACTCAAATCATTACTCCGCACATGAATCAGTAAAACACATATCCCAACACCTTCTTCTTAAGATGAACCTAAAGATTGGTAACTACGAAAAAGAACACCCCAACAAGATAACGTCGGATAACCAAGAGTAAGATAGATCGCATCGGTATACAACGAATCAGAATAGATCATGTCGGTGTACAAAGGCCTATCGGTATGGAATGTACCAATAGTTGATAACCAAAAGGCAGACAGTGATAACATTGGATGCAACAGATAGACAAGGAATTACACACACACACACTATGGTACTACGGAACCCAGAACACGTGAATCCTAGTTTGAAGTTTAGAAGAGGATTGAAAACGTTACACTTCCTTACCAGAAAAGGGTGGGTGGGTGGGTAAGAAGAAAAATGGAAGCAGTCCTACTCTCAGGTTTTGTTTTTCCCTAGTATACATAACTACCAAAATATTTGCTAGACTGACAACGACCATTTTGGCTGAGACCCTAAAGGGCGGGATGGCTCTGATACCAATTGTAACTACCTCGGTGAATTACGCTCTTAGTTAATGCCTGGATGAACGAAAGTGGTTAAAATAGTACGGTGGGGCCCAGGGCCACTCACGATAGACCTTTCGGCCATCCTAACCACTTTCAGACAACGGGACAAGAACGAGCGGCGTAATCGGCAAGCGAAGGGATCAACTACATACACAAATGAGTATGTATGCAAGCCACATACAACAGTCCTCAGAGCCATTCCATCTAAAAGAAATAGAAATATTGCAATGCCATACGGCAAGATCCAAATGTCCTAGATAGATATAATAATTTAGGATAGCTCCTCATACATCACACATCAGAGTATCAGGCGGAAGCGGAAAACAAGATCCGAGTGCGGATAAGAAGCAAATTGGCATAAGATGCCCCATAAATAAACACATCCCGCCCACAGATCACACGGATCCCCCTTCCCGGAATCTCTACACCGAATGATCGTTTCCAACATCATCTGTCTCTTCCACCCAGTATCCATCCTGCGGGTACACCTGTTCATCTGAATCAAACAATTTATCGTGTGAGACCCTAGGGGTACTCAGCAAGTCTTTATGCCACCAAAGGGGAAACAACCTGGGGTGACGCAATTGCAGCAAAAGATAATACCTAACAATTCTACAGATACTCGCTAACCTTCCGCCTAACCAATGATAGACGGAAGTCCGTGAATTAAGAACAACAGTTATAACAGTATAATTAACAGATCCATCCTCCTCCTCGCTTACCAACGAGGAAGTGGACAAACAACCCCCATCATCCGTTGGCAATTTTATTAACCATTCCATGAGTATTGCACTATTTACTAGTCAAGTACTTAGTCAATTTAAAAGCGGTACTTTAGTTATACTTGTCTATGATCGAGAAACTGTGCTCCAAGTTGTCCATAACCACGGGCACAGCTTTCAGAAAGATTTACCCTGCAGGGGTGCACGAATAGCAACACACACTCGATCAACCTCGGAAAATACCAAATCAAAACCCAACGAGGCATTCACGACAAAGCAATCACAGGATTCAGTAATATTTCAGGGGGCCACCCCATTAAGCTACCCGCAACGAAGTTGGCCAGCTCCGAGACGGACCCAAGGTTTGCGCCAATGGCTGTAAACGACTGGGAACCCGAAAATGTGACTGGGCTTGTCGATACCGCGAAAACACTCTGCAATTCTTAAACAGTACAGGTGCTTCTCGCACAATCTTAATAAAACAGTAACAAGGCATAAGTACAGGATAGTAATAAAGCCCCAAACTACTTTGTGGCCCCAAGAAATAAGAATGAATCAAGCTCCGGCTCAGGGGGGTCCATAAGGCCTCCCGGATGTGGATAGTGCGAACAGTCAAGGAACAGGAATCAAGTACTCGGGGTCCTACGGGACACAAATGAGTAGGAAAAACCAAATAGCAGATATTGCTCACCGGTGCCTCTTTCATTAGTTATCCCATTACTACTCAGGTTAAGTAGGTACCTCGTTGTCCATCAGACACTCACATACCCTACACATGCTTTTCTACGACTCGCATGGCTCAGACAACTCCAGTAGTAATGGCTCATGGGATGGAGGAACAAGCTTCGGTGGGGTTTAAAAGTAAAGGATATGCAGTACTTGGGAATCAATTTAATGCAATTGCGACTCAATGATGCAAGAATAAGATAGAGGCAATAGGTACTGTATGTATGCAAGCATGTGGTAGTGCTTGCCTGGTAGCTCAGTTGAAGCGAGAGATGGATCTGGATAGTACTCCTATGATTCCTGATAATTCTCCTGCTGGGCGTCTATTCGAGGAAGAATCAAACAAACAAGGGCCAACATAAATAAAGTGCACAAGCATATGAATTAAAATGAGACAAGCAAACAAGCATGCCATGATGAATGATTCACAATTTACATGGCATTAAAGTAGCATGGCAAAGGTGAGGGGTGAATACAAGAAATAAAGCATTTTGGCATTTATTTACCCAAGTTTTATTGTCATAAACAGTTCAGATTTTTAATAACAACATGATGCATCCTTCAATTCAGAACAATGATTGCATAGATAGAACGGGCTCGTCGCACTGATCGATTTAGACATATTATTTGTCAAATTTGAAGTGATACAACAAAAGTTATTAATTAATTAAGGAAAAGGGCATTTTATTGTAATTTTAATCATCTCGAAATTTTAAAGTGCTCAAACAATATTTTGAATTTCATATTTGAATTCCTCATATTTTTCTGATTCCAAACATATATTATTTGTATTATTTGGATTTGTATTTTAAAAATTATTTGAACCTGATTTGAATTTGAATTTAAATCAATTTGAAAAAGGTTTAATTTAAAACAGACAGCCAGGAAAACTTTTCTTACTCAGTCAGATCCAGCCATGGCCACTGACGGGTGGGCCTTGCACTGACTGGGGCCACGCGCGCGAAAACATTTTTCCACCGTGGGCTGGGCTAGCCACTGAGGCTGACAGGCGGGCCAGTGGCTGGAGGCCCACGTGCCAGTGGAGCTTAGCCCCAGAGGCTGACAGGTGGGACGTGACGGGAGCGCGGGTTACGGTCCGAGAAAACAGAGGGGCTTTCTGCAAAAATGCTAGTGCCGCTGACTAGTGGGGTCTCTAGGAGCGTGGGTTAAGAATAAAAAGGTTAGTGGGGGTAAGTGCAAAGTGACATCGCGCACTGTTCCTCTTCCTCGTTTTCTGACGAAACTGACGGCGTGTCTGGCGACAGCGCGCGCGGCGAGGGGCGGGGAGTCGAACCCGGGACGCGGGCGAGCGCGCTGAGGGGCGGAGCCACTGCGGCGGGCTAGGGGAGCTGTTAGGAGAGGGGTTGGGGCCTAGGTAAGCTCGCTGCTGCGCGGAAAACCTACAGACACCTGCAAGCTCTGGCGCACGGTGGGCGTTCGACGAAACGAACGGCGGGGCTAGGGCGGTACGGTGAGGCGGAACATGTCAGGGAGAAGGAGGGGCTCACCGCGGGCTCGACGGCGGGCTCGGATCGGAGCGAGGAGCGGCGGAGCGGCGAGATCGCTGGCGCCCCGGATCTAGGGTTTGCTGTAGAGCGGCGAGGTACTGGCAGTGCTGGGGAGCTCCTCCTTTGCGTCGGCGTGTACGAGTCGGGGCAGGGGACGGTCCTCGGTCTTCCAGGACACCTCCACGTCGCGCTGACCAGCTGGAATGACGAGGGGCGAGGTGGTGCTGGCGGCGAATGGCGGCAGGTGCTAGGCGTCGGGGAGGAAGAAGGAGGAGAGGAGGGCTGGCTCAGGCAGATCTGGGCGAGCCAGGAGAGTCATGTGGGAGGAGGAGAAAGGAAGGAGAGGCAGGAGGGGCAGTCGTGGCAGGGGTAGATAAAGGTGGCCTCGGGTGCCACCTTTTGCTTCTCCCTCATGTGCTGGCGCGAGCTGGGAACAGGTAGGCACGGCGGGGGAGGCTGCAGGTGGACCAGGACGGCGTGGTGGCTGCAGGGTGGGGCTAGCACGCGGCAGATAAAAGAGAGAAAGAAGAGGGGGGTAGCTCGGGCTAGGTAGATGGGGTAGCTCGGGCTAGGGTTTGCTTAGGTTAGATAGAGGGTTAGGGTTAGCTGAGGTGGCCAGGGAGAGAGAAGGGATCAGGTGGTGCTCATGGGAGAGAGAGAGATAGAGAGAGGGAGATCAATGTTAGGGTTTAGTAGAATTAGGGTTAGGGGAAAATTAGAGAGAGGAGCTAGGTTTAGGATTTATTAGGTATTTAGATTTTAATTTTGTTTATGAGGCCATACCAAGAAGGAACATGGAGCTTGATCTAGCTTGAGCTAATGTGGAAGAGAAACAAGAAAGAAAGAGGAAGAAAAGAGATAGGTGGAAAGAGTCTCATACGACCATGCATGTAGAAAATAAAATAAAAGAAAGAGATGTGGGTGAGGATATGGGGATGGTGGAATGGAAGGAGATGGTGCACAAAGAAGGATCCAATAAAACAAGGAAAAACCCAATGGGACAAAAGGTGGTGGTACATTTTGCATGGCCCATGCAAAATAATAATGCCATGATTTATTTTGTGAAAACAATAATAAAATTATGGCATTATTCTTATGCATTCCCAAGAAGTGGAATAAAATCCAAGCAAAAGAATTTAAAGGATTTGATCCACCCTATTTCCCATGAGCTAGATAAAATCAAACTAAAGACAAACAAGCTCATGGACTAGTAGGATGGTGGAATTATAAAGTGGTGAAAAGAAAAGATAATGGAGGTGAATAAAAGATATGCCCCCAACTCAACTTGGGCATTTGAACAATATATCAATAACCAAATACAATATCAAGAGGCAAATACAATTAATAATGCATATGAGAGAAAAACCAAAAGAAAGAGGTTTTATATGATGCTCAAATGCAAGGTGGCATGATGACATGAGCATGATATAATTATGATGCAACAATAATATATATGAAGTAGCCAATATCTTACTGGACCAAGTAGCATTACAATTGTTAGAAAATTGGGATGCTACACCCAGGTTCGAATCCGCCGGCTTTGGACGGATCCTACTCCTAGTAGCAATCCAATAATACGGAAGAGCCGGAATATGGGTTACAAGGGTTTCGCCTGTGCGAGTTGAGATTGTAGACTATTGAGGTGTGCCCTAAAGGCTCTCCCTAGGACGACTTATATAGATATCCGGCCTAGGGTTTACAGGAGAGATCTATCTGGCTACAACTAAGAGTTGGTTACAGAGTACATCTTGAATTACAAGTAACATTATGGGCCTAAGTCGGTAAGTCTTCTAGGCCTTCCCGTAGCCGGATCCACCAAAGTTCTAACCCGAATGGGACACCCTGGTCAGTGAGGAATTGTGAGGATACCAGGAAAGTATATCCCCAACAAATAACTCTAGCTGTTGTTTGTGGGAAGAACAGACATGTAATGACACTGGTTGTGGTTAATGAAAAGAACAGACATGCAATGACTATGATGGATCCATATGTGGTTTGTGAAAAAAAACATGCAATGACTCTAGTTGTGATTTGTGAAAAGAACACACATGCAATGACTCTGGTGTATCCTTATGTGGTTTGTGAAAAGAACAGACATGCAATGAACTCTGGTGGATCCATATGTGGTTTGTGGGAAGAACACACATGCAATGACACTGGTGGATCAATATGTGGTTTGTGAAAAGAACAGACATGCAATGACACTTATGGACCCATATGTGGTTTGTGAAAAGAACAGACATGTAATGACTCTCTAATGGATCCATGTGTGGTTTGTGAAAGAACATACATGCACTGACTCTAGGTGTGGTTCATGAAAAGAACACACATCCAATGACACTGGTGGATCCTTATGTGGTTTGTGAAAAGAACACACATGCAATGACTCTAGCTGTGGTTTGTGAAAAGAACACACATGCAATCACACTGGTGGATCCATATCTAGTTTGTGAAAAGAATACACATGCAATGACTCTGGTGGATCCATGTGGGTTGTGAAAAGAACACACATCCAATGACTCTAGCTGTGGTTAATGAAAAGAACACACATGCAATGACACTAGTGGATCCTTATGTGGTTTGTGAAAGATCACACATGCAATTACTCCAGCTGTGGTTTGTGAAAAGAATAGACATGCAATCACACTTGTGGACCCATATTTGGTTTGTGAAAAGAACACACATGGAATGACACTGGTGGATCCATATGTGGTTTGTGAAAAGAAAAGACATGCAATGATTCTAGCTCTAGTTTGTGAAAAGAACAGGAAATACAATGACACTGGCTGTGGTTAAGGAAAAGAACAAACATGCAATGACTGTGATGGATCCATATGTGGTTTGTCAAAAAAATAGACATGCAATGACTCTAGCTATGGTTCGTGAAAACAACAAACATGCAATGACACTGGTGAATCCATATGTGGTTTGTGGAAAGAACATACATGCAATGAATCTAGTTGTGGTTAATGAAAAGAACAGACATGCAATGACTGTGATGGATCCATATGTGCTTTGTGAAAATAAAAAATATGCAATAACTCTAGCTGTGGTTTGTGAAAAGAACACACATGCAATGACTCTAGTGTATCCTTATGTTCTTTGTGAAAAGACTAGACATGCAATGACTCTAGCTGTCGTTTGTGAAAAGAACACACATGCAATGACTATGATGGATCCATATGTGGTTTGTGAAAAAAACACATGCAATAACTCTAGCTGTGGTTTGTGAAAAGAACACGCATGCAATGACTCTGGTGTATCCTTATGTGGTTTGTGAAAAGAACAGCCATGCAATGAACTCTGGTGGATCCATATGTCGTTTGTCAAAAGAACACACATCTAATGACACTGGTGGATCAATATGTGGTTTGTGAAAAGAACAGACATGCAATGACACTGGTCGATCCATATGTGGTTTATGAAAAGAACAGACATGCAATGACTCCAGCTGTGGTTAATGAAAAGAACGAACATGCAATGACTCTGACGGATCCATATGTGGTTTGTGAAAAGAACACACATGCAATGACTCTAGCTGTGGTTTGTGAGAAGAACACACATCCAATGACACTGGTGGATCCATGTGTGGTTTGTGAAACAACAGACATGCAGTGACTCTAGCTATGGTTCATGAAAAGAATGCACATGCAATCACACCGGTGGATCGATATGTGGTTTGTGAAAAGAACACACATGCGATGACACTGGTGGATCCATGTGTGGTTTGTGAAAGAACACACATGGACTTACTCTAGATGTGGTTCATGAAAAGAACACACATCCAATGAAACTGGAGGGTCCTTATGTGGTTTGTGAAAAGAACACACATGCAATGACTGGAGATGTGGTTTGTGAAAAGAACACACATGCAATCACACTGGTGGATCCATATGTGGTTTGTGAAAAGAACATACATGCAATGACTCTAGCTGTGGTTAATGAAAAGAGCACACCTGCAATGACGCTGGTGGATCTTTATGTGGTTTGTCAAAGAACACACATGCAATGACTCTAGTTGTGGTTTGTGAAAAGAACACACATGCAATGACACTCGTGGATCCATATGTGGTTTGCGAAGAGAACAGACATGCAATGACTCTAGCTATTGTTTGTGGGAAGAACAGACATGGAATGACACTGGCTGTGGTTAATGAAAAGAATATACATGCAATGACTATGATGGATCAATATGTGGTTTGTGAAAAAAAACATGGAATGACTCTAGCTACGGTTTGTGAAAAAAAATAGACATGCCATGACACTGGTGGATCCATATGTGGTTTGTGAAAAGAATAGACATGCAATGACTCTAGTTGTGGTTTGTGAAAAGAACACACATGCTATGACACTAGTGGATCCATATGTGGTTTGTGGAAAGAACAGACATTCAATGACTCTAGTTGTGGTTAATGAAAAGAACAGACATGCAATGACTATGATGGATCCATATGTGGTTTGTGAAAAGAATAGATATGCAATGACTCTAGCTGTGGTTCATGAAAAGAATACTCATGCAATGACACTAGTGGATCCATATGTGGTTTGTGGAAAGAACAGACATTCAGTGACTCTAGCTGTGGTTAATGAAAAGAACAAACATGCAATGACTATGATGGATCCATATGTGGTTTGTGAAAAGAACACACATGCAATGACACTGGTGGATCCATGTGTGGTTTGTGAAAGAACATACATGCACTGACTCTAGGTGTGGTTCATGAAAAGAACACACATCCAATGACACTGGTGGATCCTTATATGGTTTGTGAAAAGAACACACATGCAATGAATCTAGCTGTGGTTTGTGAAAAGAACACACATGCAATCACACTGGTGGATCGATATGTGGTTTCTGAAAAGAACACAGATGCAATGACTGTGGTGGATCCATGTGGTTTGTGAAAAGAACACACATCCAATGACTCTAGCTGTGGTTAATGAAAACAACACACATGGAATGAGACTGGTGGATCCTTATGTGGTTTTTGAAAGAACACACATGCAATTACTCTAGCTGTGGTTTGTGAAAACAACACACATGCAATGACACTATGTGGTTTGTGAACAGAACAAACATGCAATGACTCAAGCTGTGGTTTCTGAAAAGAACAGGCAATACAATGACACTAGTTGTAGTTAAGGAAAAGAACAGACATGCAATGACCATGATGGATCCATATGTGGTTTGTGAAAAAACACACATGCAACGACTCTAGCTGTGGTTTGTGAAAAGAATAGACATGCAATGACACTGGTGGATCCATATGTGGTTTGTGAAAAGAACAGGCATGCAATGACTCTAGTTGTGGTTTGTGAAAAGAACACACATCGAATGACTCTGGCTATGGTTAATGAAAAGATTACACATGCAATGACACTGGTGGAAGGAACATACATGCAATGACTCTAGCTATGTGTAATGAAAAGAATAGACATGCAATGACTCTGATGGATCCATATGTGTTTTGTGGTCAGAATAGACATGCAATGACTCTAGCTGTGGTTTGTGAAAATAACACACATGCAATGACTCTGGTGTATCCTTATGTGGTTTGTGAAAAGAACAGACATGCAATGAACTATGGTGGATCCATATGTGGTTTGTGAGAAGAACACACATGCAATGGCACTGGTGGATCAATATGTGGTTTCTGCAAAGAACAGACATGCAATCACATTGGTGGATCCATATGTGGTTTGTGAAAAGAACATACATGCAATGACTCTAGCTGTAGTTAATGAAAAGAACAAACATCCAATGACTCTGATGGATCCATATATGATTTGTGAAAAGAACACACATGCAATGACAATGGTGGATCCATGTGTGGTTTGTGAAAGAACAGACATGCACTGACTCTAGGTGTGGTTTATGAAAAGAACACAATTCCAATAACACTGGTGGATCCTTATGTGGTTTGTGAAAAGAATACACATGCATTGACTCTAGTGGTGGTTTGTGAAAATATCACACATGCAATCACAGTGGTGGATCCATATGTTGTTTATGAAAAGAACACACATGCAATGACTCTGGTGGATCCATGTAGTTTGCGAAAAGAACACACATCCAATGACACTAGTTGTGCTTAATGAAAACAACACACATGAAATGACACTTGTGGATCCTTATGTAGTTTGTGAAAGAACACACATGCGATGACTCTAGCTATGGTTTGTGAAAAGAACACACATGCAATGACACTGTGGATCCATATGTGGTTTGTGAAAAGAACTGACATGCAATGACTCTAGTTGTGGTTTGTGAAAAGAACACACATGCAATGACACTCGTGGATCCATATGTGGTTTGCGAAGAGAACAGACATGCAATGACTCTAGCTATTGTTTGTGGGAAGAACAGACATGGAATGACACTGGCTGTGGTTAATGAAAAGAATATACATGCAATGACTATGATGGATCAATATGTGGTTTGTGAAAAAAAACATGGAATGACTCTAGCTACGGTTTGCGAAAAAAAATAGACATGCCATGACACTGGTGGATCCATATGTGGTTTGTGAAAAGAATAGACATGCAATGACTCTAGTTGTGGTTTGTGAAAAGAACACACATGCTATGACACTAGTGGATCCATATGTGGTTTGTGGAAAGAACAGACATTCAATGACTCTAGTTGTGGTTAATGAAAAGAACTGACATGCAATGACTATGATGGATCCATATGTGGTTTGTGAAAAGAATAGATATGCAATGACTCTAGCTGTGGTTCATGAAAAGAATACTCATGCAATGACACTAGTGGATCCATATGTGGTTTGTGGAAAGAACAGACATTCAGTGACTCTAGCTGTGGTTAATGAAAAGAACAAACATGCAATGACTATGATGGATCCATATGTGGTTTGTGAAAAGAACACACATGCAATGACACTGGTGGATCCATGTGTGGTTTGTGAAAGAACATACATGCACTGACTCTAGGTGTGGTTCATGAAAAGAACACACATCCAATGACACTGGTGGATCCTTATATGGTTTGGGAAAAGAACACACATGCAATGAATCTAGCTGTGGTTTGTGAAAAGAACACACATGCAATCACACTGGTGGATCGATATGTGGTTTCTGAAAAGAACACAGATGCAATGACTGTGGTGGATCCATGTGGTTTGTGAAAAGAACACACATCCAATGACTCTAGCTGTGGTTAATGAAAACAACACACATGGAATGAGACTGGTGGATCCTTATGTGGTTTTGAAAGAACACACATGCAATTACTCTAGCTGTGGTTTGTGAAAACAACACACATGCAATGACACTATGTGGTTTGTGAACAGAACAAACATGCAATGACTCAAGCTGTGGTTTCTGAAAAGAACAGGCAATACAATGACACTAGTTGTAGTTAAGGAAAAGAACAGACATGCAATGACCATGATGGATCCATATGTGGTTTGTGAAAAAACACACATGCAACGACTCTAGCTGTGGTTTGTGAAAAGAATAGACATGCAATGACACTGGTGGATCCATATGTGGTTTGTGAAAAGAACAGGCATGCAATGACTCTAGTTGTGGTTTGTGAAAAGAACACACATCGAATGACTCTGGCTATGGTTAATGAAAAGATTACACATGCAATGACACTGGTGGAAGGAACATACATGCAATGACTCTAGCTATGTGTAATGAAAAGAACAGACATGCAATGACTCTGATGGATCCATATGTGTTTTGTGGTCAGAATAGACATGCAATGACTCTAGCTGTGGTTTGTGAAAATAACACACATGCAATGACTCTGGTGTATCCTTATGTGGTTTGTGAAAAGAACAGACATGCAATGAACTATGGTGGATCCATATGTGGTTTGTGAGAAGAACACACATGCAATGGCACTGGTGGATCAATATGTGGTTTCTGCAAAGAACAGACATGCAATCACATTGGTGGATCCATATGTGGTTTGTGAAAAGAACATACATGCAATGACTCTAGCTGTAGTTAATGAAAAGAACAAACATCCAATGACTCTGATGGATCCATATATGATTTGTGAAAAGAACACACATGCAATGACAATGGTGGATCCATGTGTGGTTTGTGAAAGAACAGACATGCACTGACTCTAGGTGTGGTTTATGAAAAGAACACAATTCCAATAACACTGGTGGATCCTTATGTGGTTTGTGAAAAGAATACACATGCATTGACTCTAGTGGTGGTTTGTGAAAATATCACACATGCAATCACAGTGGTGGATCCATATGTTGTTTATGAAAAGAACACACATGCAATGACTCTGGTGGATCCATGTAGTTTGCGAAAAGAACACACATCCAATGACACTAGTTGTGCTTAATGAAAACAACACACATGAAATGACACTAGTGGATCCTTATGTAGTTTGTGAAAGAACACACATGCGATGACTCTAGCTATGGTTTGTGAAAAGAACACACATGCAATGACACTGTGGATCCATATGTGGTTTGTGAAAAGAACTGACATGCAATGACTCTAGCTGTTGTTTGTGGAAAGAACAGACATGCGATGACTCTAGCTGTGGTTAATGAAAAGAATAGAAATGCAATGACTATGATGGATCCATATGTGGTTTGTGAAAAAACACATGGAATGACTCTAGCTGTGGTTTGTGAAATGAACAAACATCCAATGACACTGGTGGATCCTTTCGTGGTTTGTGAAAAGAACAGACATGGAATGAACTCTGGTGGATCCATATGTGGTTTGTGAGAAGAACGCACATCCAATGACACTGGTGGATCCATATGTGGTTTGTGAGAAGAACACACATGTAATGACTGGGTGTGGTCATGAAAAGAACACACATCCAATGACACTGGTGGATCCATGTAGGTTTGTGAAAGAATAGACATGCACTGACTCTAGGTGTGGTTTATGAAAATAACACACATCTAGTGACACTGGTGGATCCATGTGTGGTTTGTGACAATAACACACATGCAATGGCTCTGGTTGATCCATATGTGGTTTATGAGAAGAACATACATCCAACAAACTCTAGTGGATCTATCTTGGCATAATTTGATGTATGCCACGATGTATTTCATTGTACAAGACACTCACTTTCCATTTTTATACTACTTAGTTTTGCCCTTGGTTTTTTGATACCACTCAGTTTTTCCCTCTCTCTCTCTTTCGTAGAAGCCCAAACTTGTAGCCCCACCCATTTTTAGACCACCTTATCTCTGTTTAAAAAAATCGGGAACCCAAAAAAAAGGTGGAGATCGTGGTAGCCCCACCCCACCCTCCCACCCACCACACATGTCCACTCGAGGACTACGAATGGTCCAGTGTTTATAAACCCGCTCGACCTTCTCCTTCCATGTGCTCGTGTCATTTTCCCCAATCTGTCTAGTCCCAAAACCCCAATCTGCACCTACCGTGCGCGCCGAAGCTCCTTTGCTTGCACTACCTCCTTCCCTAGGTGCGCCATGAAGCGTACGCGTGGAGACCAGCTGGAGGTGAAGCCAGTTGAAGGCGCAGCAGCAGATGGCTCGGTCATCGCCAAGCAGGCGGAGGCGTCTACTTTGGGCACGAACACCGCTCATCACCGCGACGTCGAGGGTTCGAGCTCATCCATCCAGCCAGTAGCCGTCACCGCCGAGAAGCAGGTGGCGAACAACATCATGGTGCCAGCGACAGATCTGGATGGGGGGCAGGCGGAGGCAATCCGGTGCTCTACATCAACAACCCCATTGTAACACCCCAGCATTAGAGCTTAGAAATAAGTTGAGATAAGGTGTGTGCATTGCATTCATGCATAGAAAATCCGGGTAATTTTTGCGCTTTTAATAAAACTTGTCAAAGAGATTGAAGCTTCTCTTAACTTGGTGGAACTGAAGTAGATCATCAAGTTGATTGCGATAAGTTTCAGTATGACCTTTGCTAAAACCTTATCTTTGGGTAATATAGTTCGATCTAAGGATAGATCAAATGTAATAAAACTAAGTCACACCACATTACTTAATAAGGAGTACTTGATCTTCTAGAGATCATTATATGGTATTCTATATCACAACTCAAGGATGAATACTTAATATTCAAAACATGATATCAAGGATTATTTACAACAAACCCTGAATACCAAGTTAAGTATATAACTTAAGTAAGTAAACTCTATAACTAAATCTTGATACATTTGTTTGCCATAGTTATTCCTACCATGGGTATCATGGTATTTTTTTAAAAACATTAACTCTTATCACAAATAGAGCAGAAAAGGAAGTCAAGCCTATTTAATCTAGTCCTAGAGGTAATTGATCATCAAAGTTGATTGTTCAGTTATTGACCTAGCACATATTGACTTTTAGCTTTAACCTATTATATTGACCTTCCAAAGACCTGAAGTAAATTAATAAGAGGAAGGAACTAGTTATGGTAGGGTGTGCCATCATCGAGGGAATGTGATCTCTGGTGGCGATCAAACCATCTGATGTTGGGGGATTTAATTCACTTATGAGTTCACTAGAAAAAGTATCTACACCCAAGAAGTAATTGGTGCTTGAGGAGCTACGAGAAGGCTAGTAGAATTAGTACATCCAATAATGATCTTGTTAAGTCAAGTAGCTATAAACTTAAAAGTAAGTTTCCTTAACAAGATAACTCTTATAGAGAGATAGGTACAAGTCTATTACTTAGTGTTAATCATGGATCTTGATCAAACAATTAGAATCTTAAGCTAAGCATGATCAAGGGTTGGTGATCATCATTCTCAAGTCAATTGAGGATGGATGCTCAGGTGTTGAAGTTGGGTTGTGAGTATACTAAATTAGCTAAGCCCTGGTAAACTGAATCATCTAGCTTGATCATGAGAAGTCAAGCTAGAGTTTGATGGAGTATATAATATGAGTTTGTATGGAGTAGCTAGAGACATAGTAGTTAAACCAAGTTAGTACAATAACAAACTTGTATTATGGGAGAAGTACTATACCTATTCCAGAGGATGGATATTCTTTGTTATAGACAGTAAGGATTGTAGTCTTGCAATCCTTGGTGGTAGTTGCAAGATGCATTTAAAGGAGTTAATGGATTGAGTTAGTAGTAGCTGCATTGCTGGGATCATTTGAGGTAGTTAAGAAATGGAAGTTCTTATTAAAGTAATAATGGGTAATGATTAATGCTGAAATGGCATGACCATGTCATCATATGATGATGGCTATGGTGAAGTCAGATGATTGTCTTATTCAGGAAGATGTCATCTTTGTGAATAAGATAAGAGAGATATATATAGTATATTTAGGAAACGAATTCCTTATCTAAAGATAACCTTAGTGAGGTATTAAGTTAAGGATTCTCTAGAAGTCTTAACCAAGATCATATCAAACCATGACAGAACCATGTCTACTTCATTATTTAAACCTTAGAATCAAATGGATAGTGAAATCATTTCCTATTCCTAGGTAATCATTGAACAATGTCTCTTGGACAATTGAAGCTTCCAAGAGATAATTAGAGAACCAGATGAGTGTTTATAAATGGAAGTCTTGTCCACCTTATTACCTTAAACCTTAATAGAAATCTATACCCATGAACCAACAAGGTTGCTCTAGGAATTAATTCCAATATCTCACTCCAAGTTGAGGTATCAAATCTACTCATAGATTTATAAGTAGTGTCCCTTAACCTTGAACCTTATCCATATTCATAATAGAATATGAGTTTAATGAACCTTCCTAAAACCCATGGTGTTTCTAAACTCTACAAATCAAGTAGAATTGGATTTGGTGAAATCACCAATTAGGGAGAACCCTAGGATTCACATCACCATATTATAAACCCAGGATTTAAACCAACATCTAATATGGTTATTAAAAGAGGTTACATATATATATATATATTCCATGCTTAGCACTCACCATAATAAATTATTAGCCTCTTAAACCACTACTAATACATTATTTTTGTGGTAATACAAATCATTTCTATAAGATTTTCTTATAGGAAGTAAACCCTAAAACCCGAAGTTATATTTACTTTATTAAATAAAAGAACCCTTCATATAATAACATATTTTGTATACACAACAAGAAATGTAGAGGAATGGGTTATAATTGACCTCTACTATATATCAATGTCTAACAAAATTTCTAGACATTTTAAAACTTTTGTAGAAAAAATAATTGGAAAGAAAATTGTAATAGAATATAAAAACAGAAAAAGGAAAGCAGGAACATAACTTTCTGGCCCGTGGCCCAAACATCCTCACATCTATTTGACGCTCGTGAGCAGCAGCGACAGCAGCCGTTCAACCTTTGTTGTAGCCCGTATGCATCCCAAGTCGGCCTACCTGGCTTGATACCGTTTCGTCGTATTCTCCATTCGTCTTCCACCTCCCGATCGAGCCAAGAAGCTTGCTGGCCATTTCCTCGCTGCCGGCATGCGCTAAGATCTGCGTCGTCGGCCCCAGTCACCTATAAAGTCGCCTTCGCACCGCCAAGGACGAACCCTAGCCGGTGTTCCTCTCTCTCCTCCCCTCTGTGCCAAAACCCTAACCTCTCAGGTACTCCGTCGTGTCGCCGGTTCCGGTCGTCCCAGGGTAAGCCGAGGTTGCCGTTGAGCTCCCCGTGGTTCCCTCGGTCATCTCGTGGGTGGAATCGAAGCTGTGCACTCCTAATCGAGCTTCCCGACCGCCTCTTCTCCCACACCGACCACCGTCGATTCGACGCCGTCTGACCGTCTCCGGCCTCGCTGACCCCACCATCGCTCCCATGTTAATCTCTTGGTCCTCCTGGACCTCCCCTCTGACTCCCTCCTGCTCTGGTTTGCGCTGCCGATGACCACCACCAAGTGCCGCTGCTAGACCCCTTCGGTGTCGTCGCTCCGGCGACCATTTAAGGGCGGCGCCACCGCTATTCGACTCGCCTCGCTCCCTTCTCTCCAGCAAGCCTAGCCATGAGGCCCCGCGTGTAGCCGATCGGTGGGGGCGTGCTCAACCTGAGAGCAACTCCATTGCTGACGTCACCATGACGTCATCGTGATGTCATAAATATATTTCTTTATTTTCTTTTCGATAATCATTTCTATAATAAGTAAATTCCTGGATATTACATGGCACAGACCCCACCTATTAGTGTGCGTGGCTAGAGTCAGTGCTGGTGTAAAAAGTTCTAATCTGCATATGTGTGTCATGCTGATGTCAGCATGACCTAATAATAGGATTTAATGATTTAAAATTCAATTAGAAAAAGAACAAAACTTGTAAATTGAATATCTTTTGTTTTATAATTCAGAAAAATATGTATCATATATCAAAATGTTTAGAAAAAGAAAATATATAATTTAACTCTATTAACAAACATTATTATGTTAACTATTTAAATAATTATTATTTAATAAAGATTTTATAAGTAATAAAAATTTGAAAATTCATATTTTAATATTGGTAAATAAGAAAAATATAAAAAATATACTAAAATTCTTGGAAATATAAGAACTAAAATTTAAAAATATAAACTTAAAATATTATATCACTTAACTAATATTTATTATTTATTAAGTGTTTATAAAGTGATAAAATTTCTAAAAATCATATCTTATTATTGAAAAATCACAAAAAAACTTATAATATGCCAAGATGATCACAAAAATGAAATCTACACACTAAAAATATCAAATCTCACTTTTGAAGTAAAAAAGGTAAAGGTTTAATAAAACTAGTTTAAACCCTTTTCTTTTATTTTAATTACTTAAAAATATATAAATCTTTACTATTGCCTTTACCGATATTTATTTAAAGTCTAAAAGTGTAACAACAAGTTAAATTGATGTTTAAATGAAGTTAACATATGTCTAACTATTTTAAGAAATATTAAAAGTAATCCTTGCATACTTTTTCTAAAGGCCCTAATTGATTAATAAACTTGCTTAAGAAATCTTTTAGATACCATGCCCCATTTGAGTGATTGTGTATTCCATGTTACTTATTGTATTTACACATTGTCTCACACACTCACAAGCCTTAATAAGAAGCACAAGTGTGAAGCAAGTATAAAAGTGCAACACATTCTAAAGATATCACCACAAACTTGCAAACCCTATATCAGATACAATTATTTCGGGGGTTCACGTTTATCAAACTACATTACATCACTTATGCATAATTGCATCTTGCTTTTTTAAATATTTGTCCTTACCGGACCAGTGATGCTTTTTACAGAATGTGGATCTTCTAGTATCTCGAAGACTATGAGTGCATAATCTTACAATCACAAAAGGCAAGTTCACAACTTGCTCATGTCCTTTGATTATTTTCTGTCAAATGCTTGTAACTCAAATGTTCTAATCACCTGCATTTCAAAAAGGTCAAAAAACACTATTTTAGTAATAATATGATTATGGATTATTTACCAAATGGTAATAATCTGTTGATACAGTTCTAGTGGTAAAGGAACATAACATGTAGGACTTAACAACCAACGTCGCCAGTGATTCTAGCGCCGTATATTACGCGTCAACCATAAGACTTGGAATGGGACGGGAAAGTCAGTTCTATCTTCTCCCTTTCGCATGGACGATGACCTTTTCATGAGGCTATTGATTTCTCATGGAGTTCCAGAGAATCCAGCACATGGGTGGGACCCCTTAGTTCCCCGCGAGCTAGATGTCTTGATTATCTATGCATAGCTGTCTAGGTTAGAGTTCACCATAGCTGATGGTGACCGCTAGACAGAGCTGCTTACAAAGTCTCCAAGAGGCTACCCAGAGTAACTGTGGTAGTTGTCTCGGGGGTTCGTGTCTTCATGCAGGGTCGCGGAGAGGGAAGTACTGGCTTGGGTCTTAGACTAGGCCCCATACAAGGAAGTGTGGACAAGCTCGCGGCTTGGTTGTGCAACAAGGCTAAGGTCTCTAATGGGAAAAGTGACGCACCTCTGCAGAGTGTAAGAATTGTGACATGTTACTCCCTGTTCTAGGAAGGAGCTACGAACGCGGCAGCAAAGGAACCCCATGAAGGTTCTGGTCAACCTATGAAGCCTGTCGGACATTGTTTTCAGAATAAAAGCAACCTTTAAAGAAATGTTTACGAAAACCTACATTGCCTAAGACCGATGGTCTGTGGCTGTAGAGATAGTGCATCATACACTCCTTTTTAGTGAACTTGCGGAGTATGGTCGTACTCAACCGTACCTTCTTAACCCTTGATAGGTTCTAAGCCGTTGAAGACGACACCAGCATCAATTTCTTCTCAAGAAACCATCATCGATAACTCAAATTCTTCAACAGAGTAAATGAAGTCAACATATACATCAACCGAAGTGAAGACAAAGTTCTTAAGTAAATAGGAGTAGATCCTCTAGCCATAAAACCTACTTCTGTAGAGCATTGCAATAGCAGCAATGACAAGTCTGATAGTTTAGATGCTAGGCTTAGTTACTAGATAGTTCTGAGTTATTATTTCTGGTTCTTCTTTGTAAGAAGTTCTTTCTCTCTCTTTAACCTAGCGTGTTCTCTGGATCCTATGTAAAGAGTCGAGTTGTAATCTATAGTCATGTCTTGGACCTGCTGTGTTTCTATTGTACCACTCTAAGGGATGTAATACTAGTGAACTGTGTTTCATTGGTGTTATGACAACGACTATAGTGTACTACATCATGAAGTGGTACGATGGGTCACCGTAGCTGGTATCAGAGCATATGCTTTGACCTTAGGATAAAAACCCTTTTAGGAAGATCTGTAGGTTGGATAGTGACTATAGGAGCCATCTTATCTAAACCAAGACTTGTGATGGATATTCACTTGAGGATAACCTTGTCACACTTAAGTTGGATGTTTTGTCATCTTTCTTAAGGATTAGTTATCTATCTTCTCTAGACAATTGTCATTTTAGTATACCTCTAAATAGGTATAACACCACTAAGATATCTTAAGTAAGTTATATACCAAAGAAAATTATGACCGAGATTAGGATATCATGTGGAGTAGTATTAATGATGGAGTCTATATTTAGAATTTCCGTGAAGCAGTAGAATCTTACTAATACGTTGCTAATGTATCTATAATTTTTGATGTTCCACACTTTGGTGTATTTTCTTTGGTGTATTTTCTTATGTTTTGTCCACACTTTGGTGTATTTTTATACACTTTATGGGACTAACCTATTAACAAGATGCCACAATGTCAATTGCCTGTTTTCAACTATTTTTGGTTCCAGAAAAGGCAGAAAACCAATATTCTCGTAATTGGACCGGACGAAAGGCGAAGTTGATATTTTACCGGAAGACACACGGAGTCCAAAGGAGAGACAAAGGGGGGCCACAGGGCGGCCACACCACCCCTAGGCGCAGGCAGCCCTCGGCTGCGCCAGGGCATGGTGTGGGACCCATGGCCGGCCACCGACCTTGCCCCTTTGCCGATAAGAAGCCCCCGGGACAAAAACCCTAAATGGTCCAGCCTCCAGCCACGAAAAGTTCCACAGCGCTGCCGCCACCGAAGGGGAGATTCGGGGGACAGAAAGTCTCTGTTCTGGCACCCTGTCGGGACGGGGAAGTGCCCCCGGAGCCATCTCCATCGATCTCCACCACCATCTCCATCACCGTTGCTGATTCCCATGATGATGAGGGAGTAGATCTTCCTCGAGGCTAAGGGTTCTACTAGTAGCTATGTGTTCATCTCTCTCTCTCTATGTATGATCATATTGTGATCATGAGGGTTTGTAATCAAGTAGATCTACCTTGCTACTCAAGTGCTTTAGTAGATCTCTGGCTCTCCCCACGTGTGTGAAAGTGAGAGCGTGCACACCATGGTGGCACTTAGGCTAGAGATTACAAATACTTGTTATGAGTTATATTTGGAGTTGGGTGTCTCTACGAAATTGTGGTGTTTGTTGGAACCATCTAGTGCTCAAGGTGATAGTGTGGGGTTATCTAGATGTGGAAAGCGAACATTGAGGTGTGTTGTTATAGCCCTACCATGGATTAGAGTGTCCAACCGGAGAGTAGTTTAGAGTAGTATAATAAAGAGAAGATATTTATATGAGAGTGTTCACTAGTGAAAGTATGATCCCTAGGCCTTGTTTCTAAGCATTGAAACACCATTCGCAACTAGATCTATTACATTTTTGCTTGCTTTCATCTTTATTACAGTTTGCCTTTAGTCTCTTCCACCCCATCAAAGTATTTTCTGGCACCGTTACCACTTATAATTATCCATACCACTTGTATTTCACTATCTCTTCGCCGAACTATTGCACCTATACACCTGACAAGTGTTTTGGGTGTGTGGGGGACACAAGAGACTTCTTGTATCTTGTTTGCAGGGTTGCTTGAGAGGGATACCTTTGACCACTTCCTCCCTGAGATCGATAAACCTTCGGTAATCCACTAAAAGGAAACTTGCTGCTGTTCTAGAAGCCTCTGCACACTTGGAGTCCCAACAACTATCTACAAGAATAGAAGTGCGTAGACACCAA
Organism: Avena eriantha; assembly: GCA_910589775.1. Classification (NCBI taxonomy): domain Eukaryota; kingdom Viridiplantae; phylum Streptophyta; class Magnoliopsida; order Poales; family Poaceae; genus Avena; species Avena eriantha. Next base: position 144,995,468 of record OU342745.1, read on the forward strand.
GAAGTACAAGCGTCAAAGCTTGGGGATGCCCAAGGCATCCTCTTCTTCATCAATAAGAATCCCAGGTTTCTTCCAAACACTTCATTTTTATTGTTTCATGCACATTTGTGTTGTTCTTGGAGCGTCTTCTTTTTCGTTTTCGTTTTGGTTTTTGTTTGCTTGGTTTTCTTAGTTTGCTTGTATAAATTGGATGGACCCCCTCTTTCATACATTAGTTTTCAAATAGTTTGGTTTGGATTGAAAAAGAGAAGGAAAGTTCATGCTTAAGTGGTAAAGAGAGCTTGTTTTTGACTGTGGCCTATGCTTTGTCATGCCATGCTTGTTATTGTTTTGGCTTTATGCTTAGTATTCTTTGATGTATCATGACATGTTATAAACAATTGAGATTGCTTAATGTTCCTTGGAAGGATCATGTGTTGTTTTAGCATATTAAAGCATAGTATTGTGGTATTCTCCTTTGATGCTTTATTTGGGTTGACTTGGCGCATGCTCACACCATGTTATGACTATCCAAAGTCACCATAGCCTTTATGATCCTTTAGTTTTCGACTTGTAATATCACTTTATGCTTTAATCGAAGATGTTTTGTCACTCTACATGATTATGGCCATTATTGATCTCTTAGTTGGTCGCTCCTAGTCTTTTGCTAGCCTCCGTAATCAAGTATGAGTTCCACTCATGCATCCAACTCCCAAAACCAAATATTCCAAAGAGTCCACCATACATACCTATTAGCAATTGCTATTCCAAGTATATTCATGTTTTTATGTACCTTCCAAATTAAACTTGTTATGTGAAAATTAGTGATTAAAGCTCTCACAAACTTGATGGCACACTTTAATTTCTTGCATTTAATAAACTTGACCCATTGTGTCCATCTTTGTTGCGTATATGCTTGCGCTTTATAAGTAGAAATTAGCAGAACCATGTATCATGGGGAACGCTTTCAACATTGCAGTTGTACTTTGTACGCCGTTGATATCATGTTCTTTTCCTTATGGATCCCGGTGGTGTGAAATAAAAGTGGAACTTGTAAGATCATGGAGTTTGTATGTGTGTTAGAGAAACGCCTGGGACGCTAGCCAAGCCATGCCTAATCATGGTGGAAACTTGCAGCATAACCATAATGAGCACTCTATGAAGCATCCTCAATAAAAACCTATGCAAATAGAAAATAAAAAGATCGTTGAGATGCTCATTGTCTGCTTGCTTTGTCATTTTGATTATGGGATAGCTCCTGTATCATGTGAAAGGGGTACCCCGTTGGCAGTTCTTTATGATACATATGTACTTAAAATGACAAGAGCTTACTTGTGACCAAAGTTGAGTAGCATGAGGTTCGGTCTTCGTAAGTAAGGGGCATGAGATTTCGGCTTATAACTTGCCAAGAATATCCTCTTAGTTGTGTGACTTTAACCTTAATCAATTAAAGATGCTTATGATAGGGCAATGAGAGCTGAAAGCTAATAAGTACCATAATTTTTGGAAGCTCTTTATGAGACTTGAATCCCTGCTTCCTTCTATGAAGGCCTTTCTTTTACCTTTTATGTTGAGTCTCCATCTTCTATCTTGATGCACCTATTGAGAGAGCATAGTGGCCATTCTTAGTTTTATGTGCATTGTCCCAAGACTTGTTGATTGATGCATAACTTTGATATTGCTTGTTTTTAAACTATTTGTATCTAGTCACCCTTATGAACTTTGAAGGTGTCCCATGCAATTATGATTTGCTACATTATGAGGGACAAGCTGAATGCCACTATGCTATGTTTTCTTTATGTGAAACAAACAAACGTCTTGCAAAACATTATTATTCATGAATCTTTTGTTTGTGCCTTTTCATGTTACAACATAGTTGCTATGTCTTATTGTTAGAACTATATCTTTCATGCTATGTTGAAGTACTTTGATCCCAGATATCAATGTTTTACAAATACTTTGATCAAGTTTATGATGGTGCATGTCACCTCAAAAATTATTCTCTCTTTTTATCACTTACCTACTCGAGGACGAGCAGGTGTTAAGCTTGGGGATGTTGATACGTTGCTAACATATCTATAATTTTTGATGTTCCATGCTGGTTTTATATCTACTTTCTTATGTTTTGTGCACACTTTGGTGTATTTTTATACACTTTCTAGGACTAACCTATTAACAATATGCCATAGTGCCAGTTGCCTGTGTTCTTCTGTTTTTGGTTCCAGAAAAGGCAGAAAACCAATATTCTCGGAATTGGACCGGACAAAAGGCGAAGTTGATATTTTACCAGAAGACACATGGCGTCCGAAGGAGAGACGAAGGGGGGCCACAGGGCAGCCACACCACCCCTATGCGCGGGCAGCCTTAGGCCCTGCCAGGGCATGGTGTGGCCCCCCTGGCCGGCCACCGACCTTACCCCTTTGCCTATAAGAAGCCCCCGGGACAAAAACCCTAAATGGTCCAGCCTCCAGCCACGAAAAGTTTCGTAGCGCTGCCGCCACCAAAGGGGAGATTCGGGGGACAGAAAGTCTTTGTTCTGGCACCATGCAGGGATGGGGAACTGCCCCCGGAGCCATCTCCATCGATCTCCACCACCATCTCAATCGCTGTTGCTGATTCCCATGATGATGAGGGAGTAGATCTTCCTCGAGGCTATGTGTTCATCTCTCTCTCTCTCTATGCATGATCATATTGTGATCATGACGTTTTGTAATCAAGTAGATCTACCTTGCTACTCAAGTGCTTTAACAGATCTCTGGCGCTCCCCACGTGTGTGAAAGTGACAGCGTGCACACCATGGTGGCACTTATGCTAGAGATTACACATACTTGTTATGAGTTATATTTGGAGTTGGATGTCTCAATGAAATTGTGGTGTTTGTTGGAACCATCTAGTGCTCAAGGTGACAGTGTGGGGTTATCTAGATGTGGAAAGAGAACTTTGAGGTGTGCTGTTATACTCCTACCATGGATTAGGGTGTCCAATTGGAGAGTAGTTTAGAGTACTATAATAAAGAGAAGATATTTATATGAGAGTGTTCACTAGTGAAAGTATGATCCCTAGGCCTTGTTTCTAAGCATTGAAACACCATTCACAACTAGATCTGTTACATGTTTGCTTGCTTTCATCTTTATTTCAGTTTGCCTTTAGTCACTTCCATGCCATCAAAGTATTTTCTGGCACCGTTACCACTTATAATTGTCCATACCACTTGTATTTCACTATCTCTTTGCCGAACTAGTGCACCTATACACCTGACAAGTGTATTGGGTGTGTTAGGGACAGAAGAGACTTCTTGTATCTTGATTGCAGGGTTGCTTGAGAGGGATACCTTTGACTACTTCCTCCCTTAGTTCAATAAACCTTGGCTAATCCACTTAAGGGAAACTTGTTGCTATTCTACAAACCTCTGCACTTGGAGGCCCAACAACTGTCTACAAGAATAGAAGTGCGTAGCCATCAAGCTATTTTCTGGCACCGTTGCCAGGGACTGAAGAAGAAGAAGCTCCCATGTCAACCACGCGCCAACACTTACCCCTAGTTGATACCACTATACCACATACGGTAGACCATTAGAGTATGTATAGATACAATTGAAAGTAAATCATGTGGCATTCACTCGAGAATTCCATGTGATGGAGTATAATTCTGTTAAGAAGCATTAATAGTAAGCTAAGAAGAAGAGTCATCATGGGAGATGAGCTCTTTAATCATGATGACTAGGTACATCATGACAAGTTCATGGTGAGAATAGCTCCGAGACCATGATAAGTCTGTAATTAGGACAAGTACTTAGTAAATAATCTTGTAACAACAATAAGTAAAGTACAATTTAGGTCTATGATAGAAGTCATATGTATTATAATATTATGATAATTTTTGATTAAGGTGGTAACTACAATTTTGTTAGTAGTTTCGAGAGATCATGTGAGGATAGTTTATGATAGAATGGAAGATTGGTAGTCTTTAGTAGTCCCAAAGGAAAGGTAAGAGGTTAGTCAGGACCAAAGTGACATCACTTTGCTCAATATTATCCAGTTGCAACTGAGAAAATTGGGTAAATATTGAGAGAAAGAGTAGTTTAACCCTAAGTACTAAGTTTCACAAAGTAAATCTATACTAGGAGGTGTCATATAATACACAGCTAAGCCTGAATTCTAGAGGTATTATACTCAACTACTATATTCCGGGCTTAGAATGATGTGTGTTATATGTACCACATTTGGATTTCTTGGTTTTTCTTGGATCTTCTTGATTGACTAGGTCTATGCATGAAAGTGGAACTTTATGGGCATATGCATGCTGTTTCATGGAGTTCTTACTTGATGTACAGGTCTAGTGGGGAAAATGGGTTCGTGTGAGGGAGAGGCGAATTATCCCTTTGATGAAGGGGAGGTTAAGCCTCATGAGATGATGTTGACACAACAAAAGGAGGTTAGAGATGCAATTCCAAAGGAAGGAGAAATTCAAATGCCATCTTTAATCACCAACGAAGGAGTTTTTGAGTATATGAAGGGTATGAACGATGGAGGAAAGGCTGAAATAGAGAGGCAGAATCAATTTGATCAGGAGATTTTAAATAAAATGCAAGTGAAGCAACCTGAGGAATTACATCCAAGGGTTAAACTCGCGAAGTTCTTACAAACCAAACCTTGGAGTTTTTCCATGGTATAAGAACCTTTGGAGGCAGAAAATTGGTTAATGGATACATCTCGGAAGCTTAAAAGTGTGGGATGTATGGATGAAGAAAAGGTGCGGTATGCAACTTATCTATTGACCGGAACTGCAGCCACATATTGGGAGAAGTCAAGGTTCACAACATTGGGAGAAGGTGTTAGTACCTGGGCTGAGTTCAAAAAGAAGTTTCGTGAAGAATTTGTTCATCGAAACAATGGGAAAAGGAAGGAGGATGAAACTTTAGAAATGAAGAATCTTCTAGTTCTAAAACATGTATGGGAGTTTAATTGTTTATCAAGTACATTAGTGTGGAAGTAAACATGTAGGAGAAACGACAAAGGAAGTTCATGAAAGGACTACAAGAAGTTATGAGGATGCAACTTAGGATTGTGCGTACAAAGGAGTTTCAGGAATTATTGGATAGTGCACATATATCAGAAGGTGATGAGATTGTTGTACAGGAAGGAAAGAGGAAGAAAGTTCAAAAACAGACCACAACATGTCAGGTCCGAGGACATATGATGGAGAATTGTCCGGATCCACATATCATGTACAACACAAAGAAGACATGTCACAATTGTGGAATCGGGAGGCACGTTATCAAGGAGTGCCCGAACCCTAAGATATTATGTTACCAATGTGGAGAACCCGGACACATGATGATGAACTGCCTAAACCGATCGTTAACTCATGGGTTGTTAACGGGAGGAATAGGACCAATAATGAGGCTACCATCTAGTCCAAACATCCATCTTACTCCAATCTAGAGAACTGCAAGAGCATTTCTAGGGAAGTGTAACAAGTGTGGAATTATTGGACACAAGAAATCATGTTGTCCAGAACATCGGGAGAAACATGGAACATTCGTAGGAGGAAACCTAACATCCACTGGATTATCTTCAAAGGAGGGCGTAATTGAAGAAGGTACATCTTCAGGAAAACGGAAGTATGAGACCATGACTCAAGTCAATCGCAATGAAGCAAGTGGTAAGTCAATACATTATTAGTTATATAAGCTACTTCGTACATGCATTTAAGGAATCAGGGAATTCACACTGGTATCCACAAATGGGTGGGTGTACCATATGTTTCACTATGAGGTCTTCCAGAAGTAAAGTATAAGATAGACGGTAATCAATATCCTAACTATTGAGTTAATGGGTATTCTACATTTAATTTAGAGACAATTAGGAAACCCCAAGGGGTAGAGTAAATAATAAACATGGAAACGTTGTTGTCTAATTTTCTGACTAAAGGTTGGAAAAGTAGAACAAAGTATTTCCACCATTATAAAGTATTTCCATGATGAAAGATCTTAGGAGATATAATAAATTAACATTAGTGGACTAGTTCTAAAACAAACAGCTGGTAAGTTGTCCCTAAGAAGGAGGAGAGCCTACTAACATAGTCTAGGGTAGAGTAGTAGGAAAATCATATTGGAAGGGACAAAATGTGTCCATAACCAATTTTAAATAAGACTGTAAGGACATAATCCAATTGCCAAATATGAAAATAATTCAAGGAAAAAGATCTGGATACGGGATACTACAATTATCCCCAATTTCTGATCACAATGGCATTGAGAAATGTCGTGATCGTTACGAGTCAGCACCTCATTCTGAAACATAAGAGAGTACGAACTTTAGGGACGAAGTTTATTTTAAGGGGGAGAGTCTGTAACACCCCAGCATTAGATCTTAGAAATAAGCTAAGATAAGGTGTGAGCATTGCATTCATGCATAGAAAATTCGGGTAATTTTTGCGCTTTTAATAAAACTTGTCAAAGAGATTGAAGCTTCTCTTAACTTGGTGGAACTGAAGTAGATCATCAAGTTGATTGCGATAAGTTTCAATATGACGTTTGCTAAAACCTTATCTTTGGGTAATATAGTTTGATCTAAGGATAGATAAAATGTAATAAAACTAAGTCACAACACATTACTTAATAAGGAGTACTTGATCTTCTAGAGATCATTATATGGTATTCTATATCACAACTCAAGGATGAATACTTAATATTCCAAATATGATATCAAGGATTATTTACAACAAACCCTGGATACCAAGTTAAGTATATAACTTAAGTAAGGATACTCTATAACTAAATCTTGATACATTTGTTTGCCATAGTTATTCCTACCATGGGTATCATGGTAGTTTTTTTAAACATTAACTCATATCACAAATAGATTATAAAAGGAAGTCAAACCTATTTAATCTAGTCCTAGAGGTAATTGATCATCAAAGTTGAGTGATCAATTATTGACCTAGCACATATTGACTTTTAGCTTTAACCTATTATATTGACCTTCCAAAGCCCTGAAGTAAATTAATAAGAGGAAGGAAATAGTTATGGTAAGGTGTGCGATCATCAATGGAATGTCATCTCTGGTGGAGATCAAACCATCTGATGTTGGAGGAGTTAATTCACTTATGAGTTCACTAGAAGAAGTATCTACACCCAAGAAGTAACTGGTGCTTGAGGAGCTATGAGAAGACTAGTAGAATTAGTACATCCAAGAATGATCTTGTTAAGTCAAGTAGGTATAAACTTAAAATTAAGTTTCCTTAACAAGATAACTCTTATAGAGAGATAGGTACAAGTCTATTACTTAGTGTTAATAATGGAACTTGATCAAACAATTAGAAGCTTAAGCTAAGCATGATCAAGGGTTGGTGATCATCATTTTCAAGTCAATTGAGGATGGATGCTCAGGTGTTGCAGTAGAGTTGTGAGTATACTAAATTAGGCAAGCCCTGGTAAACTGAATCATTTAGCTTGATCATGAGAAGTCAAGCTAGAGTTTGATGGAGTATATAATATGAGTTGTATGGAGTAGCTAGAGACATAGTAGTTAAACCAAGTTAGTACAATAACAAACTTGTATTATGGGAGAAGTACTATACCTATTCCAGAGGATGGATATTCTTTGTTATAGACAGTAAGGATTGTAGTCTTGCAATCCTTGGTGGTAGTTGCAAGATGCATTTAAAGGAGTTAATGGATTGAGTTAGTAGTAGCTGCATTGCTGGAATCATTTGAGGTAGTTAAGAAATGGAAGTTCTTATTAAAGTAATAATGGGTAATGATTAATGCTGAAATGGCATGACCACGTCATCATATGATGATGGCTATGGTGAAGTCAGATGATTGTCTTATTCAGGAAGATGTCATCTTTGTGAATAAGATAAGAGAGATATATATAGTATATTTAGGAAACGAATTCCTTATCTAAAGATAACCTTAGTGAGGTATTAAGTTAAGGATTCTCTAGAAGTCTTAACCAAGATCATATCAAACCATGACAGAACCATGTCTACTTCATTATTTAAACCTTAGAATCAAATGGATAGTGAAATCATTTCCTATTCCTATGTAATCATTGAACAATGTCTCTTGGACAATTGAAGCTTCCAAGAGATAATTAGAGAACCAGATGAGTGTTTATAAATGGAAGTCTTGTCCACCTTATTACCTTAAACCTTAATAGAAATCTATACCCATGAACCAACAAGGTTGCTCTAGGAATTAATTCCAATATCTCACTCCAAGTTGAGGTATCAAATCTACTCATAGATTTATAAGTAGTGTACCTTAACCTTGAACCTTATCCATATTCATAATAGAATATGAGTTTAATGAACCTTCCTAAAACCCATGGTGTTTCAAAACTCTACAAAACAAGTAGAATTGGATTTGGTGAAATCACCAATTAGGGAGAACCCTAGGATTCACATCACCATATTATAAACCCAGGATTTAAACCAACATCTAATATGGTTATTAAAAGAGGTTACATATATATATATATTCCATGCTTAGCACTCACCATAATAAATTATTAGCCTCTTAAACCACTACTAATACATTATTTTAGTGGTAATACATATCATTTCTATAAGATTTTCTTATAGAAAGTAATCCCTAAAACCCCAAGTTATATTTACTTTATTAAATAAAAGAATCCTTCATATAATAACATGTTTTGTATACACAACCAGAAATGTAGAGGAATGGGTTATAATTAACCTCTATCATATATCAATGTCTTACAAAATTTCTGGACATTTTAAAACTTTTGTAGAAAAATAATTGGAAAGAAAATTGTAATAGAATATAAAAACAGAAAAAGGGGATAACAGGAACATAACTTTTTGGCTCGTGGCCCAAACCTCCTCATGTCTATTTGATGCTCCCGAGCAGCAGCAACATCAACCGTTCAACCTTTTCCTCAGCCCGTATGCAACCCAAGTCGGCCCACCTAGCCCGATACCGTTTCATCGTATTCTCCGGTCGTCTTCCACCTCCCGATCGAGCCAAGCAGCTCGCTGGCCGTTCCCTCGCCGTCGTCATGCGCCAAGATCCGCGCCGCCACCCCCGGTCGCTTATAAAGTCACCTTCGCGCTGCCAAGGACGAACCCTAGCCGGTGTTCCTCTCTCTCCTCCCCTCTGTGCCAAAACCCTAACCCTAACCTCTCAGGTGCTCCGCCGCGTCGCCGTTTCCAGTCGCCCTGAGGCAAGCCAAGGCTACCGTTAAGCTCCCCGTGCTTCCCTCGGTCATCTCACGGGAGGAATCTAAGCCGCGCACTCCTAATCGAGCTTCCCGACCGCTCTTCTTTGACGCTGACCACCGTCAATTCGACACCGTCTGACCTTCTTCGGCCTCGCCGACCCCACCATCTTGCCCAGTTTAATTACTTGGTCCTCCTGGACCTCCCCTCTGACTCCCTCCTGCTATGGTTTTGCACTGCCGACAACCACCACCAAGCGCCGCCGCCAGACCCCTTCGGTGTTGTCGCTCCAGCGACCATTTAAGGGCGGCGCCACTGCTATTCGACTCGTCTCGCTCCCCTCTCTCCAGCAAGCCTAGCCATGAGGCCCCGAGCGCAACTGATCGATGGGGGTATGCTCAACCTGAGAGCAACTCCAGTGCTGATGTCACCATGACGTCATGGTGATGTCATAAATATATTTCTTTATTTTCTTTTCGATAATCATTTCTATAATAAGTAAATTCCTGGATATTACGTGGCATAGACCCCACATGTTAGTGTGTGTGGCTAGAGTCAATGCTGGTGTAAAAAGTTCTAATCTACATATGTGTGTCATGCTGATGCCAGCATGACCTAATAATAGGATTTCATGCTTTAAAATTCAATTTATAAAAGAATAAAACTTGTAAATTGAATATCTTTTGTTTTATAACTCAGAAAAATATGTATAATATATCAAAATGTTCATAAAAAGTAAATCTATAATTTAACTCTATTAACTGGCATTATTATGTTAACTATTTAAATAATAATTATTTAATAAATATTTTATAAGTAATAATACTTTAAAAATCCATATTTTAATATCGGTAAATAAGAAAAATATAAATAATATACTAAAATTCTTGGAAAAATAAGAACTAAAATTTAAAAATATAAACTTAAAATATTATATCACTTAACTAATATTTATTATTTATTAAGTGTTTATAAAGTGGTAAAATTAGTAAAAAACATATCTTATTATTTAAAAATCACAAAAATACTTATAATATACCAAAATGATCACAAAAATGAAATATACACACTAAAAATATCAAATCTCACTTTTGGAGTAAACTAAAAGGTAAAGGTTTAATAAAACTAGTTTAAACCCATTTCTTTTATTTTAATTCCTTAAAATATATAAATCTTTACTATTGCCTTTACCGTTATTTATTTAAAGTGTAAAAGTGTAACAACAAGTTCAATTGATGTTTAAATGAAGTTAACATAGGTCTAACTATTTTAAGAAATATTAAAAGTAATCCTTGCATACTTTTTCAAAAGGCCCTAATTGATTAATAAACTTGCTTAAGAAATCTTTTAGATACCATGCCCCATTTGAGTGCTTTTGTATTCCATGATACTTATTGTATTTACACATTGTCTCACACACTCACAAGCCTTAATAAGAAGCACAAGTGTGAAGCAAGTATAAAAGTGCAACACATTCTAAAGATATCACCACAAACTTGCAAACCCTAGATCAGATACAATTATTTCGGGGGTTCGCTTTTGTCAAACTACATTACATCACTTATGCATAATTGCATCTTGCTTCTTTAAACATTTGTCCTTACCGGACCAGTGATGCTATTTACAGAATTTGGATCTTCTAGTATCTCGAAGACCATGAGTGCATAATCTTGCAATCACAAAAGGCAAGTTCACAACTTGATCATGTCCGTTGATTATTTTCTATCAAATTCTTGTAACTCAAATGTTCTCATCACCTGCATTTCAAAAAGGTTAGAAAACACTATTTTCATAATAATATGATTATGGATTATTTACCAAATGGTAATCATCTATTGATATAGTTCTACTGGTAAAGGAACATAATATCTAGGACTTAACAACCAATGTCGCTAGTGATTCTAGCGCCGTATATTACGCGTCAACCATAAGACTTGGAATGGGATGGGAAAGTCAGTTGTATCTTCTCCCTTTCGCATGGACGGATGACCTTATCGTGAGGCTGTTGATTTCTCATGGAGTTCCAGAGAATCTAGCACATGGGTGGGACCCCTTAGTTCCTCGCGAGCTAGGTGTCTAGATTATGTGTGCATAGCTGTCTGGGTTAGAGCTCACCATAGCTGATGGTGACCGCCAGACAGAGCTGCTTACAGAGTCTCCAAGAGGTTACCCAAAGAGTAACCGTGGTAGTTGTCTCAGGGGATCGTGTCTTCATGTAGGGTCGCGGAGAGGGCAGTACTGGCTTGGATCTTAGACTAGGCCCCATACCAAGAAAGTGTGGACAAGCTCGTGGCTTGGTTGTGCAACAAGGCTAAGGTCTCTTATGGGAAAGGAACCCCATGAACCTCTGTAGAGTGGACAAGCTCGCGGCTTGGTTGATGCACCTCTGCAGAGTGTAAGAATTGTGACATGTTACTCCATGTTCCAGCAAGGAGCTACGAACGAAGCAGCAAAGGAACCCCATGAAGGTTCTGGTCAACTTGTGAAGGCTGTCGGACATAGTTTTCAGAATAAAAGCAACCTTTAAAGAAATGTTTACGAAAACCTACATTGCCTACGACCGATGGTCTGTGGCTGTAGAGATAGTGCATCATACACTCCTTTTTAGTGAACTTGTTGAGTATGGTCGTACTCAACAGTACCTTCTTAACATTTGCTAGGATCTAAGCCGTTGAAGCCACACCAGCATCAATTTCTTCTCAAGAAACCATAATCGATAGCTCAAGTTCTTCAACAGAGTCAATGAAGTCAACATATACATCAACCGAAGTGAAGACAAAGTTCTTAAGTAAATAGGAGTAGATCCTCTAGCCATAAAACCTACTTTTGTAGAGCATTGCAATAGCAGCAATGACAAGTCTGATAGTTTAGATTCTAGGCTTAGTTACTAGATAGTTCTGTGTTATTATTTCTGGTTCTTCTTTGTAAGAAGTTTCTGTCTCTCTCTTTAACCTAGCGTGTCCTCTAGATCTTATGTAAAGAGTCGAGTTGTAATCTATAGTCATGTCTTGGACCTGTTGTGTTTCTGTTGTACCAATCTGAGGAATGTAATACTAGTGAACGATGTTTCATTGGTGTTATGTCAACTACTATAGTGTACTAGATCATGTAGTGGTATACTGGGTCACCGCACCCATCGCCGTCCAAGAAATCTTTGAGGCAATCGCAGAGAATGACGAGTTCGAGGAGGAGGTCCGTGATGAGGAGTCTGAGGTACTACATTGCTAGCTTCTCTAGTCGCAGCCGCAGATTTCACTGTTCATACATAGGATTTTCTCAATCGTGTATAGATTCTTTTGCTCTTGAAGTAGGGTAGTATATATATCTGGTTCGAACGGTCGATTGATGCATCTGTCATCTAGTCACAAAACCCCAATCCGTCTAGTCACAAAACCCCAATCTGCTCATCTGCCATCTAGTTGAGTTTGCTAGTTGAGTGTTGATTTCGATACACAATATGCCTATAACATTACATTTATATTCCTTAGTGATCCCAATGATTCAATTTTTCCCCAAAATACTGCAAGGGCATCTGATGGTGTCGTTTTCTTAGGGATGGTTAGTGAACCTAAGGCAGCAATGTACATAATCATTATAGGTTGTGTTGTTGGTATTTTGGTTCTCCAACTCCATCTCTGAAAAAAATGAGGCCCTTAATTTATTATCATATGGAATATATATATATAATCTTTGTATTGTTTCTAATCTATGAATGTGTCATATGATGCATATGTATATCCCTGAATATTGGTTTGTACGATTACATTCAATTTCTTATTGTGGCCAATGATTCTAATTTGCCCCAAAAGAGAGGCAAACACATTGGTGTTAGATTTTTTTAGGGATGAGTTAGCGAACCTGGGGCCATATACAAGATCAATATAAGTTGTGCAATGTTACTTGGTTCGCTTACGCCATCCCTGAAGAAACTTATGAGGCTGCAATCTTTATTCTACATTCATAGAACTATGATATTTGAATTATCTATTCCATGCATTCATAGTGTATAAGAATTACATTTCAGTTTGTCACTGAGACCGATGATTGAAAGTTGCCCCAAAAGAGTTCAAGGGGAGACACATATGATGGTATCGTGTTTTAGGGATCGGTTGGTGAACCTGAGGCAGCAATGCACACAAACAATATAGGTTGTGATGTTGGTACTTTGGTTCTCCAACTCCATCTCTGAAACAAATTATGAGGCCCTCAACTTATTCGCATATGGAACTACATATATGATCCTGGAATTGTTTCTGATCTTTGAATTATTCGTATAATGCATATGTATATGAATGGTTTTGATCATAAGTATTTTTTAACATGTCCGTAAAGATTAATTGTTTGGTTTTTTATTTATAATTACAATATTTAGGCTTGTTTTTGTACCTGGCTATGTATATCCCTGAATATTGTTTTGTACGATTACATTTCAATTTCTTATTGTGGCCAATGATTCAAATTTCCCGCAAAGAGAGGTAGACACATTGGTGTCAGATTTTTTTAGGGACGAGTTAGCGAACCTGGGGCGATGTACAAAAACATTATAGGTTATGCAATTGTTACTTGGTTCGCCCACTCCATCCCTAAAGAAACTTATGAGGCCCCTAGATTTATTCTACATACACTCTGATGCAATTAATTGTCATTGTGTTGAGATGAAATGATATATGAACTGATCAAACTATTGCTGAGATGCTTTATCTTTGATATCCACGGATATATTGTCTTACATATACATGTTGTCAATTCTTGAGTTGTAATACAATTCAATCATATGTATGAGTTCTAAGTTATGTTCTTAAAAATCAATAGGATGATGATGAAGAAGTGGACGATAGCAAGGTATCTAGGGACAACAAGAGCTGCTACGTGCTGAGGCGGTTACGGTGTGGGTTAATCCATTTCTACCGTAGGGGGAGACTGTTTTGTCCACTCTGTGGCAGAGCAATCAACGTGGACCTCGACAGCATGATCCAGCGCGCGGTGGATGTTGGCAAAGGCAGAGGCAGAAGGCATAGGCTGATTATCTTGGCGCGGCATGCAGCCTTCGGCAAATTCCTCCGGGAGTATGTCAGGACTAGCATGTATCCCCTTGACTAGGCTGTCCCTACCTCCTGCAGATATGCCCCTTCCCTGCTAGGCGTCTCCGTTTCCCGGCCTCCTGCAGTTGCCCCTGCTTTTATTTTGTTTTAGTTAATTATGATTACATGTGTGTGGCATGTAAGACAATATATCTGCGTGGTGTCTCTGGTGAACCTTCTATATATATTAATCTACTCCTTTATATGGAGCGCCTTAAAATTTCTACTGTTCAATTATATTACTGATCATGCTCATGCACACTACAAAATATTTCTAGTGCTCGATTGTATTATAATTGTCAAGGAATACATCAACAAGTTAAATTGGTCGAATTTTTTTATTGAAGTAACTAAATGATCTCACATTGGCGGTGGACGTTGGCAGAAGCCGAAGGCATCAGCCGAAGACCTTGGAGCGGCACACAGTCTTCAGCAAATTCCTTACAGGTTCAACAATGGGTTGCCACCACCCAGCTCCGAATTTTCTTACAGGTCCAACATGGCAGAACTTGAGCTACCACAAAGACCTCGGCAGAGGTGGCATAATTGGTGCGGGTGCGACCACGGCGACGACGAGCTTGGATTCTGGAGGAGGAAAACAGGACCGAGCATGGTCGACACAGTGATAGATCTCACCAGGAACCAATTCTCGTCCCTGCACCGTGCCATGGGTGCGTCCATGGTGAGGGCGAGCTCCGACTCGGGATGGGGAGGAGAGCGGGGCCGAGCAGGTTCGTCACGTCCCAGCTCCACGCCATGGCCGCGACCACAGATTTCTGCTCTAGGGAAGAAGAAGATGCGTAATGGATGCAGGCGCCAACGTTGCAAGCCTATAGGGAGGAGATCAGGGCCGAGCAGGTTCGTCAACTTCCCAGCTCCACGCCATGGCCGCGACACCCCACAGATTGCCGCTCCAGGGAAGAAGAAGACGCGTCATGGATGCAGGCACCAATGCTGCAAGCCTAATTGATGCCTAAGAGATGGGAGTGACATAACAACGAGAACTAACAGGAGGGCCCAACTTGACGGTCGTTAGCCTGATAATTTGTATTGAAACGTAAAGTTGAAATCGTGTCGAAAAAGACCCTCTGAATATTTGGCACGCTAACTGTAGTCATTGCGGCTGATTACAGGCAACTTGGGTACAGCGTTGCCTGGGCACCCCAACTTTCGGGCCACAAAAAGATATTCCCGACACTGGTGGATCCATGTGCTTCATGAAAATAACACACATGCAATGACTCTGGTGGATCCATATGTGGTTTGTGAAAATAACACACATGCAATGACACTAGTGGATCCATGTGGTTTATGAAAAGAATAGACATGCAATGACTCTGGTGGATCCACATGTGGTTTGTGAAAAGAACACACATTCAATGACTCTTGTTGTGATTCGTGAAAAGAACAAACATGCAATGACACTAGTGGATCCATGTGGATCCATGAAAATAACACACATGCAATGACACTAGTGGATCAATATGTGGTTTGTGAAAAGAACACACATGCAATGACATTGGTGGATCCATGTGGTTTGTGAAAAGAACAGACATGCAATGACACCAGCTTTGGTTAATGAAAAGAACACACATGCCATGACACTGGTGGATCCATATGTGGTTTGTGAAAAGAACACACATTCAATGACACTGGTGGATCCATGTGGTTTATAAATAGAATAGACATGCAATAACTCTGCTGGATCCATATGTGGTTTTTGAAAAGAAACCAAATTCAATGACACCAGTGGATCCATGTGGTTCATGAAAATAACACACATGTAATGACTCTTCTGGATCCATATGTGGTTGATGAAAAGAACAGACATGCAATGACTCTAGCTATGGTTTATGAAAAGAAGACACATGCAATGACACCGGTGGATCCATATGTGGTTTGTGAAAAGAACACACATGCAATGACACTGGTGGATCCATATGTGGTTTATGGAAGGAACAAACATGCAATGACACTAGTTGTGGTTAATGAAAACAACACACAAGCAATGACTCTAGTGGATCCATATGTGGTTAATGAAAAGAAAACACATGCAATGACACTGGTGGATCCATATACGGTTTGTGAAAAGAACACACATTCAATGACATTGGTGGATCCATGTGGTTTATGCAAACAACACACATGCAATGACTCTGGTGGATACATATGTGGTTTGTGAAAAGAAAAGGCATGCAATGACTCTACTTGTGGTTAATGAAAAGAACACACATGCAATGACACTGGTGGATCCATGTGGTTCATCAAAATGACACACATGCAATGACTCTGGTTGATCCATATGTGGTTTATGAAAAGAGCACACATTCAATGACTCTAGAGGTGGTTTATAAAAAGAACACACATGCAATGACACTGGTTGATCCATATGTGTTTTGTGAAAACAACACACATGCAATGACTCTAGTTGTGGTTTTGAAAAAAACACACATGCAATGACACTGGTGGATCCATGTGGTTCATGAAAATAACACACATGCAATGACTCTGGTGGATCCTTATGTGGTTTGTGAAAAGAATAGACATGCAATGATCTTGGTGGATCCATATGTGGTTTATTAAAAGAATAGACATGCAATGACTAGTTGTGGTTCATGAAAAGAACAAACATGAAATGACGCTGGTGGATCATGTGGTTCACGAAAATAACACACATGCAATGACTCTGGTGGATCCATATGTGGTTTGTGAAAATAACACACATGCAATGACACTGGTGGATCCATGTGGTTTATGAAAAGAATAGACATGCAATGACACTAGCTGTGGTTAATGAAAAGAACACACATGCAATGACTCTAGTGGATCCATATGTGGTTAATGAAAAGAACACACATGCAATGACGCTGGTGGATCCATATGTGGTTTGTGAAAAGAACACAAATTCAATGAACTCTAGTGGATCCATGTGGTTTTTGAAAAGAAGAGACATACAATGACACTGGTGGATCTACATGTGGTTTATGAGAAGAACAAAAGTGCAATGACTCTGGTGGATCCATATGTGGTTTGTGAAAATAACAGACATGCAATGACTCTAGTTGTGGTTTATGAAAAGAACACGCATGAAATAACATTGGTGGATCCATGTGCTCCATGAAAATAACACACATGCAATGACACTGGTGGATCAATATGTGGTTTGTGAAAAGAACACACATGCAATGACATTGGTGGATCCATGTGGTTTATGAAAAGAACAGACATGCAATGACACCAGCTTTGGTTAATGAAAAGAACAGACATGCAATGACACCAGGTTTGGTTAATGAAAAGAACACACATGCAATGACACTGGTGGATCCATGTGGTTTATAAATAGAATAGACATGCAATAACTCTGCTGGATCCATATGTGGTTTGTGAAAAGAAACCAAATTCAATGACACCAGTGGATCCATGTGGTTCATGAAAATAACACACATGTAATGACTCTTCTGGATCCATATGTGGTTGATCAAAAAAACAGACATGCAATGACTCTAGCTATGGTATATGAAAAGAAGACACATGCAATGACACCGGTGGATCCATATGTGGTTTGTGAAAAGAACACACATGCAATGACACTGGTGGATCCATATGTGGTTTATGGAAGGAACAAACATGCAATGACACTAGTTGTGGTTAATGAAAACAACACACAAGCAATGACTCTAGTGGATCCATATGTGGTTAATGAAAAGAAAACACATGCAATGACACTGGTGGATCCATATACGGTTTGTGAAAAGAACACACATGCAATGACTCTGGTGGATCCATACGTGGTTTGTGAAAAGAACACACATTCAATGACTCTAGTTGTGGTTTTTGAAAATAACACACATGCAATGACTTTAGTCGGTCCATATATGGTTTGTGAAAAGAACACACATGCAATGACACTGGTGGTTCCATGTGGTTTATTAAAACAACAGACATGCAATGACACTAGTTGTGGTTAATGAAAAGAACACACAAGCAATGACTCTAGTGGATGCATATGTGGTTAATGAAAAGAAAACACATGCAATGACACTAGGGGATCCGTATGTGGTTGATGAAAAGAACACACATTCAATGACACTGGTGGATCCATGTGGTTTATGAAAAGAACACACATGCAATGACTCGGGTGGATCCATATGTGGTTTGTGAAAATAACATACATGCAATGACTATAGCTATGGTTAACGAAAAGATCACGCATGGAATGACAATGGTGGATCCATGTGGTTCGTCAAAATAACACACATGCAATGACTCTGGTGGATCCATATGTGGTTTACGAAAAGAACACACATGCAATGACTCTAGATGTGGTTATGAAAAGAACACACATGCAATGACACTGGTGGATCCATATGTGGTTTGTGAAAAGAACACAAATTCAATGAACTCTAGTGGATCCACGTGGTTTGTGAAAAGAAGAGACATACAATGACACGGGTGGATCTACATGTGGTTTATGAGAAGAACAAAAGTGCAATGACTCTAGTGGATCCATATGTGGTTTTTGAAAATAACAAACATGCAATGACTCTAGTTGTGGTTTCTGAAAAGAACACGCATGAAATAACATTGGTGGATCCATGTGGTTCATGAAAATAACACACATGCAATGACACTGGTGGATCAATATGTGGTTTGTGAAAAGAACACAAATGCAATGACATTGGTGGATCCATGTGGTTTGTGAAAAGAACAGGCATGCAATGCCACCAGCTTTGGTTAAGGAAAAGAACACACATGCAATGACACTGGTGGATCCATATATGGTTTGTGAAAAGAACACACATTCAATGACACTGGTGGATCCATGTGGTTTATAAATAGAATAGACATGCAATAACTCTGCTGGATCCATATGTGGTTTTTGAAAAGAAACCAAATTCAATGACACCAGTGGATCCATGTGGTTCATGAAAATAACACACATGTAATGACTCTTCTGGATCCATATGTGGTTGATGAAAAGAACACACATGCAATGACTCTAGCTATGGTTTATGAAAAGAAGACACATGCAATGACACCGGTGGATCCATATGTGGTTTGTGAAAAGAACACACATGCAATGACACTGGTGGATCCATATGTGGTTTATGGAAGGAACAAACATGCAATGACACTAGTTGTGGTTAATGAAAACAACACACAAGCAATGACTCTAGTGGATCCATATGTGGTTAATGAAAAGAAAACACATGCAATGACACTGGTGGATCCATATACGGTTTGTGAAAAGAACACACATTCAATGACATTGGTGGATCCATGTGGTTTATGCAAACAACACACATGCAATGACTCTGGTGGATACATATGTGGTTTGTGAAAACAAAAGGCATGCAATGACTCTACTTGTGGTTAATGAAAAGAACACACATGCAATGACACTGGTGGATCCATGTGGTTCATCAAAATTACACACATGCAATGACTCTGGTTGATCCATATGTGGTTTATGAAAAGAGCACACATTCAATGACTCTAGATGTGGTTTATAAAAAGAACACACATGCAATGACACTGGTTGATCCATATGTGTTTTGTGAAAACAACACACATGCAATGACTCTAGTTGTGGTTTTGAAAAGAACACACATGCAATGACACTGGCGGATCCATGTGGTTCATGAAAATAACACACATGCAATGACTCTGGTGGATCCATATGTGGTTTGTGAAAAGAATAGACATGCAATGACTCTGGTGGATCCATATGTGGTTTATGAAAATAATAGACATGCAATGACTAGTTGTGGTTCATGAAAAGAACAAACATGAAATGACGCTGGTGGATCATGTGGTTCACGAAAATAACACATATGCAATAACTCTGGTGGATCCATATGTGGTTTGTCAAAATAACACACATGCAATGACACTGGTGGATCCATGTGGTTTATGAAAAGAATAGACATGCAATGACACTAGCTGTGGTTAATGAAAAGAACACACATGCAATGACTCTAGTGGATCCATATGTGGTTAATGAAAAGAAGACACATGCAATGACGCTGGTGGATCCATATGTGGTTTGTGAAAAGAACACAAATTCAATGAACTCTAGTGGATCCACGTGGTTTGTGAAAAGAAGAGACATACAATGACACTGGTGGATCTACATGTGGTTTATGAGAAGAACAAAAGTGCAATGACTCTGGTGGATCCATATGTGGTTTGTGAAAATAACAGACATGCAATGACTCTAGTTGTGGTTTATGAAAAAAACACGCATGAAATAACATTGGTGGATCCATGTGGTTCATGAAAATAACACACATGCAATGACAGTGGTGGATCAATATGTGGTTTGTGAAAAGAACACACATGCAATGACATTGGTGGATCCATGTGGTTTATGAAAAGAACAGACATGCAATGACACCCGCTTTGGTTAATGAAAAGAACACACATGCAATGACACTAGTGGATCCATATATGGTTTGTGAAAAGAACACACATTCAATGACACTGGTGGATCCATGTGGTTTATAAATAGAATAGACATGCAATAACTCTGCTGGATCCATATGTGGTTTTTGAAAAGAAACCAAATTCAATGACACCAGTGGATCCATGTGGTTCATGAAAATAACACACATGTAATGACTCTTCTGGATCCATATGTGGTTGATGAAAAGAACACACATGCAATGACTCTAGCTATGGTTTATGAAAAGAAGACACATGCAATGACACCGGTGGATCCATATGTGGTTTGTGAAAAGAACACACATGCAATGACACTGGTGGATCCATATGTGGTTTATGGAAGGAACAAACATGCAATGACACTAGTTGTGGTTAATGAAAACAACACACAAGCAATGACTCTAGTGGATCCATATGTGGTTAATGAAAAGAAAACACATGCAATGACACTGGTGGATCCATATACGGTTTGTGAAAAGAACACACATTCAATGACATTGGTGGATCCATGTGGTTTATGCAAACAACACACATGCAATGACTCTGGTGGATACATATGTGGTTTGTGAAAACAAAAGGCATGCAATGACTCTACTTGTGGTTAATGAAAAGAACACACATGCAATGACACTGGTGGATCCATGTGGTTCATCAAAATTACACACATGCAATGACTCTGGTTGATCCATATGTGGTTTATGAAAAGAGCACACATTCAATGACTCTAGATGTGGTTTATAAAAAGAACACACATGCAATGACACTGGTTGATCCATATGTGTTTTGTGAAAACAACACACATGCAATGACTCTAGTTGTGGTTTTGAAAAGAACACACATGCAATGACACTGGCGGATCCATGTGGTTCATGAAAATAACACACATGCAATGACTCTGGTGGATCCATATGTGGTTTGTGAAAAGAATAGACATGCAATGACTCTGGTGGATCCATATGTGGTTTATGAAAATAATAGACATGCAATGACTAGTTGTGGTTCATGAAAAGAACAAACATGAAATGACGCTGGTGGATCATGTGGTTCACGAAAATAACACATATGCAATAACTCTGGTGGATCCATATGTGGTTTGTCAAAATAACACACATGCAATGACACTGGTGGATCCATGTGGTTTATGAAAAGAATAGACATGCAATGACACTAGCTGTGGTTAATGAAAAGAACACACATGCAACGACTCTAGTGGATCCATATGTGGTTAATGAAAAGAAGACACATGCAATGACGCTGGTGGATCCATATGTGGTTTGTGAAAAGAACACAAATTCAATGAACTCTAGTGGATCCATGTGGTTTGTGAAAAGAAGAGACATACAATGACACTGGTGGATCTACATGTGGTTTATGAGAAGAACAAAAGTGCAATGACTCTGGTGGATCCATATGTGGTTTGTGAAAATAACAGACATGCAATGACTCTAGTTGTGGTTTATGAAAAAAACACGCATGAAATAACATTGGTGGATCCATGTGGTTCATGAAAATAACACACATGCAATGACAGTGGTGGATCAATATGTGGTTTGTGAAAAGAACACACATGCAATGACATTGGTGGATCCATGTGGTTTATGAAAAGAACAGACATGCAATGACACCAGCTTTGGTTAATGAAAAGAACACACATGCAATGACACTAGTGGATGCATATATGGTTTGTGAAAAGAACACACATTCAATGACACTGGTGGATCCATGTGGTTTATAAATAGAATAGACATGCAATAACTTTGATGGATCCATATGTGGTTTTTGAAAAGAAACCAAATTCAATGACACCAGTGGATCCATGTGGTTCATGAAAATAACACACATGTAATGACTCTTCTGGATCCATATGTGGTTGATGAAAAGAACACACATGCAATGACTCTAGCTATGGTTTATGAAAAGAAGACACATGCAATGACACCGGTGGATCCATATGTGGTTTGTGAAAAGAACACACATGCAATGACACTGGTGGATCCATATGTGGTTTATGGAAGGAACAAACATGCAATGACACTAGTTGTGGTTAATGAAAACAACACACAAGCAATGACTCTAGTGGATCCATATGTGGTTAATGAAAAGAAAACACATGCAATGACACTGGTGGATCCATATACGGTTTGTGAAAAGAACACACATTCAATGACATTGGTGGATCCATGTGGTTTATGCAAACAACACACATGCAATGACTCTGGTGGATACATATGTGGTTTGTGAAAATAACACACATGCAATGACACTGGTGGATCCATGTGGTTTATGAAAAGAATAGACATGCAATGACACTAGCTGTGGTTAATGAAAAGAACACACATGCAATGACTCTAGTGGATCCATATGTGGTTAATGAAAAGAACACACATGCAATCACGCTGGTGGATCCATATGTGGTTTGTGAAAATAACACACATTCAATGACACTGGTGGATCCATGTGGTATATAAAAAGAATAGACATGCAATGACTCTGGTGGATCCATATGTGGTTTGTGAAAAGAACACACATTCAATGACACTGGTGGATCCATGTGGTTTATAAATAGAATAGACATGCAATAACTCTGATGGATCCATATGTGGTTTTTGAAAAGAAACCAAATTCAATGACACCAGTGGATCCATGTGGTTCATGAAAATAACACACATGTAATGACTCTTCTGGATCCATATGTGGTTGATGAAAAAAACACACATGCAATGACTCTAGCTATGGTTTATGAAAAGAAGACACATGCAATGACACCGGTGGATCCATATGTGGTTTGTGAAAAGAACACACATGCAATGACACCGGTGGATCCATATGTGGTTTGTGAAAACAACACACATGCAATGACACTGGTGGATCCATATGTGGTTTATGGAAGGAACAAACATGCAATGACACTAGTTGTGGTTAATGAAAACAACACACAAGCAATGACTCTAGTGGATCCATATGTGGTTAATGAAAAGAAAACACATGCAATGACACTGGTGGATCCATATACGGTTTGTGAAAAGAACACACATTCAATGACTCTGGTGGATCCATACGTGGTTTGTGAAAAGAACACACATTCAATGACTCTAGTTGTGGTTTTTGAAAATAACACACATGCAATGACTTTAGTCGGTCCATATATGGTTTGTGAAAAGAACACACATGCAATGACACTGGTGGTTCCATGTGGTTTATTAAAACAACAGACATGCAATGACACTAGTTGTGGTTAATGAAAAGAACACACAAGCAATGACTCTAGTGGATGCATATGTGGTTAATGAAAAGAAAACACATGCAATGACACTAGGGGATCCGTATGTGGTTGATGAAAAGAACACACATTCAATGACACTGGTGGATCCATGTGGTTTATGAAAAGAACACACATGCAATGACTCGGGTGGATCCATATGTGGTTTGTGAAAATAACATACATGCAATGACTATAGCTATGGTTAACGAAAAGATCACGCATGGAATGACAATGGTGGATCCATGTGGTTCGTCAAAATAACACACATGCAATGACTCTGGTGGATCCATATGTGGTTTACGAAAAGAACACACATGCAATGACTCTAGATGTGGTTATGAAAAGAACACACATGCAATGACACTGGTGGATCCATATGTGGTTTGTGAAAAGAACACAAATTCAATGAACTCTAGTGGATCCACGTGGTTTGTGAAAAGAAGAGACATACAATGACACGGGTGGATCTACATGTGGTTTATGAGAAGAACAAAAGTGCAATGACTCTAGTGGATCCATATGTGGTTTTTGAAAATAACAAACATGCAATGACTCTAGTTGTGGTTTATGAAAAGAACACGCATGAAATAACATTGGTGGATCCATGTGGTTCATGAAAATAACACACATGCAATGACACTGGTGGATCAATATGTGGTTTGTGAAAAGAACACAAATGCAATGACATTGGTGGATCCATGTGGTTTGTGAAAAGAACAGGCATGCAATGCCACCAGCTTTGGTTAAGGAAAAGAACACACATGCAATGACACTGGTGGATCCATATATGGTTTGTGAAAAGAACACACATTCAATGACACTGGTGGATCCATGTGGTTTATAAATAGAATAGACATGCAATAACTCTGCTGGATCCATATGTGGTTTTTGAAAAGAAACCAAATTCAATGACACCAGTGGATCCATGTGGTTCATGAAAATAACACACATGTAATGACTCTTCTGGATCCATATGTGGTTGATGAAAAGAACACACATGCAATGACTCTAGCTATGGTTTATGAAAAGAAGACACATGCAATGACACCTGTGGATCCATATGTGGTTTGTGAAAAGAACACACATGCAATGACACTGGTGGATCCATATGT
This sequence comes from Avena eriantha, assembly GCA_910589775.1. Lineage (NCBI taxonomy): Eukaryota > Viridiplantae > Streptophyta > Magnoliopsida > Poales > Poaceae > Avena > Avena eriantha. Next base: position 145,020,535 of record OU342745.1, read on the forward strand.
GGTTTATGGAAGGAACAAACATGCAATGACACTAGTTGTGGTTAATGAAAACAACACACAAGCAATGACTCTAGTGGATCCATATGTGGTTAATGAAAAGAAAACACATGCAATGACACTGGTGGATCCATATACGGTTTGTGAAAAGAACACACATTCAATGACATTGGTGGATCCATGTGGTTTATGCAAACAACACACATGCAATGACTCTGGTGGATACATATGTGGTTTGTGAAAACAAAAGGCATGCAATGACTCTACTTGTGGTTAATGAAAAGAACACACATGCAATGACACTGGTGGATCCATGTGGTTCATCAAAATTACACACATGCAATGACTCTGGTTGATCCATATGTGGTTTATGAAAAGAGCACACATTCAATGACTCTAGATGTGGTTTATAAAAAGAACACACATGCAATGACACTGGTTGATCCATATGTGTTTTGTGAAAACAACACACATGCAATGACTCTAGTTGTGGTTTTGAAAAGAACACACATGCAATGACACTGGCGGATCCATGTGGTTCATGAAAATAACACACATGCAATGACTCTGGTGGATCCATATGTGGTTTGTGAAAAGAATAGACATGCAATGACTCTGGTGGATCCATATGTGGTTTATGAAAATAATAGACATGCAATGACTAGTTGTGGTTCATGAAAAGAACAAACATGAAATGACGCTGGTGGATCATGTGGTTCACGAAAATAACACATATGCAATAACTCTGGTGGATCCATATGTGGTTTGTCAAAATAACACACATGCAATGACACTGGTGGATCCATGTGGTTTATGAAAAGAATAGACATGCAATGACACTAGCTGTGGTTAATGAAAAGAACACACATGCAATGACTCTAGTGGATCCATATGTGGTTAATGAAAAGAAGACACATGCAATGACGCTGGTGGATCCATATGTGGTTTGTGAAAAGAACACAAATTCAATGAACTCTAGTGGATCCACGTGGTTTGTGAAAAGAAGAGACATACAATGACACTGGTGGATCTACATGTGGTTTATGAGAAGAACAAAAGTGCAATGACTCTGGTGGATCCATATGTGGTTTGTGAAAATAACAGACATGCAATGACTCTAGTTGTGGTTTATGAAAAAAACACGCATGAAATAACATTGGTGGATCCATGTGGTTCATGAAAATAACACACATGCAATGACAGTGGTGGATCAATATGTGGTTTGTGAAAAGAACACACATGCAATGACATTGGTGGATCCATGTGGTTTATGAAAAGAACAGACATGCAATGACACCAGCTTTGGTTAATGAAAAGAACACACATGCAATGACACTAGTGGATCCATATATGGTTTGTGAAAAGAACACACATTCAATGACACTGGTGGATCCATGTGGTTTATAAATAGAATAGACATGCAATAACTCTGCTGGATCCATATGTGGTTTTTGAAAAGAAACCAAATTCAATGACACCAGTGGATCCATGTGGTTCATGAAAATAACACACATGTAATGACTCTTCTGGATCCATATGTGGTTGATGAAAAGAACACACATGCAATGACTCTAGCTATGGTTTATGAAAAGAAGACACATGCAATGACACCGGTGGATCCATATGTGGTTTGTGAAAAGAACACACATGCAATGACACTGGTGGATCCATATGTGGTTTATGGAAGGAACAAACATGCAATGACACTAGTTGTGGTTAATGAAAACAACACACAAGCAATGACTCTAGTGGATCCATATGTGGTTAATGAAAAGAAAACACATGCAATGACACTGGTGGGTCCATATACGGTTTGTGAAAAGAACACACATTCAATGACATTGGTGGATCCATGTGGTTTATGCAAACAACACACATGCAATGACTCTGGTGGATACATATGTGGTTTGTGAAAACAAAAGGCATGCAATGACTCTACTTGTGGTTAATGAAAAGAACACACATGCAATGACACTGGTGGATCCATGTGGTTCATCAAAATTACACACATGCAATGACTCTGGTTGATCCATATGTGGTTTATGAAAAGAGCACACATTCAATGACTCTAGATGTGGTTTATAAAAAGAACACACATGCAATGACACTGGTTGATCCATATGTGTTTTGTGAAAACAACACACATGCAATGACTCTAGTTGTGGTTTTGAAAAGAACACACATGCAATGACACTGGCGGATCCATGTGGTTCATGAAAATAACACACATGCAATGACTCTGGTGGATCCATATGTGGTTTGTGAAAAGAATAGACATGCAATGACTCTGGTGGATCCATATGTGGTTTATGAAAATAATAGACATGCAATGACTAGTTGTGGTTCATGAAAAGAACAAACATGAAATGACGCTGGTGGATCATGTGGTGCACGAAAATAACACATATGCAATAACTCTGGTGGATCCATATGTGGTTTGTCAAAATAACACACATGCAATGACACTGGTGGATCCATGTGGTTTATGAAAAGAATAGACATGCAATGACACTAGCTGTGGTTAATGAAAAGAACACACATGCAACGACTCTAGTGGATCCATATGTGGTTAATGAAAAGAAGACACATGCAATGACGCTGGTGGATCCATATGTGGTTTGTGAAAAGAACACAAATTCAATGAACTCTAGTGGATCCATGTGGTTTGTGAAAAGAAGAGACATACAATGACACTGGTGGATCTACATGTGGTTTATGAGAAGAACAAAAGTGCAATGACTCTGGTGGATCCATATGTGGTTTGTGAAAATAACAGACATGCAATGACTCTAGTTGTGGTTTATGAAAAAAACACGCATGAAATAACATTGGTGGATCCATGTGGTTCATGAAAATAACACACATGCAATGACAGTGGTGGATCAATATGTGGTTTGTGAAAAGAACACACATGCAATGACATTGGTGGATCCATGTGGTTTATGAAAAGAACAGACATGCAATGACACCAGCTTTGGTTAATGAAAAGAACACACATGCAATGACACTAGTGGATGCATATATGGTTTGTGAAAAGAACACACATTCAATGACACTGGTGGATCCATGTGGTTTATAAATAGAATAGACATGCAATAACTTTGATGGATCCATATGTGGTTTTTGAAAAGAAACCAAATTCAATGACACCAGTGGATCCATGTGGTTCATGAAAATAACACACATGTAATGACTCTTCTGGATCCATATGTGGTTGATGAAAAGAACACACATGCAATGACTCTAGCTATGGTTTATGAAAAGAAGACACATGCAATGACACCGGTGGATCCATATGTGGTTTGTGAAAAGAACACACATGCAATGACACTGGTGGATCCATATGTGGTTTATGGAAGGAACAAACATGCAATGACACTAGTTGTGGTTAATGAAAACAACACACAAGCAATGACTCTAGTGGATCCATATGTGGTTAATGAAAAGAAAACACATGCAATGACACTGGTGGATCCATATACGGTTTGTGAAAAGAACACACATTCAATGACATTGGTGGATCCATGTGGTTTATGCAAACAACACACATGCAATGACTCTGGTGGATACATATGTGGTTTGTGAAAATAACACACATGCAATGACACTGGTGGATCCATGTGGTTTATGAAAAGAATAGACATGCAATGACACTAGCTGTGGTTAATGAAAAGAACACACATGCAATGACTCTAGTGGATCCATATGTGGTTAATGAAAAGAACACACATGCAATCACGCTGGTGGATCCATATGTGGTTTGTGAAAATAACACACATTCAATGACACTGGTGGATCCATGTGGTATATAAAAAGAATAGACATGCAATGACTCTGGTGGATCCATATGTGGTTTGTGAAAAGAACACACATTCAATGACACTGGTGGATCCATGTGGTTTATAAATAGAATAGACATGCAATAACTCTGATGGATCCATATGTGGTTTTTGAAAAGAAACCAAATTCAATGACACCAGTGGATCCATGTGGTTCATGAAAATAACACACATGTAATGACTCTTCTGGATCCATATGTGGTTGATGAAAAAAACACACATGCAATGACTCTAGCTATGGTTTATGAAAAGAAGACACATGCAATGACACCGGTGGATCCATATGTGGTTTGTGAAAAGAACACACATGCAATGACACTGGTGGATCCATATGTGGTTTATGGAAGGAACAAACATGCAATGACACTAGTTGTGGTTAATGAAAACAACACACGAGCAATGACTCTAGTGGATCCATATGTGGTTAATGAAAAGAAAACACATGCAATGACACTGGTGGATCCATATACAGTTTGTGAAAAGAACACACATTCAATGACATTGGTGGATCCATGTGGTTTATGCAAACAACACACATGCAATGACTCTGGTGGATACATATGTGGTTTGTGAAAAGAAAAGACATGCAATGACTCTACTTGTGGTTAATGAAAAGAACACACATGCAATGACACTGGTGGATCCATGTGGTTCATCAAAATTACACACATGCAATGACTCTGGTTGATCCATATGTGGTTTATGAAAAGAGCACACATTCAATGACTCTAGATGTGGTTTATAAAAAGAACACACATGCAATGACACTGGTTGATCCATATGTGTTTTGTGAAAACAACACACATGCAATGACTCTAGTTGTGGTTTTGAAAAGAACACACATGCAATGACACTGGCGGATCCATGTGGTTCATGAAAATAACACACATGCAATGACTCTGGTGGATCCATATGTGGTTTGTGAAAAGAATAGACATGCAATGACTCTGGTGGATCCATATGTGGTTTATGAAAATAATAGACATGCAATGACTAGTTGTGGTTCATGAAAAGAACAAACATGAAATGACGCTGGTGGATCATGTGGTTCACGAAAATAACACATATGCAATAACTCTGGTGGATCCATATGTGGTTTGTCAAAATAACACACATGCAATGACACTGGTGGATCCATGTGGTTTATGAAAAGAATAGACATGCAATGACACTAGCTGTGGTTAATGAAAAGAACACACATGCAATGACTCTAGTGGATCCATATGTGGTTAATGAAAAGAAGACACATGCAATGACGCTGGTGGATCCATATGTGGTTTGTGAAAAGAACACAAATTCAATGAACTCTAGTGGATCCATGTGGTTTGTGAAAAGAAGAGACATACAATGACACTGGTGGATCTACATGTGGTTTATGAGAAGAACAAAAGTGCAATGACTCTGGTGGATCCATATGTGGTTTGTGAAAATAACAGACATGCAATGACTCTAGTTGTGGTTTATGAAAAAAACACGCATGAAATAACATTGGTGGATCCATGTGGTTCATGAAAATAACACACATGCAATGACAGTGGTGGATCAATATGTGGTTTGCGAAAAGAACACACATGCAATGACATTGGTGGATCCATGTGGTTTATGAAAAGAACAGACATGCAATGACACCAGCTTTGGTTAATGAAAAGAACACACATGCAATGACACTAGTGGATCCATATATGGTTTATGAAAAGAACACACATTCAATGACACTGGTGGATCCATGTGGTTTATAAATAGAATAGACATGCAATAACTCTGCTGGATCCATATGTGGTTTTTGAAAAGAAACCAAATTCAATGACACCAGTGGATCCATGTGGTTCATGAAAATAACACACATGTAATGACTCTTCTGGATCCATATGTGGTTGATGAAAAAAACACACATGCAATGACTCTAGCTATGGTTTATGAAAAGAAGACACATGCAATGACACCGGTGGATCCATATGTGGTTTGTGAAAAGAACACACATGCAATGACACTGGTGGATCCATATGTGGTTTATGGAAGGAACAAACATGCAATGACACTAGTTGTGGTTAATGAAAACAACACACAAGCAATGACTCTAGTGGATCCATATGTGGTTAATGAAAATAAAACACATGCAATGACACTGGTGGATCCATATACGGTTTGTGAAAAGAACACACATTCAATGACATTGGTGGATCCATGTGGTTTATGCAAACAACACACATGCAATGACTCTGGTGGATCCATATGTGGTTTGTGAAAATAACACACATGCAATGACACTGGTGGATCCATGTGGTTTATGAAAAGAATAGACATGCAATGACACTAGCTGTGGTTAATGAAAAGAACACACATGCAATGACTCTAGTGGATCCATATGTGGTTAATGAAAAGAACACACATGCAATGACGCTGGTGGATCCATATGTGGTTTGTGAAAATAACACACATTCAATGACACTGGTGGATCCATGTGGTATATAAAAAGAATAGACATGCAATGACTCTGGTGGATCCATATGTGGTTTGCGAAAAGAACACACATTCAATGACTCTAGTTGTGGTTCATGAAAAGAACACACATGCAATGACCACTACAAGAAAATTTGGCTTTTACAACGGACGATTTTCATGGTTGAAGGCCCTTTTTCGTGGCTAAAAAGTCTTCTACGTTGGATGCCATTCGTGGTAAAAGCCCCGTCACAAAAGAATCTGCCACAGTTTATTCCGAACCGTGGCGGATCGCAACCTTCAGCCACGAAAACTTGTTCCGTCGTAGATCTATTCGCCAGCCGCGTTGACTGCTGACGTCATGCAAACTGCCACGTGGCAGCCGTCGTTAGCGGCCAGTTACCACCATTAACAACAATAGAAACTATGGCAGAAGCCAAGCCCAGCCAAGGCCTGCTAAATTCTAACTAGGTCGGCAATGTTTTGTCCTGCAATAAGAAGATGGCCCATTACTGTTTTGTCCTGCAATGTTTGAAATGGGCCCAAAGTTGCAGCCAGTAGTGGCCTGCGAACTTTCAGGCCTAATACTATTTCGGCCTAAAGAAGGCCCATGATTGTCCAACACTCTGCGACCCATTAGCAGCTCGTGCCAAGTCGCTCATGTACATTTAAGGCATGCAGGCGGCCCATCACTGTTTATCGCAGCCCATCGTGGGAAGCTTACTGACGGCCCTTGTCTGAGATGGCATGTTACTATTCAGGCCTGTTACTGTCCTGGCCTTTCACTGTTCTAGGCTTTACCTGTTCAGGCCCACAAGCGGCCCTTTACTTTTCTAGTTTGGTAAATGTGTCGATCTGTTACTGCCCTTGCCTGGAAATTTCTCAGGTCGTTACTGTTCTGGCTTGTCACTATTATGGCCTTTCACTGTTGTGGCCCTTTACTGTTGATGCCGGCTACTATTTTGGCATGTTATTATTACTTTGTTCGACATTCAGAGGGTCATTTGTAGCCTGAAACAAACAAAAAACAAGTTATAACAGCATTACCATGCAATCACACCACCATGGATTTTAAATGTGTCAATGCGGTAATATATAAGGAAGGAAGCAATTAATAGTGGTGGCGCATACATCTATTTCTTCTTGAATAAGTGGACCAGCTGGCGCCATGGAGCGATGCGAGCATGTGCTGCTCTGTGAAATGACTGCTCTACTTGAACATGGCTGAGACCAAGACAAAACAAGTTACTTAAACAACAGACTTGGGAAACAAACTACAAGTTCATTTTGAATAACAATGCGAGCAATCAACCAAAGTACCTTATGCAAACTGCTCAAACTAGAATGTGCAGAACATGAATAAAATGAATATTAAAACTAAGGCATTATGTTTCTCATATATAAACTAGCCAGAAACTACACAACAAAATTCGCCACTGCTTTAATCATAGACAAAAAAGAGTAACTCAGCTAATAAAGACATATCAATTGTGAGCCTCGAATATGCTAGCCAGATAATTTCAGACAAACAATAAATCAAGCAATCATACATTGAATTATTCATGAATAGCCAGATAATTTCAACGCTTCGGCGGCCTGATAACAACAAACTGAACCATCAAGTTCCTCGTAAAAAAATAGCCAGTTCATTTAACTATGATACACACAGTAGATACAAGAGTGAGATGAACTGCAAAGAGTTCCTTATGATACAAGTGTGGATCTTATCACTAGTGCGGCCTTGTTCTTATTATCAGACAACTGAGATGCAATACACCCGGCCTCTCCATATCGAGGAAATTGAACTAACCACATGGAACAAAAGCAGACCATAGTGGCGCTAAAATGTTTGAAGCTAATTTTTCGCAAAAAAAATATGAAAACAAGAAAGACAAATGGTAAATTTAAGCAAACAAAAAATGTGGCAAGGACCAAACTTCGGGTGGGGGGCCTTACGATAGGGGTTACACGAGATCTACGGTGGCTCATGTGGACGGGCGAAGTTTGTACTCCATTGTTGCTCCTCTGCATAAATGTAAGTCCAACTGTAAATACAAACAGGTTCCAACATGATATACGTTGGCATGAAGTAAAACAAAAGTGATGGGGTCTTACGAGATTATAGGAGCCATTCACTCTATGATATTGTGTGCAAACTAAGGCTGCTCCTTGCATAATAACAGCAAACAGCTTGAGCCGCAGGTTCAGAGGGATCATATTGACAGTACATAATGGTCAAATAATATGACGTGTGTAAACGTGTAGTATAGGATAGCAGGACAATAGCACAAAGGAAATACTATAGTTCGTAAATCGGCAAATAAGAGAGATATTATATAATCATATCTCATATGGACAGGTACAGTAGAGAATGTAAACAAATATGTTAAGTGACTAATAATTCACAAAGAAATAGTACAATACATAAAAATAGTTTAATGCGCGGAGTTTAAGCGTAACCACAATGGGTTAATTTAGTACTCCCTCCGTTTCAAAATATAAGATGTTTTGGCTTTGTGAAATGAGTGCACCTAGACCTCTTTTAGTGTGTACATTCATCTAGGTTTGGAGTGAACCTACACACTAAAATGAGTCTGGATACACTTCTTTCACAAAGCTAAAGCATCTTATATTTTGAAATAGAGGGAGTACATAATAGGTGGATATCAAGTAAAGAACCTGTTAGTTAGGAAATTTAGCACAAATAAAGTACATTGCCAACACACAAATTGCGTAGGGAGATCTGGTTTTACCTCAGCCAGGGCGGCATCTAGGCCTCCTCCGCATCCTCACGGGTCACGTCGAGGTTGCCGAAGGTGCTACGGCCGAAGTGGGTGTCGACGACGGGGAAGCAGATCTTGGGCGGGCGAGGATACGAGCAGAATGCTGGACCACGACGTCCATGGAGCGGATCCTAGGGGGGTCGATGATGTGGTCAGTGCACCGGACAAGAGGGTTCATTGAGCAGATCAGGTGTGCGGGTATGCCGGCTAAAGTGCACGGGGATGTTCCGGCCGGTGACGTATTCCTGGAGGAGAGAGAGGGGAGGGGGTTGGGTTTAGGTACTACTAGCACTATACTAGGAAAATTACGAGTGAAGCGCCCCACATACTGAATTTAATAGGGGTTAAATGGGAATTTCGATGTATCTGAAATTTTGGGGCACGAACTATGTCTGGATGGGCGGGATCGATTTCAAAAGGTGTTCAAAATTTTCATGATGCAAAATCTTAGCTAGAAGTCGAACCACTCGTCAAAACTCTCTGTGGTTTTTGATATATTAATTAACCGCTCGATGGGTACCTCCAAAACCTTTTTTCATAAAACTTTCAAATCAACCTACAATTTATTACTTGTAGTTCAAGTTTGACCTAATTTCATTAAATTCAAGAGCAATCTATCACACTTAGTTGTAGCTCAAGTTTGACCTAATTTCATTAAACTATCAAGACGCAAAATCTTAGCAAGAAGATGAACTTGAGTTGGGAACACTCTTTTGGTTTCTAATAGTATATTAATTGCCCCCTCCCCCCCACGCCCCCTCCGATGGGTACCTGTAAGAGCTTTTCCGTAAAACTTTCAAAGCAACCTATACAGTTTACTTGTAGTAGTTCAAATTTTACCTATTATATTTTTTGTGCTTTGCGTATTATAATTTTATATAGTGATGATATGCCAGATGTCTATTTTCTGAGTCTCATGTGCAGGGCATGTACAATTTTCTAGTACTTGTAGTTTCAAATTTGACCTAATTTTGACAAATCAACATAAAGTCATTCTAATGGGCAGAGTTAGCTGAGAAGTTTGAAAACTCATAAAACATGGGAATCATTGGTGCAACATGTTGGTCCAATATATATGTACGTCAACTTGGCTTGTGGCATTCAGATCCAATATTCTTTAGACTTTTCTTTAGTAAAAAGAACAACCTCGCTCGTATTCTTCACCCGGAAAATGTAGAATTGAATGTTCTTTCTTGATAGCGGGAAACTCACACCAACAACACTATTTACTAGAAGAAGAGGCGCATCAGTGATCTACCTATAAAAATACATTTAATTCAAGAGCAATCTATGGCGTTTACTTGTAGCTAGCTCAAGTTTGACCTAATTTCCTTAAATTACCAATATGCAAAGTCTTAGCAAGAAGTTGAACCTATCGTCGAAACTCTCGCTGGTTTCCAGTATATTAATTTTGAACCCTTGATGGGTACATCCAAAAGATTTTTCGTAAATCTATCAAAGCAAAACCTACCATTTACTTGTAGTTTCAAATTTGACCTAATTCTGAGATATCGACATAAAGTTATTCAAATGTGCGGGGTTAGATATAGGAAGCTTCAAAACCCATAAAACATGGGAATTGCAAGTATAACATGTTCTCGATCCACTATATATATATGTCTATCAACTTGGCTTGTGGCAAACACATCCAATATTCTTTGGAATTTTCTTTACGGAAAAGAACAACTAACCTCATTCGTCTTCACTCGGAAAACGTAGAATTCAATGTTCTTTCCTGGTGGTTGGACACTCACACCCACATCACTGCTTACTACTGGAAAATGCACCCATCTACCTCTAAAATTAAATTTAATTCAAGAGCTATCTATTGCGCTTACTTGTAGCTCAAGTTTGACCTAATTAATTTTGTTAAATTATAAAGATGCAAAATCTTAGCAGGAAGTTGAACCTATCGGCAAAACTCTCGTTTTTTTCAGATATATTAATTGTAACCGCTCGATGGGTACCTCCAAATTAAAAGGTTTTTCGTAAAAGTTACAAAGCAAAACCTACAATTTACTTGTAGTTTCAAATTTGACATAATTTCGATAAATCACTTTAAGTCGTTAAAATGGGCAGAGTTAGCTAGGAAGTATGAAAGCTCATAAAACACGGGAATCGTAAGTACAACATGTTGTCGATCGACTATATATGTCTGTCAACTTGGCTTGTGGCATCCACATCCAATATTCTTTCGACTTCTCTTTACGGAAAATGACAACTAGTAGCCTTGCTCGTCTTCACTCGAAAAATGTAGAATTGAGTGTTCTTTCATGATAGTTGGAAACTCACACTGACGACATTGTTTACTACCACAAGGTGCATCGATCTACCTCTGAAAATACATTTAATTCAAGAGCTATATATCGCGCTTACTTGTAGCTCAAGTTTGACCTAATTAATTTCGTTAAATTGTCAAGATGCAAAATCTTAACAGGAAGTTGAACGTATCGTCAAAACTCTCATTGTTTTTAGATATATTAATTGTGAACCCTCGATGGGTAACTCCAAATTAAACTCTTTTTCGTAAAAGTTACAAAGAAAAACCTACAACTTACTTGTAGTTTCAAATTTGACCTAATTTCGATAAATCGACTTAAAGTCATTAAAATGGGTAGAGTTAGCTTGGAAGTTTGAAACCTCATAAAACATGGGAATCGCAAGTACAAGAGGTTGTCGATCGACTATATATGTATGTCAACTTGGCGTGTGGCATCCACATCCAATATTCTTTGGACTTCTCTTTACGGAAAATAACAACTAGTAGCCTCGCTCATCTTCACTCAAAAAATGTAGAATTGAATGTTCTTTTCTGATAGTTGGAAACTCACACAGACGTCATTGTTTACTACAACAAGGTGCATCGATCTACCTCTAAAAATACATTTAATTCAGGAGCAATCTATCGCGCTTACTTATAGCTCAAGTTTGACCTAATTTCGTTAAATTGTCAAGATGCAAAATCTTAGCAAGAAGTTGAACATATCGTCAAAAGTCTCCGTGTTTTATGATATATTCATTGTGACCCCCTGATGGGTACCTCCAATAGATTTTTTGTAAAACTTTCAAAGCAACCACAATTTACTAGTAGTTTCAAATTTGACCTAATTTCGATATATCAACATAAAGTCATCCGGTCAAATGGGCAGAGTTAGCTAGGAAGCTTGAAAACTGATAAATAAAACATGGGAATCGTTGGTGCAACATGTTTTTCCACTATATATGTCGGTAAACTTGGCTTCCGGCATTCAGATCCAATATTATTCTTTGGACATTTCTTTACGGAAAAGAACAACCTCGCTCGTCATCACTCGAAAAATTGAGAATAATTGAATCTTCTTTCCAGATATAGTTCGAAAATCACACCGTACCGACGAAACTGTTTACTACAAGAAAATGCACCCATGTACCTCTCTGAAAAGGCATATATTTCAACAGCAATCTATCGCGCTTACTTGTAGCTCAAGTTTGACCCAATTTCGTGAAATAGTGTCATGCGATGCAAAATCTTAGCAAGAAGTCAAACCTGTGGTCAAAACTCTCGGTTGTTTCTCCTATATTGATTGTGACACCGCTCCCGATCGGTATGGTACCTCCAAAATATTTTTCGTAAAACTTTCGGAGCAACCTACAATTTAGTTATAGTTCAAGTTTGACCTAATTTCGATAAATCGACATGTAGTCATTCAAGTGAGCGGAGTTAATTAGCTAGGGAGTTTGAAAACTCAAAAAACATATGGGAATCGTAAGTAAAACACATTGGTCCACTTAATATGTCTAGAAGTTTCGCTTATGGCATTGAGATCCATATTCTACTTGGAGCTTTCTCTATGGAAAAGAACCATCTCGTCATCACTCAAAAAACTGAGAATTTTATTTCCTGATAGTAGGAAACTCACACTGACGACATTGTTTACTACAAGAAGATGCACCCTTCTACCTCCGAAAATACATTTAATTCAATAGCAATCTATCGTGCTTACTTGTAGGTCAAGTTTGACCTAATTTTGTTAATCGACAAGAAGTCACTGAAGTATGTGAAGTTAGCTAGGAAGCTTGAAAAATCCTAGTACTAAAAACTAGGGTATTACATATAAGAAACTGGGGTCCAGTTTGTTTGATAATTGAGGCGGTTGCATTTTCTTTTAACCGTGGTAGGTCTAGTAGGAGCGAGGTGCTTGAGAGTTAACACGGTCGGTGGAAGTACAAGTTACATCAAGGACCTCATAAAAATGAAAATTGCACCCAACTCCATGCATTTAGCACAAGGACCCTGAAACTAAGCAATGAAGTGTGTGTTTTGAGGTTTGCGCATACTAGCGTTCATCGTGATAAAGACTATCAGTAGAATATTTGTAGATGCTAAGAATGGAAAAGAAGATCCAGCGGTTAGCAATGTTTGGATTTGCCGGTCTTGGTCCAACGGTCAATGTTTGAAGTTATACGTACACTATACAGTGGTATAGTATGGTATTATAAGAGATAAGACAAGATAAAGATAAGACAAGAAGTACTGTGAATGGCCAATCTTTTGAGTAACCTTCCCTCCCAATGTTTGAGAAGCAAGTGAAAATTTCGAAAACCAGAAAAAGTTTGAATTTTTTGCCGCCAAGCACAAAAGTGGTTTCCTTCCTATGTACTCCTCGTCCCTACTCCACACCAACGCGGCTGCCGAACATGCCAGAGACACTGAGCCACCGTACCAAGGCACACGTGCGCAGCACCACGCTGTGGACGAGGGAGAGATCAGCCGGGTCAATGCGCGAGGGGAAAGGGTAGGAGAGATGGAGGATGGATGGTGAGAGGCAGCGAAGGAGAGAGAAAACACACAATTTGTTTTGCGTGCATAGGTCCTGAAATATACTAGTACTAGCATAGTGTAGTACACTGTAAGCCTGTAGGAGTACCTTGTGTCAGAAACCCATCATAACTTTGCTCTAACATGGAACCGCCTTCAACTTCTCTTCGTTGCTGCCCTCTTCCCCTGCCAACATTTTATTCTCTCAGCATGTACAACACGTGGACAGAGGTGACCATATGTCTAAGAAAAGAAATATACTACTCCCACATTGTGTAAAAAAGCACACCTTAATATGGCCTACTACCCGTTCAAAAAAATGGCCTACTATGTGGCATCCGCTAAGGTTCATCTTATACATAGCAAAAAAATAAAGTTCTCTTTAAGCCTAAGGTGCACCTCAAGCTTGTGGGTTGCCCATAGAGAATAGAAATATCATTTCCCCTCTCTCCCTATTTCATGTGATCATTTTCAAAAGGTTTTCCAAATTTTCATGATGCAAAATCTTAGCTAGAAGTTGAACCACTCATCAAAACTCTGTGTGGTTTCTGATATATTAATTAACCGCTCGATGGGTACCTCCAAAAGTTTTTTCATAAAACTTTCAAAGCAACCTATAATTTATTACTTGTAGTACAAGTTTGACCTAATTTCATTAAATTCAAGAGCAATCTATCGCACTTAGTTGTAGCTCAAGTTTGACCTAAATTCATTAAATTGTCAAGACACACAATCTTAGCAAGAAGATGAACCTGTCGTCAGAACTCTCTTTTGGTTTCTGATAGTATATTAATTCCCCCCCCCCCGCGCTCCCTCTGATTGGTACCTCTAAGAGATTTTCCGTAAAACTTTCAAAGCACCTACATAGTTTACTTCTAGTAGTTCAAATTTTACCTATTCTAATTTTTCCGGTTTGTCTATTTTAATTTTGTATAGTATTGATATGCCAGATGTCTATTATCTAAGTCTCACGTGCAGGGCACGTGTTACTAGTACTTGTAGTTTCAAATTTGACCTAATTTCTATAAATCGACATAAAGTCATTCTAATGGGCAGAGTTACCTGGGAAGTTTCAAAACTCATAAAACATGGGAATCATTGGTACAACATGTTGGTCTAATATATATGTATGTAAACTTGGCTTGTGGCATTCAGATCCAATATTCTTTGGACTTTTCTTTAGGAAAAAGAACAACCTCGCTCGTATTCTTCACTCGGAAAATGTAGAATAGAATGTTTTTTCTTGATAGTTGGAAACTCACACCGACGACATTGTTTACTACAAGAAGATGTGCACCGATGATCTACCTATGAAAAGACATTTAATTCAAGAGTAATCTATGGCGTTTACATATAGCTAGCTCAAGTTTGACCTAATTTCGTTAAATTACCAATATGCAAACTCTTAGCAAGAAGTTGAACCTATTATCGAAACTCTTGCTGGTTTCTGGTATATTAATTTTGAACCCTCGATGGTTACGTCCAAAAGTATTTTCATAAATCTATCAAAGCAAAACCTACAATTTACTTGTAGTTTCAAATTTGACCTAATTCCGAGATATCGACATAAAGTTATTCAAATGTGCGGGTTTAGCTATAGGAAGCTTCAAAAACAATAAAACATGGGAATCGCAAGTACAACATTATGCCTATCCACTATATATATATATATGTCTGTCAACTTGGCTTGTGGCATACACATCCAATATTCTTCGGACTTTTCTTTATGGAAAAGAACAACTAACCTCGTTCGTCTTCACTAGGAAAATGTAAAATTCAATGTTCTTTCCTGGTAGTTGAACACTCACACCCACGGCATTGCTTACTACTAGAAAATGCACCCATCTACCTCTGAAATGAAATTTAATTCAAGAGCTATCTATCGCGCTTACTTGAAGCTCAGACCTAATTAATTTCGTTAAATTGTCAAGATGCAAAATCTTAACAGGAAGTTAAACCTATCGCCAAAACTCTCATTATTTTTAGATATATTAATTGTGAACCCTCGATGGGTACCTCCAAATTAAAATCTTTTTCGTAAAAGTTACAAAGCAAAACCTACAACTTACTTGTAGTTTCAAATTTGAGCTAATTTCGATAAATCGACTTAAAGTCATTAAAATGGGTAGAGTTAGCTTGGAAGTTTGAAACCTCATAAAACATGGGAATCGCAAGTACAAGAGGTTGTCGATCGACTATATATGTCTGTCAACTTGGCGTGTGGCATCCACATCCAATATTCTTTGGACTTCTCTTTACAAAAAATAACAACTTGTAGCCTCGCTCATCTTCACTCAAAAAATGTAGAACTGAATGTTCTTTCCTGATAGTTGGAAACTCACACTGACGGCATTGTTTACTACAACAAGGTGCATCGATCTACCTCTAAAAATACATTTAATTCAGGAGCACTCTATCGCGCTTACTTATAGCTCAAGTTTGACCTAATTTCGTTAAATTGTCAAGATGCAAAATCTTAGCAAGAAGTTGAACATATCGTCAAAACTCTCGGTGTTTTATGATATATTTATTGTGACCCCTTGATGGGTACCTCCAAAAGATTTTTCATAAAAATTTCAAAGAAACCTACAATTTACTTGTAATTTCAAATTTGACCTAATTTCTATAAATCGAGAAGAAGTCATCTGGTCAAATGGGAAGAGTTAGCTAGGAAGCTTGAAAACTCATAAATAAAACATGGGAATCGTTGGTACAACATGTTGTTCCACTATATATGTTGGTAAACTTGGCTTCTGGCATTCAGATCCAATATTATTCTTCGGACATTTCTTTACGGAAAAGAACAACCTCGCTCGTCATCACTCGAAAAATTGAGAATAATTGAATCTTCTTTCTTGATATAGTTTGAAAATCACACCGTACCAACGAAACTATTTACTATAAGAAAATGCACCCATCTACCTCTCTGAAAAGTCATATATTTCAACAGCAATCTATCGCGCATACTTGTAGCTCAAGTTTGACCCAATTTGGTTAAATAGTGTCATGCGATGGAAAATCTTAGCAAGAAGTCAAACCTGTGGTCAAAACTCTCAGTTGCTTCTCATGTATTGATTGTGACACCCCTCCTGATTGGTACGGTACCTCAAAAAGCTTTTTGGTAAAACTTTTAGAGCAACCTACAATATTGTTATAGTTCAAGTTTGACCTAATTTCGATAAATCGACATGTAGTCATTCAAGTGGGTGGAGTTAATTAGCTAGGCAGTTTGAAAACTCAAAATACATATGGGAATCGTAAGTAAAACACGTTGGTCCACTTAATATGTCTAGAAGCTTGGCTTATGGCATTGAGATCCATATTGTACTTCGAGCTTTCTTTACGGAAAAGAACCATCTCTTCATCACTCGGAAAACTAAGAATTTTATTTCCTGATAGTTGGAAACTCATACTGACGATATTGTTTACTACAAGATGATGCACCCATCTACCTCCGAAAATACATTTAATTCAAGAGCCATCTATCGCGCTTACTTGTAGCTAAAGTTTGACCTAATTTTGTTAATCAACAAGAAGTCACTGAAGTGTGCGAAGTTAGCTAGGAAGCTTGAAAAATCCTAGTACTAAAAACTTGGGTATTACGTATAAGAAATTGTAGTCTAGTTTGTTTCATAATTGGGACGGTTGAATTTTCTTTTAACCGTCGTAGGTCTCATAGGAGAGAGGTGCTTGAGAGTTAACACGGTTGGTGGAAGTACAAGTTACATCAAGGACCTCATAAAAATGAAAATTGCACCCAAGTACATGCATTTAGCACAAGGACCCTGAAACTGAGCAATGAAGTGTGTGTTTCGAGGATTGCGCATACTAGCGTTCATCGTGCTAAAGACTATCAGTAGAATCTTTGTAGATGCTAAGAATGGAAAAGAAGATCCAATGGTTAGCAATGTGTGGGTTTGCTGGTCTTGATCCAACGGTCAATGTTCGAAGTCAGCCGTACACTATACAGTGGTATGGTATGGTATTGTAAGAGATAAGACAGGATAAAGATAAGACCAGAAGTACTGTGAATGGCCGATCTTTTGAGTAACCGTCCCTCCCGATGTTTGGGAAGCAAGTGAATATTTCGAAAACCAGAAAAGTTTGAATTTGTTTGGCGCTAAGGACCAAAGTGGTTTCCTTCCTATGTACTCCTTATCCCTACTCCACACCAACACGGCTTCCGAAAACGCCAGAGACATAGAGCCGCCGTACCAAGGCACACGTGCGCAGAACCACCCTGTGGACGAGGGAGAGATCAGTTGTGCCGGTGCGCGAGGGGAAAGGGTAGGAGAGAGGGAGGATGGATGGTGAGAGGCAGCGAAGGAGAGAGAAAACACACAATTTGTTTTGCGTGCATAGGTCCTGAAATTTACTAGTACTAGCATAGTGTAGTATACTGTAAGGTCGCTGGAGTAACTTGTGTCAGAAACCCATCATAAGTTTGCTCTGACATGGAACCGCCTTCTACTTCTCTTCGATGCTGCCCTCTTCCCCTGCCAACATTTTATTCTCTCAGCATGTGCAACGCGTTGACAGAGATGACCATATGTCTAAGCAAAGAAATATACTACTCCCACATTGTGTAAAAAAGCACACCTTAATATGGCCTACTACCCATTAAAAAAAATGGCGTACTATTTGGCATCCGCTAAGGTTCACCTTATACATAGTGGAAAAAACAAAGCTATCTTTAAGCCTAAGGTGCACCTCAATCCTGTGGGTTGCCCATAGAGAATAGAAATATCATTTCCCGTCTCTTCCTATTTCATGTGATCGTTTTCAAAAGGTGTTCAAAATTTAGATGATGCAAAAACTTAGCTAGAAGTCGAACCACCTATCAAAACTCTCTGTGGTTTCTAATATATTAATTAACCGCTCGATGGTTACCTCCAAAAGCTTTTTTCACAAAACTTTCAAAGCAACCTAAAATTTAGTACTTGTAGTTCAAGTTTGACTTAATTTCATTAAATTCAAGAGCAATCTATAGCACTTCGTTTTAGCTCAAGTTTGACCTAATTCCATTAAACTGTCAAGACGCAAAATCTTAGCAAGAAGATGAACCTGTCGTCAGAACTCTCTTTTGGTTTCTCATAGTATATTAATTGCCCCCTCCCCGCGCGCCCCCTCTGATGGGTACCTCTAAGAGCATTTTTGTAAAACTTTCAAAGCAACCTACACAGTTTAGTTGTAGTAGTTCAAATTTTACATATTATATTTTTTCCGCTTTGCCTATTATAATTTTATATAGTGATGATACGCCAGATGTCTATTATCTGAGTCTCACGTGCAGGACATGTGCAATTTACTAGTACTTGTAGTTTCAAATTTGACCTAATATCGATAAATCGACATAAAGTCATTCTAATGGGCAGAGTTAGCTGGGAAGTTTGAAAAATCATAAAACATGGGAATCATTGGTACACCATGTTGGTCCAATATATATGTATGTAAACTTGGATTGTGGCATTCAGATCCAATATTCTTCGGACTTTTCTTTAGGAAAAGAACATACTCGCTCGTATTCTTCACTCAGAAAATGTGGAATTGAATGTTCTTTCTTGATAGTTGGAAACTCACACCGACGACACTGTTTCCTACAAGAAGGTGCACCGATGATCTACCTATGAAAATACATTTAATTCAAGAGCAATCTATGGTGTTTATTTGTAGCTAGCTCAAGTTTGACCTAATTTCGTTAAATTGCCAATATGCAAAGTCTTAGCAAGAAGTTGGACCTATCGTAGAAACTCTCGTTAGTTTCTAGTATATTAATTTTGAACCCTTGATGGATACGTCCAACAGCTTTTTCGTAAATCTATCAAAGCAAAACCTACAATTTACTTGTAGTTTCAAATTTTACCTAATTTTGAGATATCGACATAAAGTTATTCAAATGTGCGGGGTTAGCTATAGGAAGCGTCAAAACCCATAAAACATGGGAATCACAAGTACAACATGTTGTCGATCCACTATATATATATGTCTGTCAACTTGGCTTGTGGCATCCACATCCAATATTCTTTGGACCTCTCTTTACGGAAAAGAATAACTAACCTCGTTCGTCTTCACTCGGAAAACATAGAATTCAATGTTCTTTGCTGGTAGTTGGACACTCACACACACGACACTGCTTACTACTAGAAAATGCACCCATCTACCTGTGAAATGACATTTAATTCAAGAGCTATCTATCGTGCTTACTTGTAGCTCAAGTTTGACCTAATTAATTTTGTTAAATTGTCAAGATGCAAAATCTTAGCAAAAGTTGAACCTATCATCAAAACTCTCGTTGTTTTAAGGTATATTAATTGTGACCCCTCGATGGGTACCACCAAAAGAGTTTTCTTAAAACTTTCAAAGCAAGCTACAATTTACTTGTTGTTTCATATTTGACCTAATTTCGATAAATCGACATATAGTCATTTGGTCAAATGGGCAGAGTTAGCTAAGAAGTTTGAAAACTCATAAATAAAACATGGGAATCATTGGTACAACATGTTGGTCCACTATATATGTCTGTAAACTTGGTGTGGCATTCACATCCAATATTCTCCAAACTTCTTACGAAAAAGAACAACCTCGCTCGTCTTTACTTGGAAAATATAGAATTGAATGTTCTTTCCTGATAGTTGGAAACTCACATTGACGACATTGTTTACTACAACAAGATACATCGATCTACCACTAAAAATACATTTAATTCTAAGAGCAATCTATTGCGCTTAATTCCTTGTAGCTCAGGTTTGACCTAATTTCGTTAAATTGTCAAGATGCAAAATCTTAGCAAGAAGTTTAACCTATCGTCAAAACTCTCGGTGTTTTATGATATATTAATTCTGACCCGTCGATGGGTACCTCCAAAAGTTTTTTTGGTAACACTACCAAAGCAACCTATAATGTACCTGATGTTTCGAATTTGGCCTAATTTTGATAAATCGACATAAAGTCATTCGGTCAAATGGGCAGAGTTAGCTAGGAAGTTTGAAAACTCATAAAACATGGGAACCGTTGGTACAACATGTTGGTCCACTATATATGTCGGTAAACTTGGCTTCTGGCATTCAGATCCAATATTCTTCGGATATTTCTTTACGAAAAAGAACAACCTCGCTCTTCATCACTCAAAAAATTGAGAATTGAATGTTCTTTCCTGATAATTGGAAAAACACACCGATGACATTATTTACTACAGGAAAATACACCTATCTACCTCTTAAAAGTCAATATTTCAAGACCAGTCTATCGTGCTTACTTTGTAGCTCAAGTTTGACCCAATTTCATTAAATAGTGTCATGATGCAAAATCTTAGCATAAAGTCAAACCAGTTGTCAAAACTCTCGGTTGTTTCTCATATATTGATTGTGACCCCCCGATGGGTACCTCCAAAAGCTTTTTCGTATAACTTTCAGAGCAACCTACAAAACTTGTAGTATATAGTTCAAATTTGACCTAATTTTGATTAATCGACATATAAAGTCATTCAAGTGGGTAGATCGATAAGCTTCAGGAAGTTTGGGAACTCATAAAACACGGGAAATCATAAGTACAATATGTGTGTGAAAACTTGGCTTGTGGCATTTAGATCCTTATTCTTCGGACTTCCTTTATAGGAGAGAATAATATCGATATCACTCGAAAAATTGAGAATGCTCTTTCCCGATAGTTGGAAACTCACACTGACAGCATAGTTACTACAAGAAGATGCACCATCTATCCTAGAAAAGACATTTAATTCAAGAGAAATCTATCACTCTTAATTGCTTGTAACTCAAGTTTCACCTAATTTCGTTAAATAGTCAGGATGCAAAATCTTAGCAAAAAGTTGAAACTATCGTCAAAACTCTCGGTGGTTTCTGACATATTGATTGTGACCCCTCGATGGGTACCACCAAAAGATTTTTCTTAAAACTTTCAAAGCAAGCTACAATTTACTTGTTGTTTCAAATTTGACCTAATTTCGATAAATCGACATAACATCATTCAAATGGGCAGAGTTAGCTAGGAAGTCATTCAAATATCGACAAACATTTAATTCAAGAGCGATATTTCGTGCTTACTTGTAGCTCAAGTTTGACCTATTTTTGTCAAACTGTCAAGATGCAAAATCTTAGCATGAAGTTGAACATGTCGTCAAAACTCTCGGTGGTTTATGATATAATAATTGTCCCCTCAATAGGTACCTCCAGAAGAGTTTTCATAAAACTTTCAAAGCAACCTACAATTTACTTGTAGTCCAAATTTGACCTAAATTCGATAAATAATTGGCATAAAGTCATTCAAGTTGGCGGAGTGTCAACACCCAGATTTTTAATCCCAGATGCCTATTATGCCATACCTCGCAATCCTAGGATTGCCATTTTTGTTAGACATAACAGATTGGATATCACAATACATCATCCATTACAAACCATAATAAGGTATTACAAATAAAGGATCTCATGATCCAGTCTTAATACAAATCAAGCTGTGGAATAATAAGCATAGTAGTGGGCTCCATATTCAGGGTCACATGCAATGCTGACGATGGGAGATGATCCTAGTTGTCGTAGACGTCCTACTGTCCATCATCCTGATAGTCCTCGTCATAGTCTGGCCACAGGAATAGCCAGGGACAAAGCCATGAGTACTCTTTAAGTACTCGCAAACTATCACTAACAAGTAAGGTTGTTCTAGTAGGAATCTTAAGCTCTAGGTTTATTTGCAAAAAGCCAGGTTTATCTAAACTGAGTTTAGAACTAAAGAAAACTAAGTTAATTTTCTAAAACACTTTAAGTGGGAACCTAGTTTTCATATTCACAACCCTGTTGTGGTCAAGTCAAAATCATAGTTCCCTTCACAAGTCATTTTGAAAACATCTGATGATGGAACAGTATGGCCACTCCAACTGTCCATGACCGTGGACTCGGCTATTCGAATAGTTTGACACTCTGCAGAGGTGGTACACTTTCACCACAAAATTCGATACATCCATCAGGGATAACCCTGAATCAATCATACTTAGTATGTGGATAATGAATCATAACCTTTCAATTACACAACCTAGTATAGGCACCTCCCCTATGAGCTTGGATTCCTAGCCATGGCCATCTGCCATCCTAGGCACTGCATAGGTGCACATCATCAAGAGGTAGCCTCAGCTCAAACCTCTTCCGCGAGAGAACCCACACTAAGGCATATAAACTTCCCGCTAAGCCCTACCCAATTTAGGTATTGTGATTGTACGGTAAAATTGGAATGGTATCGCATCTGGACCCAAACATCAGTTTTTGTAAAGGGCTAAGCCTCATGCCTCAACATTTTCATCATCAAACCATTGTGTTTCTCAACACATGTCAAAACATCTCAATAGAATGAATCCTCATTCCAAGGTTTTCATAATCATTTTCACCAAGTATTCCCATCTAAAGTAATCAACTTTTATGCTTAGCACTAGCCACTAAGGTTAAGTGTTCACTAATGAGGGTGATAATATTCAATCTCATGCCATAGAATGACATCTAAGTATAACTAGATAGGCCTAGTTTTATACTCTTTATGCTATCTATTCTATTTTTCCAATACTCACAAAGCTCTAACTAAAAGTAAAGAACTTTTGGTAAAGTACAAAGAATAAAGCTTGCAAGTAAAACTTGGGATTGGTATAGTCAAAATTGTATAACCAAAGCATGCCTAATGCATCTTGCTTAGGTTATCTTGCAATTAGTGATGGCTTACCTTGAGTAGAGCAGTGGTTGAAGTTTTCTTTGTCTTCTACTTGGTAGTACTCCTCGTCCTCGTATCCTTGATCGGTACTATCGTCTATAAAGGAATACGGGGTACACAATCACCAAAAATACTTAACTAATTCTATTTAGCACACTAAGATTCACACTTGATGATCTAGCATCATCACAATCATCACATGAAATAAAGACTTAGTCTTATTTATCTTATTTTAGAAACGTAATTTCTACTCATTGAAATTAATTAAGATTTAATATTATCCACTTAAAATATGGGATAATGTTGACACATGTCATCACCACATATTATAATACATGGGAATGTGATTTAAAGTGTTGGTCATATTTTATAAAATTTCAGATTATCATTTAATAGATTTAAAGTGACTAGAAATGCATATATAGCATTATTTTGGTACTAGTCCAAAGTCACTACATGCAAACCTAAATATTTTTACATATTCAGATAGATCTTATCAAATGTGATTTTTGAGAGTTGGAATAAACTCAAAAGCACTTATGGTTTATTTTTGAAAAATGTTTGAAGTTGGAAAAGTACCTGTCTTGTTATTTTCGGTAAAGGTGATCTATAACTCCAATGGATTTAAATCCAACGGTCTTTGATAGATAATTTAAATACCTTTCTAAAATTAGTTGAATCATAAAATTTGGTTCAGTGAAACTCTCTGAATGGATTTTTGAATCTATGGACAGAATAGGGTTTTAACTAAATGGAATAATACTAATTTGAATCTCTGGGCTACGCGCGGGGAACTAAACGGGCCGGCCCAACTGCACTGCACAGCGTAGCGGGCTGCTAACAAACGGGGTCCACCAGTCAGCAAGACTATCTACGCGAAGCAGTATCTACGATTCTGAGCCGTGCGATCTAAATCTAATCTAACGGCCGAGAGTCATCATCGACGACGAACTGCTCCGGCGAGGATTCTAACCTAGCGTGGCGGTGGGGGTCTATAGGGGCTCACCTGGGCTCTATCTAGGGTCGCCGATGGGGGAGAATAGCGTTGACATGGACTGCGGTTCGAATGGCGGTCATGGTAGGTCTTGGGGTGGTCGCAATCGACGACGCCCTTCTCCTCCAGCAGCAGCGGGCTCCGGCCAAATTCCGGCGAGGGAGAGCTTGCCTTGCTTCGGGGAAGGGTAAGGGAGGATCTGTGAGGAGTGGTGAGGGTGTTGGTGTGTAGAATGGAGGCGGGGAGGCCTCTACTTATACTGCGGCGAGGGGACCGAACGGCGTGGGCTCGAGCTCGTCGGTGGTGATGCTATAGGCGGCTAGAGGCATGGCTAAGGGTAGGGGGCAGTGCGTGGTTCCCTGGCGATCCTCTCTGGCTTAATGGCATGGCACAGGCAGTGTGGATTGGTCGGGAGCGTGCGGCGCTCCGCGCGGATGCAGAGGTGTTTGCGATGGCGTGCAGGAGCTACGGGTCACGCGGTGGCGAACGGGGGTGTCTGTGGAGTTGGGTTGATCATGGCAAGCTAGTGCACGGTAGGCAGGGGTAAGGCGCGTCTGGGCGAGGCGGTTGGCTACGGTGAGCTGGCACGCTCTGGGCATGGCGCAGAGACTTAGGGCGCGGCGGTGCTAGGGTGGTCCAGGGCTCTTCTGCGGTCGAGGCTTGGACAGGGGGTGGCGGTGGAGTACGGCGTGTCTGGTGCGCATCGTGTGTGAGGGCGGCGATGCTCCTGGCGCGTTGTCCACTGTCGGCCGGCGACGACCAAAACTGGGCGGCGCTCCACTCTGCATAACGGCTCAGGGGGATTGGTCTGGTGCTTGGCTAGGCTCAGGGGAGACAAGGGTGTGAAGAGGGGACACTGGGGTGGAGAATTACTACTCAGAATAGTGAAGTTAGGCAGTAGATGTTTTCTGTCTACAAGGTGTTTGTTGTAATGGCCGCAAGAAAAATACTTTGGAATTTTTGAATGAAACTTTGTGAGTGATTTGATCTTTGAGTATCTATGTTTGCTTGGAGAGGTCAAGGGGAATTGGTTTGATGGGTTTTTGAAAAAGTGTGGTCTTCACATATGAACTAGATTCAATTTTCAACTGTCCATTAAATTGATTTGGAAAATGTTTCTGTAAGTTCGTAAAGTGGGCCTTGATACACTTTTACTTGGTCTAGCAAGGGGTGAAAAGAAGTGGAAAAATTTCTGTTAGAATTTCTCTTCTAGGAACACTCAAAGTGGCCTAGTGGTTAACTTTGGCCAAAATGACCATTTGCTTAATTTATTCATATTTGATTTCTTTTCCTTTTTATTTTGTTTGTAAATGGCCTAGATGATGTAGTATTCACCTTTAAACCATTTCTCATCATTTGTAGCAATCAAACATGGCAAATTCAATCAATTATATTCTAATTCAATTCACACATGCATTCATATTCAAAATAGAAATAAAAGTTTTTGTTAACCCTGAACTTGGGTGATTAGAACTTGATAATCTTGATTAGGGTTTTTGGGGTGTTACAAACCTTCCCTCCTTAAACAAAATCTCTTCCCAAGATTACAGAAAAACTAGGAACTAAAGAGATTTGTAAACTCAGTCCTAATGTAATCTTCTCGGTCCCAAGTAGCTTCTTCTTCAGTATGGTTGCTCCATTGGATCTTGAGAACCTTGATACTCCGGGTCCTGGTGGTTCTGAAGGCTTCTTCCAAAATACGGATGTGTACTTCACGATCGTCAGATCCTTGTTGATATCTATGGCTTGGTGATCGATGTTCTTGAAAACTTCAGTCTTCTCCAGAACTTCTAGGCATTTGCGAAGTAATGAGATATGAAAAACATTATGGATGGCTGACATCTCCTCTGGCAGTTCCAGTTGATATGATACTTCTCCTCGGTGATTCAAAATCTTGAAGTCTCCAATATATCTAGGGGCTAACTTTCCTTTCTGTTGAAAATGTTGCATTCCCTTCAAAGGCGACACTTTGAGATACACAAAATCTCCAACATTGATAGTCAGGTCTCGACGTGTCTTGTCAGCATAACTCTTCTGTCTAGATTGGGCGGTCTTGAGGTGCTCATGGACTTTGTGAACCTTCTCTTCAGCTTGTCGTAGGATGTCGGGTCCGAAGATCTGACTATCTCCTACTTGCGACCAATTAAAGGGGGTACGACACTTCCTTCCATACAGAAATTCAAAGGGGGCCATTTGCAAACTAGCTTGATAACTGTTGTTGTATGAGAATTCTGCGAAAGGCAGAGAATCTTCCCATTTTGATCCATATTCTAACACACAAGCTCTCAACATATCTTCTAAGATTTGGTTGACTCTTTCAGTCTGTCCATCGGTCTGCGAGTGATAAGCTATGCTGAAATTCAACTTGGTTCCCAATCCTTCTTGGACTTTCTGCCAAAATCTTGAGGTAAATTGGGTTCCTCGATCTAACACTATGGTTTAAGGGGTTCCATGCAAACTGACGCTTCTAGCAATGTACAACTCTGCTAGCTTCGAACTCTAGTAGGTAGTCTTGACAGGTATAAAATGGGCTACCTTGGACAGTCTATCAACTATGACCCAAATAGTCATTTCTCCTACTAGAGGTAGGCACGCCTGTGATAAAGTCCATTCCAACAGAATCCCATTTCCATTGCGGAATCTGCAATGGTTGCAAAAATCCCGTGGGTCTGTGATGTTCTGCTTAGACTCTCTAACAGATATCACACTTGGCAATGTAGCTTACGATTTCTCTCTACATCTTGTGCCACCAAAATTGTTCCTTCAAATCCTGATACATCTTCGTTCCTCCGGGGTGCATAGAATAAAGAGTATCATGAGCTTCCTGCATGATAACTTGCTTCAGCTCAGAATCTGCTGGCACGCAGATACGTCCTTTGTACCACAACACCCCTTCTTCATCATCGGTGAATTCGGGTACCTTTCTTGTACCGATATGATGCTTGATTCCATCGATACTTGCATTTCCTTTTTGCGCCTCCTTGATCTGACTGATCAAAGTGGGTTCAAGTTCAATGCTAGCTAAGAATCCTTTGCTAACTAGCTCCGTTCTAAACTGCTCCAACTATTCATGCAAACTTGGCTGGTCTTCTTTGATCATGGTGTTTAATCTACATGGCAATCTGCTAAGAGCATCCACTACCACATTGGCTTTGCCGGGGTGATAGTGAATGTCAAGGTCATAATCCTTGATTAACTCTATCCATCTCCTTTGCCTCATATTTCAGCTCCTTCTGGGTGAAAATATACTTCAAACTCTTGTGATCCAAATAAATCTCACACCGGTTACCCATAAGGTAATGACACCATGTCTTCAAAGCTAAAACTACGGCCACTAGTTCAAGGTCATGGGTAGGGTAGTTTTTCTCATGCTGCTTCAGTTGTCGGGACATATATGCTATGACTTTGCCTTCTTGCATCAACACACATCCGAGACCAATCTTGGAGCATCACAATACACATCAAAAGGCTTCTTGATATCTAGCATAATCAAGATTGGGGTTGAAATCATTCTCTTCTTGAGCTCTTGAAAACTTGCTTCACGTTTGTCCGTCCATTCGAACTTCTTATCTTTCTTCAACACTTGGGTCATCGGTCTTGCGATGCTTGAAAATCCTTCAACAAACTTGCGGTAATATCCCGCTAATCCAAGAAATGCACGGACTTGGGTTTGAGTGGTTGGGGCTTTCCATGCTTCAACATCTTTGATCTTGGCGGGATCGACAGCGACTCCTCCTGTCGACACGATATGTCCTAGGAATCCTACTTCCTTCAACCAGAACTCACATTTGCTAAACTTGGCATACAACTGATGTTCTCTAAGGGTTTTAAGGATGGTTCTCAAGTGTAGCTCATGGTCTTCTTCTGACTTAGAATAGATTAGAATATCGTTGATAAAAACAACGCAAACTTATCCAGGAAGTTCATAAAAATCTTATTCATGAGATTCATGAAAAAAGCGGGGGCATTGGTTAATCCAAAAGACATGACCGTATACTCATACAATCCATATCTGGTGGTAAAGTCGGTCTTTGGAATATCCATTGCACGAATCTTGAGTTGATGATAACCAATCCTAAGATCAATCTTAGAAAACACTCTGGCATCGGTCAACTGGTCAAATAGATCCACTATCTTCGGCAATGGGTACTTGTTTTTGATGGTGACATCATTCAGCTTCCGATAATCCGTACATAAATGGTTACCTCCATCTCTCTTTTCCACAAACAGAACAGGCGATCTCCATGGTGAACTACTTCATATGGGTTGAATCAAACCTTTCGCCAACATAGCATCAAGTTAATTCTTCAGCTCCACTAGTTCATATGGGTTCATACTATAGGGTCTCTGAGATATGGGTCCGGTTCCAGGAATTAGTTCAATGATGAACTCGATATCCCGATCTGGGGGCATACCGGGCAATTCATCTGGGAACACGTCGGGGTATTCACAGACTACTCTGACTCGGTCTAGGGTTGGTTGGGCTAGACTCTTGTTGCACTTGAATTGACGGGGCAAGGTCTCAGATACATGCTCTACTGATACTCCAGAGCTACTGGTCATGGTTATGGATTTCTTGGCACATTCCATTAATCCTTTATGTTTTGACATCCAATCCATTCCTAGTACTACTTCCAAACCTTTGGTTCCAAGTAATATTAGATTGGCATAAAAATCTATCCCATGGATTCTGATAGGTACAACCTTGCAATTTTTTCTACCTTTGGTGGTTGAACCAGGTATTTGAACTATCATGACATGCTTCAATTTTGTTGGTTGAATCTTACTAGTGCATGAAAATTCTTCTGTAACAAACGAGTGCGATGCTCCAGAATCAAACAACACTCTTGCTAAAACTGAGTTAATAGAAAACATACCTAGCACAACATACGGCGCTTCCTGGGCTTCTTCAGCATTCATGTGGAACAGACGGCCGTTGCGGTTGAGTGAGTTCTCTGGGGAAAACCTCCTTCCAGACTGAACACGGCGCTGCTGCTGAGCGGGTGCATTCACATTGGTGGCTGCAGCAAGCTTCTTGGGACACTCGTTGGAGTAGTGACCCTTGACTCCACATTCAAAGCAAGTAATCTGGGACTTGTCTTTGGTTGCAACAGGCACAACATTGCTTCCAGTCCTTGGGGAAGTACTGTTGTTGTTGTTGGACTTGGGTGCTCCACGGTTGAAGTTGTTGGAGTTGCTAGGGTTGTTGTCATGGTTTCCTCCAGACTTCAAATTTCCTCCGCTGCGATTGGGGTAGCTTGGATGGGACATAGGTGTCTGTTGTTTCTTGGGGCATATCCTGCAGAAGGGTTGAGGCGATACTTCTGAGCATGGAGGGATCCAGTCTGGTGCAGCATCCTGCACTTGCGGTTGTCATTGGCTTGGTTGATCTGTCCTTCCATCTGGATGGTAGAGTCTACTTGCTCTTCCAGATCTTCAAACAGATGTTGACTAACACAGTCTGCATCTCATCATGTAGTCCATTCAGGAACCTCTCCTTCTTCTTTGTTCCAGTGTTGATCTCATCCAGGGCATATCTAGCTAGGGATAGAAATTTGTCATGGTACTCAACTACTATCATCCTTCCTTGCTTCATTTCCCTGAACTCATCACTCATCCTAGTTACCAAACCTTGGGGCAAATGGGAGCGGCTGAACATGATCTTGAATGCTTCCCAAGTCATCATTTGTTCGTCGTTCATGGTACGGGTGCTATTCCCCCAGGCTCTTGCATCCCCTACCAGATAGTGGGTGGCAAACAGTACCTTCTCATTGGCTTCAACTCATGTGACCTCTAGATTGTTCCCCATGGATTTCATCCAATCATCAGCATCTAAGGGATCCTCAGACTTACTAAAGATAGGTGGGTTGGTGTTCTGAATGTTTTTGAGCTTGGATCCATGGTGATCTTGGTTTCCATGGCCTTGATTATTGTGGGCCATCTGACCTATCTGTTGGAGAGTGCTAAGTTGGCTTGGCGTTCGGCTCTACTAGCTTCACAGTCGCAAACTAGCATTTGCAGAATCTGCAACATTGGGTCCTAAGATGAGCTACTTCCTCCGGGATTTCCATGAGTCATCTGAAGATTGAGATAGATAATGAGATAAGAGGGAAATTCCTAAGGTTCATGGTTTTGTTTCAAAAGCTTTAAACTTTGCGTTTGACTCTGGTTTTGCAAACTAACAACTTCCTCTCATTCATTCATTCATTCAAGCACACAATACAAACACACAAATAGAAATCGGATGGTTTTAAGAACCATTCTGTGAAACTACGATACAGTGGGGTCGGTGCAACTCATTCCTACGGTAGTATCCCATGCATCTAATCATCATCAATGAAGTCGGAATCATCATCTTCAGTGTGCAACTCCATGGCATCATCCTCCAAGTAGTCATTGTCCTCACTAAGGTAAGAGTAAAGATCTCCTTAGATATCTTCACCTTCCTCCTCTTCCTTTGCTTCAAGCTGGACTTCCTATTCACGGATGGTCTTCTCGAGAGCAGCCACCTTCTTGTGAATACGATCGATGGTGCGATCCTTCTTGTCGGACTGACGATGAAGCGATTGGCGATCCTTGACGAGCATGGCGAGAGTCTGGTCCTTCTTGGCGGCAATGGCAAGGTTGTGGTTGGCATAGTTGCGAGCGTTGTCCAACTTATTCTCCCTATCATACAGGATGAAGTCAAGATTGTCCACCTGGTGCTTCAGCTCCATATGTCCTGGCATCTACAAAGACATTGAAGGAAATATGCCCTAGAGGCAATCATAGAGATGATTGTATTTCATGTGTATCCATGAGTTATTATAATGTTCCTTGAATATCCATATACCAGGCAACTTGTATTGATTGGCAATTATGTGAATTGTTTGTGAAACTCTTTACTTGTATGGTTATCTAATAATTGTCCCTAGTCGGAGTTCATGCGAGGACACACGTGAATATTAGACTAGCACATCGATTGGTTAATGACTATGTTTCGCAAGTCATTGACATGGAGATGTCAAACCAATGATGTGGACACATGTTATGAACATGGGGTTGGACTGACCCAACATGAGACTAGCAATAATACTTGCAGCTCTCTCTACACATCGTGTACGTTTTGTCCTTAGACCTGAGATTGTCGCATGTACTTGAGATGTGGATCGACCTACTTTGGGGCTATCAAACACTACTCCGTAACTGGGTAGTTATAAAGGTAGCTTTCGGGTTTGTCCTGATACATGCTGCAAGGCATCGGTCAATCAAGATGGGATTTGCCCCTCTCTACTTGAGAGAGATATCTCTGGGCCCCTCGAGTGATCGGATCCAGAAATGCATGGCCGTGCTACATATGGTTAAGAGTTAACCTAGTAAAGGGATTCTGAATCACAGTATCGAGAAAGAGAGGTCAGCTTAGAGCTAGACCAAATATCGTGAGGCAAAGGGAAAGACATGTACTCAACCTTGTGATGGTTCGTCCGAATGATCTTTATATGCGTTTAGGAGTTGGCACGTCTTGCTAGAGGCCGCTACCAACTATTGACGGAGTAAGTGTACTCGCGTCATGTCTATACGTGTATGAACCTATAGGGTCACACACTTTAGGGGCTGGAAGCCTAATGAGGATTGGATCCGAATTAGACCAGGCTTAGGCTGCTAATGGGCTGCTAATGTAGAAGCCCACCAGGGATGCCTATATAAGAGGGAGTAAGGCGAGCTGAAAAGGAGAGAGTATTCCACCCAGCCGCCACTCCTCTTCCGCCTGTGTTGCACGCGCAGACCTAGCAGTCTGGCGTGTGACGACTTCCACTCCGGACGTGTGGATACCTCGGAGGTGCTGCATCTGTAGCACTTGGACGAGCCGCGCAAAGGGGAGCTGCTCGTGGGACGAGGACGAGGAGGAGACGTAGAACATCTACACTGCCGCAACGTGCTTCATCGAGTTCCGCACCTGCGCGTCTAGCGGTAATCCCGTGATCTATGACAATAGTATTCCTGGTTGACGCGGTAGAAATTTTTGATTTTACGCTAGTGTAGCCTACCCGTTACCCTTCAGTGGTATCAGAGCCGATGCTATTCAGTCATAGGTTCGGGAAGTTTGCATATGGTGATATGTAGATTGATATGAATGATATGATCGTTTGTATGGCGGTGTTTCTGGATTGATCTATGATCTTAATTTCCGTGATCGTGATTCTAAGGTCGTCGAACGACTTACCCCTACCGGTCGGTTTCCGCCATCGGGGTAGACAGTGACACATAAATCCTTCTGAATCACGCGAAGATCAATATGATTGATCGAATCGGGAATTAGATCTGAATCGACGTACCGTGATCAAAGGAGTTTGGTCAAATCGGAACTATGGTCGGTTTATGGTAAATTGGATTTGCCGATCAAAATCCTTAAAGAAAATTGTATAGATTTGATCTCTCATTTTTCACGAGGGGCGCTGCCCCTTCGAACCCCGCAGGGGGAGACCCCCTAGACCCCCCTTAGTCGTAGCCCCCTTTTTGTATCTCGTTAAGGTTCATAGGTGGTACGATTTCACATGATCCGGTAGAATGCGATTCTATGCACAACTTGTTTTTGCAGGATTTATGTGATCAGTATGGCCCAAAAAAAAAAAAATGTATGTGATGCATGTATGTATTTTTTCATGACCTGCGTGTCGTGAGTTGGGCAACACGGCTGGAGCCATATGTGTTGTCAATTATTGTAATGGCCTGCGTGCCAACTTGTGATGATCCCAATACCATGTAATTTTGATTACTAGATGTTAGGAGTAATAGCTTGTATTAGTTCTTGGAGAACTCATCACTTGGAGGATGGCTCGCATAGAGCATGAAGATGGAGATCATCATGGTGGACAGGTTCTATGGCGATGGAGATCACCATGAGAAAATGGGCCATACTGTATCACATCTATGTGAATGCTATTCTTATACGTTTTACTACTATGCATGCTTAGATGATAGAAGTAGAACGATCCCTCACAAAGTTTAAGTTAAACCATGCCCTCCCAACCAAACCTTGCACCATCCTATGCCCTGTACAATCGTTGGTGGGTCTATGAAATTAGGGTGCCACGGTTTTCCTTGGCTGGATGGGTTTGTATCGGATACCTACACGCATAAGGGTTGGTGAGCTTAACAAGGTCATCTTAACAGTTAAGGACCTTGGGGCATAAAGGTTGGGCGCCTAGGTTTGACATAGAGATGTCACCCAACAACAAGAGTCATATGTGATATGATTAGCAAAGGTTGCTTACCGATTTACCTTGTCTTCTAGCAGTGATGCTAAAGCTCACTAGTCGACTTGTTAATTGTGGATCTTGAATCACTTAGTATCAATAGAGGGATGTTGATTTAAGTGGGAGTATATGCTATTAAATTGTTTAATATGTTTTACTCTTTCATGGTTACATGGCTTAGTATTTTGCATATTTTTTGTTGTAGATCAATGGCACCGAACAATTCATCACCTTTTGCTTTGCGTTCGATTCTTGAAAAGGATAAACTAAATGGAACAAACTATTCGGACTGGGTCCGTAACCTGAGAATTGTTCTCAGGGCTGAGAAAAAGGAAACTGTTCTGGATACCCCAATCCCGGATGAACCTGCTGATAATGCAACTGCTACCCTTAAGAATGCCTACAAGAAAGCATGTGATGAATCTCTTGAGGTCAGTTGTCTTATGCTTGCATGCATGGAACCTGATCTTCAAAAACAGTTTGAGGATCAGGAAGCGTACGATATGATCGTTGCGCTTAAGGACATGTTCCAGACTCAGGCTAGGACTGAGAGGTACAATGTCGCTAAGTCCTTTGTGGAATGCAAGCTGGCAGAGGGAGCAGCTGTAGGCCCCCATGTGATCAAAATGGTTGGTTACAGTCAGACTTTGGAAAAGCTTGGTTTTCCATTAGGCCAAGAGTTGGCCACTGACTTCATTTTGGCATCTCTTCCATCTAGCTATGGGCATTTCATTTCGAACTACCATATGCATGGGGTGGAGAGGGGCCTTAATGAATTATGTGGGATGCTAAAAACAGCAGAATGTGACATTAAGAAGTGTGCAGGGCATAGCCATGTGATGGCTGTGCAGAACAAGCCTAGCTTCAAGAAAAAGGGCACTTCTTGGCAGAAGAAGAAGGGCAAGGCTAAGGATACGATCCCTAAGCCAAACCCTGCACCCAAGCAAAAGGCTGGTCCTGCAGGAGACACTGAGTGTTTCTTTTGTCACGAATATGGCCACTGGAAGAGAAACTGCAGCAAGTACCAGGCTTCTTTGAAGAAAAATGGAAGTAAGAGTACTTCCCACTCAGGTACACTTGTTGTAAATGTTGTGGACATTTTTCTCGCAGATTCTTATGTTAACTCTTGGGTATTTGATACCGGATCGGTTGCTCATATTTGCAATTCGATGCAGGGGCTAATAAGGACTAGAGAAGTGCAAAAAGGCGAAGTGGATTTTCGCGTCGGAAATAAAGCAAGGGTTGCTGCATTGTTCGTCGGCGTCATGCAACTTCACCTTCCGTCAGGATTTATCATGGAGTTGAATAATTGTTATTACATTCCTAGTATGGGTCGAAACATTTTATCACCTTCATGTTTGATGAGGGATGGTTATTCATTCGCGAGTACAAACAATGGTTGTGTAATCTCTAAGAATGCTATGTTTGTGGCTGATGCTCCCATTTTGAATGGGTTATTTATTTTAAATCTTGATAATGCATGTGTTTACAATGTTAGTGCTAAAAGGCTTCGGCCAAATGATTTGAGTCCTACCTATCTATGGCATTGTCGTTTGGGGCATATAAGTGAAAAGCGCATGAAGAAGCTCCATGGTGATGGTCTTCTAACTTCGTTTGATTTTGAATCATACGAGACATGTCAAGCTTGTTTACTTGGAAAGATGACCAAGACGCCTTTTACGGGGTTTCCCGAGAGAGCGACAGACTTGTTGGAACTCATACATACTGATGTATGTGGACCAATGAGCACGACAGCCAGAGGAGGATATCACTACTTCATTACTTTCACTGATGATTTCAGTAGATATGGCTATGTCTACTTGATGAAGCATAAGTCTGAAACTTTTGAAAAGTTCAAAGAGTTTCAAAATGAGGTAGAGAATCAACGTGGCAAGAAAATAAAGGCCTTGCGATCTGATCGCGGAGGCGAATATTTGAGTCACGAGTTTAGCAATCATCTTAAGAGTTGCGGAATTGTTCCACAACTCACGCCGCCCGGAACGCCTCAAAGAAACGGGGTCTCTGAACGGCGTAATCGAACTTTGTTGGACATGGTTCGATCGATGATGAGCCAGTCGGATTTACCATTATCATTTTGGGGTTACGCGCTAGAAACAGCAGCTTTCACACTAAATAGGGTACCATCTAAATCCGTAGTTAAGACACCATATGAGATGTGGACTGGAAAGAATCCCAGTTTGTCTTTTCTAAAGATTTGGGGTTGTGATGCATTTGTCAAGCGACTTCAGTCGGATAAGCTAACACCCAAATCGGATAAGTGCATTTTTGTGGGATACCCAAGGGAAACCTTAGGGTATTACTTCTACAACCGAGAAGAGGGCAAAGTGTTTGTCGCTCGTAGCGGTGTTTTCCTAGAGAAAGAGTTTCTCACAAAGGGAACGAGTGGAAGGTCGGTGCGACTTGAAGAAGTTCAAGATGAGCCAGTCGGGGATGCTTCTACGAGTGATGCTATTGTAGCAGAACAAGTTGAGGAACCCGTGGCAATAGAAGCACCACAACCACGAAGGTCGGCGAGGCTCCGCGAAGCGCGAGAGTTATTATTGTTAGACAATGATGAGCCTGCGACCTATGCAGAAGCGATGGTGGACCCAGACTCTGAGAAATGGCTGATTGCCATGAGATCCGAGATAGAGTCCATGGGAGACAATCAAGTTTGGAACTTGGTTGACCTGCCTGATGGTTTTAAAGCCATCGAGTGCAAGTGGATCTATAAGAAGAAGATTGATATGGATGGAAATGTTCACATCCATAAAGCTCGACTTGTTGCAAAAGGTTTTCGACAAGTTCAAGGAGTTGACTACGACGAGACTTTCTCGCCCGTAGCGATGCTTAAATCTATACGGATCATTCTAGCCATTGCTGCACATTTCGATTATGAGATATGGCAGATGGACGTCAAGACGGCTTTCTTAAATGGAATCCTTTCTGAGGACGTGTATATGATGCAGCCCGAAGGTTTTGTCGATCCAAACAATGCTGGAAAGGTATGCAAACTTCAAAAGTCTATTTATGGGCTGAAGCAAGCATCTCGGAGTTGGAACATTCGATTTGATGAAGTTGTAAAGGAGTTTGGCTTCACCAAAAACGAACAAGAACCTTGTGTGTATAAGAAAGAAAATGGGAAATCACTTGTGTTTCTAATCTTATATGTGGATGACATATTATTGATTGGAAATGACATTCCTATGCTCGAGTCTGTTAAGACCTCATTGAAAAATAGTTTTTCTATGAAGGACTTGGGAGAAGCGGCATATATTCTGGGTATCAAGATCTATAGAGATAGATCAAGGAGGCTAATTGGATTAAGCCAGAGTACGTACATTGACAAAGTGTTGAAACGGTTCAGCATGGAAGAGGCTAAGAAGGGGTTCTTGCCCATGTCTCACGGCATTAAACTCAGCAAGACTCAGTGTCCTTCGACCACTGATGAGCGAGAACGCATGAGTAGGGTTCCATATGCTTCGGCTATTGGATCCATCATGTATGCAATGACATGTACTCGCCAAGATGTTTCCTATGCTCTAAGTGTTACGAGCAGATACCAGGCTGATCCAGGTGAGATTCACTGGACAGCGGTAAAGAATATCCTTAAGTACTTGAGAAGGACTAAGGATATGTTCCTAGTTTATGGAGGTGAGGTTGAACTCAGTGTAAAGGGTTACACAGATGCGAGTTACCTTAATGACTCAGACGACTCGAAATCGCAATCAGGTTATGTGTTTGTCATGAATGGTGGTGCTGTGAGCTGGAAAAGTTCCAAGCAAGATACAGTGGCCTCCTCTTCAACAGAAGCTGAATATATTGCTGCCTCGGAGGCTGCAAAGGAAGCTGTTTGGATTAGGAATTTCCTGATCGCTCTTGGTGTGGTTCAGGGCTCGTCCAATCCCTTGGACGTTTATTGTGACAACAATGGTGCTATTGCACAAGCCAAAGAACCTAGACAGCACCAGAAGAACAAACATATTCGCATGCGCTACCATCTGATTCGTGAGTTCATTGATGAAGGTAGTGTCATGTTATGCAAAATACATACGGACTCAAATGTTGCTGATCCCTTGACTAAGCCACTCCCGCAGCCTGCGCATGAAGCGCACACAAGAGCAATAGGTATTAGATACTCTCTAGATTGACTCTAGTGCAAGTGGGAGACTGAAGGAAATATGCCCTAGAGGCAATCATAGAGATGATTGTATTTCATGTGTATCCATGAGTTATTATAATGTTCCTTGAATATCCATATACCAGGCAACTTGTATTGATTGGCAATTATGTGAATTGTTTGTGAAACTCTTTACTTGTATGGTTATCTAATAATTGTCCCTAGTCGGAGTTCATGCGAGGACACACGTGAATATTAGACTAGCACATCGATTGGTTAATGACTATGTTTCGCAAGTCATTGACATGGAGATGTCAAACCAATGATGTGGACACATGTTATGAACATGGGGTTGGACTGACCCAACATGAGACTAGCAATAATACTTGCAGCTCTCTCTACACATCGTGTACGTTTTGTCCTTAGACCTGAGATTGTCGCATGTACTTGAGATGTGGATCGACCTACTTTGGGGCTATCAAACACTACTCCGTAACTGGGTAGTTATAAAGGTAGCTTTCGGGTTTGTCCTGATACATGCTGCAAGGCATCGGTCAATCAAGATGGGATTTGCCCCTCTCTACTTGAGAGAGATATCTCTGGGCCCCTCGAGTGATCGGATCCAGAAATGCATGGCCGTGCTACATATGGTTAAGAGTTAACCTAGTAAAGGGATTCTGAATCACAGTATCGAGAAAGAGAGGTCAGCTTAGAGCTAGACCAAATATCGTGAGGCAAAGGGAAAGACATGTACTCAACCTTGTGATGGTTCGTCCGAATGATCTTTATATGCGTTTAGGAGTTGGCACGTCTTGCTAGAGGCCGCTACCAACTATTGACGGAGTAAGTGTACTCGCGTCATGTCTATACGTGTATGAACCTATAGGGTCACACACTTTAGGGGCTGGAAGCCTAATGAGGATTGGATCCGAATTAGACCAGGCTTAGGCTGCTAATGGGCTGCTAATGTAGAAGCCCACCAGGGATGCCTATATAAGAGGGAGTAAGGCGAGCTGAAAAGGAGAGAGCATTCCACCCAGCCGCCACTCCTCTTCCGCCTGTGTTGCACGCGCAGACCTAGCAGTCTGGCGTGTGACGACTTCCACTCCGGACGTGTGGATACCTCGGAGGTGCTGCATCTGTAGCACTTGGACGAGCCGCGCAAAGGGGAGCTGCTCGTGGGACGAGGACGAGGAGGAGACGTAGAACATCTACACTGCCACAACGTGCTTCATCGAGTTCCGCACCTGCGCGTCTAGCGGTAATCCCGTGATCTATGACAATAGTATTCCTGGTTGACGCGGTAGAAATTTTTGATTTTACGCTAGTGTAGCCTACCCGTTACCCTTCAGACATTCCCATAGAATCACGCCTTGCGTAGTGAGCAAATCGAGTTCCCTAGATCAAGTTGATGTTTTTCCCACACAGACGGGTAAGAGCTTCATGCATTTCCCTGGCTAATCCATCTAGCCAGTTGTTCTCCCTCAAGGTGAATTGGATCTTGTCCAAAGTTGGTGCTTCCATCTTTCCTCTGAGATCTGCAACTATCAGCCATTGTAGATCTCCTCCTACGTGATCATTGAGTTGGGCCCCGAAGAATTCCGGGTGCGGGCGCTCAAGATACTCTGACAGTGCATCTAGATCCCTCTCAAAAATCAGGTGGCCCCTATTTCCCAGCTAGTAGAACTTGCAATACTAGACTTCCATCTATAAGAATTTAGGATGAGTAAGTTAGTGAGGTCATCAAGTGTGTCAAATTTTATGTAGGAGTTCAAGAATTTTTGAGGAACATGAATTTTTTGAAATAATCTCAAGGATAAGAGTGGGAATAGGTTTTCATAAATACTCACTTCTTTTTTTTTGAATTTTTTTGTTTGGACATCCATTCTAACTAGGGTCTCCTATGGTCAGGATGGCTCTGATACCAACTTGTCAACACCCGGATTTTTAGTCCTAGATGCCTCTTATGCCATTGATACGTCCAAAACGTATCTACTTTCCCGAACACTTTTGATATTGTTTTTCCTCTAAACTTGTGTGATTTGGATACAACTAACATGGACTGACGCTGTTTTCAGCAGAATTACCTTGGTGTCTAGTTTTTGTGCAGAAAATGAACTATCAGGAAAAATCCCGAAAAAGATGCCAAAAATCCTATTTCACCAGAAGACTCACGGAGCCAAAAGACGAGACGGAGTAGGGCCACGAGGGGCCCACACCTCCTGGTCACGCGGGCCAGCCTTGGCCGCGCCTGGGGGTGGTGTGGCCGCCTCGGCTGCCCCCTCGGCCTCCCTTTTAGCCTATAAGATGCCCCTTGACCTAAAAACCGAGGGGGTCGACGTTTTTCAGAGAGAGTTGTGCATCGCTGCCACCACCAAATTCCACAAATCACCACTAGAAACTCCGTTCTGGCACCCTGCCAGGACGGGGAATTGGAGGAGATCATCGCCATCATCGCTACCATCGCTTATCCATCGACCATCCATGTTTCCCCCATCTATGAGTGAGTAATCTCCCACTGTAGGCTATGGGGATGGTATGGATTGGATGAGATTTCCCATGTAATGGCATCAGATTGTTAGGGCATGGTGCCTAGTATCTATTATTAGTACTTTTTGACTTTGTTGCAACTTGATATGCTTAATGCTTCTCACTAGGGCCCGAGTGCCATGATTTCAGATCTGAACATATTATTGATTCATTATGATAGTATTGTTTATGGTCTTACCTGCAAGTTGTATGCACACGTTATTTTCCAGAACCAATGGCCCTGAAGTGATAGCAATCGGGATAACCGGAGGGAATGGCTTTGATGTGAGGATCACATGTATTCACCGAGTGTTAATGCTTTGCTCCGGTGCTTTATTAAAAGGAGCACCTTAATTGCCAGTAGTTCCCTTGAGGCCCCGCTGCAAACGGGCTGGAAAGACAAAAGATGTTGTGCAAGTTCTCATTGCGAGCACGTATGACTATATATGGAACACATGCCTATGATTATCTAGTACTTGGATGCTTTATCTTATTTATCTACAATTTCCCTATGTCTTGATTTGCGTGTGAATTGTCTTGTCCATACAACGCTCCTCCATCCATCCCTATGCCTACCGCGCTTTAATCCTATTATTTACTCCTATTGTTACTACTGTCTTACTTCTACTACTGTTATTACTTTGCTATTGCTACTACAAAACTGTTGCTAC
Source organism: Avena eriantha (assembly GCA_910589775.1). Lineage (NCBI taxonomy): Eukaryota > Viridiplantae > Streptophyta > Magnoliopsida > Poales > Poaceae > Avena > Avena eriantha. Next base: position 145,061,646 of record OU342745.1, read on the forward strand.
TGATAAACTGTTGTGAGCAAGATTGTTTCTAGGTGCAGCTGAATTGACAACTTAGTTGTTATGGCTTATAAATATTTTTTGGCTCCCCTTGTGTCGAATCAATAAATTGGGTTTCACTTCCCTCGAAAATACTACGATACACCCCCCATACTTGTGGGTCATCAAGATTATTTTCTGGCGCTGTTGCCGGGGAGCATAGCTCTATTTATCAAGTTCACTTGGAATCACTATTGTTCGCTGCCATCCATCCATCATGGGTAAGTCTCGTGATGGCAAGGTTCCTATTTTACCATCCACTACAAGGAGAGGTACAATTCTGAACACCTCTGTTGCTCTTGATTCACCATTTGTTATGAGTAAACTCCTTACACCACCACATAGACATGCTACACACACTGCTACTACTGCTGAATCTGAAACTTCTGATACTTATGATGTTGTTCTACTATTCTTGATAAGAGTGGTTCATTATGTCCTTTCCTAGATGCTACGATTGCTAGAACTATATCTAGAAATACTAAAACTCCTAATGAAGACACTACTACACCTGTCTGTTCACCTAAGTCTAGAGAGAGTTATGATATTGAAGACGGTTATATAGAGATCACCGATGAATTTATTAAAGAATGTCAAAACACCCATGATAGGAGTGCTATTAAGAGTCTCCTTGAGAGGCGTACTATAAAACCCAAATTGTCTCCTAATGCTATGTTTGCTGCATCTCCCATAAACATTAAAGCTAAGGATTATGATTTCTCTCTTGATTTATCTTACATAACTATTGTTGAGAAAGAACCTTTTTGTGGGACTAAGAATGAGAGTGCGGTAGCACATATGACTGAGCTTTCTGCCATGAGTGGCCTGTTTTCTGGTGATATTAAGATGCGCACCTACTTTGTTGCTAGGATTTTCCCTTTTTCGTTGAAAGGAGAAGCTAAAACTTGGTTTAATAATTTCCCTCCTAGTGTTAGACATGCTATTTTGCAGGAACTTTTTGATTTTAAACAGGGAGAGAAAGAGATATTACCTAAAACATGGGCAAGGTTTTGTTCTTTGATTCATGCATAAGCTGGATGCCCATTACCTAAAAATGAGCTTCTTGATATATATTATAATGGACTAACTGAAGAATCTAGGACATACCTGGATAGTTGTGCTGATTGTGTTTTCAGGAATAGAACTCCCAAAGAAGCTAAGGAATTAATGGCTAAAATAAGCAAGAATTATGAAGATTGGACTTCATCTGAACCAACTATACCTGAGACAACTACACCTGAGTTAAGTGTGCCTGCACTATACCAACATCAAAGAAGAGGGGAGTTATTGAACTAAATGATGAAGTGATGAAGGAAGCCAATAAATGTCTTAAGGAGAAGGGTATTAAAGCTGTAGATGTGAAGAATTTACCTCCTATAGAAGAATTATGTAAGCCAATTTCCCACTCATCCACTATTGAGGTACACTCTCTCCAACACTTTGGTGAAGGTGATATTCTTTACTTTAAACCTCCTGATCAATGCTTAGAAGAATTCGATATTTTTATTGTTAAGCAAGATAATTTTAATAAAAGGGTGCAAAATCATTTAATGGAAAACTCTAGAGCTATTATTGAGTTAAAAGATATTGTGGAAAGAACCTCTAATGATGTTAAAATGCTTGCTAAACATTTCCAAATGGTTCAAACTCAAATTGATCAGCTTATTAAAGTACAAAAAGACTTGCTAGTTAATGCTGCTAAAGAAAAACATGCTTATGAAATTAGAACTAGAAGTGGTGCTGCCACTCAGGATCCTCTATATGCTGAGGGGCATCCTAAAAGAATTGAGCAGGATTCTCAACAAATTGAAAATAGTGGTACTTCTCCTAAGAAAAGGAAAAAGAAACATAAAACTATGGTAGAATCTCATGAACCTCCTATAGATCCCAATAGTATAACTGTCTCTGATGCTGAAACTGAAAGTGGTAATGAGAAAAATGATGCTCCTGATAAACAAAAAGTTGAAGAAGAACCTGAAAGGCACACTAAGAATACTAAATACACTAAAGAAGATTTTGTTGCTAAGCAACATGGTAATGAAAGAGAGCCTTGGGTCCAAAAACCTAGGCCTTTCCCTAATAAGAAACACAAGTCAAAACAAGATGAACACTACAACAAGTTTTGTGAGTGGATGAAACCTTTATTCTTGCAAATTCCTTTGATTGATGCTATTCAATTGCCTCCTTCCTCAAAGTATATGAAGGATATTGTCTCTAATAAAAGGAAGATCCCTAATGAAGAAATTTCTACTTTGCTTGCTAATTATTCATTTAATGGTTAGGTTCCAAAGAAACTTGGAGACCTAGGGATTCCAACTATTCAGTGCTCTATTAAAAATAGTTATGTTAGAATTGCTTTGTGTGATTTGGGAGCAGGAGTTAGTGTTATGCCTTTTTCTCTCTATAAGAGACTTCAACTGGTAAAAACTAATACCAACTGATATATCTTTCCAAATGGCTGATAAATCTACTACTGTTCCTATTGGTATATGTGAGGATGTACCTGTTCATGTGGCTCATAATTGCTTGATATTAACTGATTTTGTTGTGCTTGAAATGCCTGAAGATGATAATATGTCTATTATTCTTAGGAGACCTTTTCTTAATACTGCAGGAGTTGTTATTAATTGTAATCAAGGAAAGGTTACTTTTAATGTTAATGACAAGGAGCATACTATCTATTTTCCCAAGAAGATTGATAGGAATTACGGTTTAAATTCAATTGAAAATGTTGAGGGCATTCAAGTTGGAGAAATATATTGTCCCACACCACAAGAAAAATATGAAATTATTATGATTGGGACCATTGCTCTCAAGGTTGAGGTAACATAATCATTAGTGGAATACAAAGTTTTGTTTCATATTAAATTGTTTTGGTAACAAGACATGATCAACCTTGTTAACAAAGGGATTTTAATGAACAAAACAATGTTTTCACCATGATTATCTTCGCTTACTTTTACTTTGTCCATTTTAGTTTTTGCTTTCGCTTAGTTTACTTTTCTGTTGTTAGTTGCTTGCATAATAGAGTGTCTTAGAACTTCTGAAGTTTAGTTTTTTTTTTTGCTTTTGCATTTTTTCAAAATCACTTTTCTGCAGAAAAATCATTCATCAATACCTGAAAATTACTAAAGAATAAAGTGTCTTGGAAAATTCTAGAAAATTCACATTAAATTTTTACGTGAAAAAAGGGGCAGAGAAGTGCCTGGGGAGTACCAGGGGGGCCACCAGGCAGGCACACCACCAGGGGCGCGGCCACCCCTGGCCCTCGATAACGGCATAACGGCATATATGTAAGTTTCGAAATTCGTTATATTCTTGGATGTTGTAATGATACGTGCCGGTTATGTGCCACGACTAAATGATCATGGGATCGTGGTTGTATGCATAACAGGGATTCTCGGAGGATTAATCTAGGGCCCCACAGTCATCTCATTCTGAGAATGAGATGATGAACCAATACCCAACCTAAACATCGTGACCCGATCATGTCACGAAGTTCAAGTTACGATGATTAAAAATGGATACTTGTAGAATATTCCTTAGACCGTGAGGCTATATCAATCACTGTCTCCCGAGAGTGCTTAGATAGCATCAACCGCCACTTGGTAATACAGTGGTTATAAAGGTGTGTTCAGGTACTCGGAGGAAACTGTAGAGGCAATATATGTCAAGAGCAGGATTTGTCCGTCCATGTGATGGGAAGATACTCAAGGGCCCACTCGGATAAGTAATATCCAATAGCTGCGCAGCAGGTGATTTGATCACAGGGATATCACTTGTCGGAACGAGTCAAGTAGCATTGTTCAGTAACGAGATTGAACACGACATGCTGATGTCATTGATCAGATCTCGGGAAATGCAAGTATCGAGTGACAAAGGGAATAAGACACGACTGTCCCGGTTCAAACGACAAAAGATCTTCATGGAACGCATAGGGGTCACATGGCCATCCAGGTCGCTCTGTCGATCATTGGTGCGGGAGTTCCCCAACCCTGTATGGAGTGTTCCTGAACCATGGGGTATCACACTTAAGGGCTTGATGATTCTTAGAGAGTGTTTATAGGATCGGAGGAATCGCCGAAGAATAGTAGAGAGAAAACCGAAAGGGTTTCGGTAAGTCCGGAGGATGTCCGGAGTGGAGATGGAAGGTATTCCATAGCCACGGAGGTTGAATAATATGTGACTGAATGTTAAATATTGATTTAATCATTTATTCTTAATTATTTAATAAATATAAAATAAATTTAAATGGCCAAAGGCTTAATGGGCTAATTTCCGGTGGTAGAGGTCCCATTAGGGAAAGGCAAGAGGAGGAAGGGGCCAACGGGGTGGCCGGCGGCCCTATGGGCCAGCCCCCACGTGGGGCCCATGAGGGGGTGGCCGGCGGCGCCTCCCCCACCCCTCCTCTCCTTTAGTCCCACCCCGGGACTTTGAGGGAGGTAGTACCTCCCCTCCCCTATATATAGTGGGGGTATTTGGCCAAATAAAATACACCAATAATCAATAAAGGTCTCCTTACTTTTGGGAGGACCTCTAATTGATATTTTCTCTCTCTCTCTCTCTCTCTCTCTCTCTCTCTCTCTCTCTCTCTCTCGTGACCGTGGTCCGAAGTCTAGACTGCGCAAATGAGAGGCATCTTCATTGCGGAGCACCGTCTCGCTGCGGGATTTGGATCCGGGAGCTCTACCTCCGCAACTGTTGCTGGATCGAGGAAGCGAGAGTCATCGTCGGGCACCGGACGTGTGTAACTCCCTGCGAGGTGTCACACTTGAGGCACTCAAGTCGTTGGAGTCACACGAGCGCAAGGACTTCATCACCACCTTGAGGTCGGCTTCGGCTCGTCTACATCAACCATGCTCTCCTGAGCGTTGACAACGCTTTTCGGTCTTCAAGGGTAAGTTCGCGAAAAGCCCCTCCCGTTACCGTATTACTCATATATAGGTCATAGTAGCTTCAGGGGTTCAGGGGCGTAGGGTAAAATTTATTGTTTTCATACGCGGAACCCCTACAATAGTTGCATTAGAACTTTCTATGGATCCTAATGACACTATGTTGTCACCACAAAGGCTTGATCTTGCCGCTATGAAAACACATCACTTCGTCACTGCTGAATCGGATATGGACAGTTTAGTATACAGGATGTTGTTTACTGATGGAGACGAGAGAGAAATTCCTTTGCCACAATCCACTTTGATCAGTATTTACAAGAGGCCATGGTCGCGTTCTAAGGAGGAGGTGGATGAGCAGCTCCGCTTGCTTGGTTTCCACATGCAGCACCAGGAGGATGCACCTTCTTACGACTACTCTGCACACTACGGTGGGGCACCGTCGAGCTCGTACCAGGACGAGGGCACCTCCTCATCGTACCACGGAGACACTTCATCTTGGCCAGCTTGGGATTGATACCCACTTAGGCCAAAAGCCTAAGCTTGGGGGGAGGTAAACCGACACCATACTCATCTACATATCATGTTTAGTTAGTACTTTGTATATCCATGCTTCCTTCTCTTTTTAGTTTTCATTCTTTCTTTGTTTCTGGTTCCTAAAACACAAAAAGACCAAAAGTATTTTATTTGTTTCTCTTTGTTTGCTTCTTTTTCTTTTTGCCTTGGTTTGCTTTTTCCTTTTCGCTTTGTCTTAATTATTCAAAAAACACAAAAAGATTTTGCTTTGCTTGTTCTTACTCTTTGGTTCTTGCTTTTAAAAATCAAAGACACCAAAAATATTTGTTATTCTTCTTTGGTTTTGTGAAGTTCGTTGCAGGGTTCGGCCATCTTCAGTGGAGTTTGGTTTCATGTTATTATTCAAGCCACACAAGTGAAGGGCAATAATGAAGATTAATGACAACTTGAGGTGTGGTAAGAGGCTGGTAACAAACTCTATTTGTTTTCATTTTTGTACATATACTCATCATTGTGGGCATGCTTAGTCTGTTCATGTAGGGTGTATGTTATTTATGGATGCTTAGTAGTTCTTGCTTTCTTATGATTAGCTCCAGCTTGCTAATAGTTTGTCGCATGTCATATGAATGTTTGCTTGCATTGCTCTATTCATAACTTGGTATGACACTGTGGTATCCTCCTCTGAATGTTTCACTTGAGTTGACTTGGCGCATGCTCAGGCATGCATATGATTGAAATAAACAGTTAAGCCTCGATGAGTTATTTTGCCTCAGGGGTCCTGAATCACTTTCATTCCATGATTAGTCCTGTTTTGTTGCAAGCATGATTATGACAGTTATTGCTCTCTCGTTTGCCGCTCCCTTACTTTTGCTAGCCTTCACTTGTGTTGAGTATAATCTTTACTCATGCATCCAACTCCCCAAAACCAATATTGCCAAAAGTGTCCACTATACCTACCTATTAGCATCATTTGCTATTCCGTGCATATTAAGTATGCCTTGTTTTCTTCTGAGTAAAATGTCTGCTTGTTATGAGAAAGTTAGTTAGTAAAGCTCTCACGAACTTGATGGCACGCTTTATTTTCTTGCACTTAATAAACTTGAACCATTGTGTACATCTCTGTTGCGTACATGCTTGCGCTTAATAAGTTGAAGTTAGCAGAACCATGTATCATGGGGAACACTTTCAACATTGCACTGGTACTTTGTACCTCATTGATATCATGATTCTTTTGCTTATGGATCCCGGCGGTGTGAAATGAAAGGGGAACTTGTAAGATCATGGAGTTTGTATGTGTGTTAGAGAAACGCCTGGGCCGCTAGCCTAAGCCATGCCTAATCATGGTGGAAACTTGCAGCATAACTATAATGAGCATTCTATGAAGCATCCTCAATAAAAACCTAGGCAAATAGCAAATAAAAAGATCGCTGAGATGCTCATTGTCTGCTTGCCTTGTCATTTTGATTATAGAATAGCTCCTATAACATGTGCAAGGGGTACCCGTTGGCGGTTCTCTATGATATATATGTACTTACAATGACAAGAGCTTACGAGCTAGTGCACACGAGGCGGGGGTAAGGCGAGGTCTGGGCGAGGTGAGCGGCTATGGTGAGCTGGCGCGCTCTGGGCATGGCATAGAGACTTAGGGCACAGCGGTGCTAGGGTGGTACAGGGCTCTTCTGCGGTCGAGGCTTGGACAGGGGGTGGCGGTGGAGTACGGTGTGTCTAGTGCACGTTGTGGGCGAGGGCGGCGATGCTCCTGGGGCGTTGTCCGCTATCGGCCGGTGACGAACAAAATTGGGCGATGCTCCAGTGTGCATAACGGCTCAGGGGGGATTGGTCTGGTGCTTGGCTAGGCTCAGGGGAGACAAGGGAGTGAAGAGGGGACACTGGGGTGGAGAATTACTGCTCAGAATAGTGAAGTTAGGCAGTAGATGTTTTCCGTCTCCAAGGTGTTTGTTGTAATGGCCGCAAGAAAAATACTTTGTAATTTTTGAATGAAACTTTGTGAGTGATTTGATCTTAAGCTTGAGTATCTATGTTTGCTTGGAGATGTCAAGGGGAATTGGTTTGATGGGTTTTTTGAAAAAGTGTGATCTTCACATATGAACTAGATTCTATTTTCAAATGTCCATTAAATTGATTTGGAAAATGTTTTTGTATGTTACTAAAGTGGGCCTTGATACACTTTTACTTGGTCTAGCAAGGGGTGAAAAGAAGTGGAAAAGTTTATGTTAGAATTTCTCTTCTAGGAACACTCAAAGTGGCCTAGTGGTTAACTTTGGCCAAAATGACCATTTGCTTTATTTATTCATATTTGATTTATTTTCCTTTTGAATTTGTTTGTAAATGGCCTAGATGATGTAGTATTCATCTTTAAACCATTTCTCATCATTTGTAGCAATCAAACATGGCAAATTCAATCAATTATATTCTAATTCAATTCACACATGCATTTATATTCAAAATAGAAATAAAAGTTTTTGTTAACCCTAAACTTGGGTGATTAGAACTTGATAATCTTGATTAGGGTTTTCGGGGTGTTACACGGAGTTAGCTTGGTAGTTTGAAAGCTCATAAAACATGCGTATCATCAGCACAACATGCTGGTCCACTCTTTATGTTTAAAAACTTGTCTTGTGGTATTCAGATCCATATTCTTCGGAGTTTCTTTACGTAAAAGAACAATCTCGTCATGACTCGAAAAATTGAGAATTAAATGTTCTATTGTGATAGTTGGAAGCTAACACCGACGACATTGTTTACTACATCACTCATCTACCTCTAAAAATACATTTAATTCAATAGCACTCAATTACCCTTACTTGTGTAGCAAAGGTTTGACCTAATTTTGTTAAATCGGCAAAAAGTCACTAAAGTATGCAAAGTGAGCTGGGAAGCTTGAAATATCCTATTTCTAAAAAAATTGGAATTATAAGAAACCATGTTCCACTTTGTTTGATAATCAGGGCATTATAATTATTTTTTAATTGTGGTAGGTCCCGTAGGAGCGAGGTGCTTTATTACTTAACACACGGTCGATGGAAGTATAAGTTACATCAAGGACCTCATAAAAATGAAAATGACATCCAAGTCCATGCATTTAGCACAAGATTCCTGAAACTAAGCAATGAAGTGTCTTTTGAGGTTTGTGTGTATGCTAGATATTGTAGAGCCAAAATTTATTTTGAAACAATCTACATTCTAGCTTTTACTACTAGTGCGTATAGTAAACAAGAATCCATAAAACAGAGTGATTGTACTCTTTATTGGAGTAGTAACTTGGATTGGTTTTTCACATATCTAAGTACTACTACAAATTATAATTTCTCAAAAAAAAGTCCCACTAATAAATGCAGTACTGATTTGTCTGATTTGTTCTAAGATGTAGTATAAGTACTATTACAAGTACTCCCTCTGTCTGGGATTATTAAGGCCATTTAAATTTGATAAGATCAAAAAAATTAATTACAGGTTGGTGTCGAAGACATGCATGCAGTCCTCGGTCTCTCCCCTACAGTACTATATACCCTGCAGCAGGCTACATGCTTTTCTTCTCTCTCCAGGAGTAGATCTTCTTGCCTCTCACTCACCTGGATCTTCTTGCCTCAGTCTCTCCCTCTGTATGTACTCTACTGTCTGGTACAGTATAGCGAGACACCTGCTTTATTACTCACCTATCTACTTTCTGCAGCATTTTTGTTTTGAAGAAGCATGTACATCGTGTGGACACTATCTAAGAAAAAAGTGGCCAAGTGTAGTTGCCGCCGGTGCGCCCATGCCTAGCGTATTCCTGTATAATCGTACCAGTACAGTACGAAACTCAATTAGTATACTCTTCAGTATACCCACCCAACTCGGGTTTCTGGCTGGCGGGCACTACGTCAGCGAGCCGATCTTCCCTCTGTAACCACTCCCACAAGTTTGTGTACTGTGTCGGCGGATTCGACCGTGAGCCGGCTGCTATGGACGCCGTCCAGTCTGAGGCGATGATTGAGTGCCCCTATGACGGCTGCTTTATCTTGGTCGCCTTTGACAAGCTCGACGAGCACAAGATCCTATGCTTGCACGGCCCGTGCTCCTGCATTGATTCCGCATGTGATTTCATTGCCTCGTCGGCAGGGCTCCTTCCCCACATGAAGGAGGCCCACGGGGTCATAGTAACCAGGGTCGTCTACAATAGCGCCTTCTTTTGCCTCATCCCGACTCCACCACCAACAAGCATGAGGGGATGCACGCACTTCCTCTACGGGGATGACGGTGCCATGTTCGGCCTAACCATCAGCGCCCTCGGCCCGGCCGCCGTCGTGTCCATGGAGTGCATCAGGCAGGACATGTGCTTGTGGTTGCGGTACACGGTGAAACTGTGTGCGCCTGGCCCGCTAGGGTTGGTGGACTTGTCAATGGCCGAGAGCCTTAATGTGGTAATGAAGCTGACGAGCAGCTCCTCGCCGGCCAACCTCCCATCCGACAAGCTCAGGACGTACCTCAGGGTGCCGCCGCGGTTCCTGATGAAGGTTTGATAGTCCACCCATGTATCTTTCTAGATTTGCATCGACAGGAAAAAATGATTTTAAACTATGGCTGATGATCAAGATTGTAATGGTGTATTAGGAGATAAATAATACTACTAGTAGTACTATTTTACTACTCCAGTTTACTAGTAGTAGTCGCATGTAGGTTCTCTTTTGGTATTCGGAATGATGCATTTTGGATGTAAACTAAGTTTGTTGCTAATTTTATTACTGAGTATTCAGGGGTTTAGTACGACTTTTATGTCATTATTCACTTCTACGACATGGACCAGAGATAAACACACTAATCGTTCTTACGATGCTTCGATTTTACTCGTCTAACTCAGTGATTATGGAATTTTATGTCTAAACTTGTCAATTTGACTTGATTTAAGTCTTGAACCAAGATTGTCGTCTAAATTGCGCTGGTGTGGACGACGCATCGACATGGGTCCAGCGTGCAGGATAGGCTGCCTTGGAATTTAGCCTAAATATCGAAAAAATAATGTGGACATCTACAACATCAACTCAATGTTATCATAATCATCACGAACCATGTTTTCAAATTATATGCGTTTGACATTATGTAAGTTAGTATGTTTGTACATATAGTTGGTCAAACTTTATAAATATTGACTTCGACAAAACCTAGTATGCTTTCTAATTTGGAAATGAGGGAGCATCTAAGTACTAAAATGTGTCAAAATACATGTGTATATAGACAAAGCCAAGTCAGTAACTACTATTTTAGGATGGAGGGAGTAATTATTTAAGAGTAATCTATTTTTTACAATTTTTTTACTACTACGGCACGTTCCCACGACTAGAGCATGGACCAATGCATAATAATCACATGACCATGCTGTGGCGATCTACTCCGTACTAGATTACCCTACGTGCGGAGACGCACTAGTGGAGCACACGCTCGTGTCGTTCCTGCGTACGTAGTAGTACTACTAGTATACGCAAATAGAAGTACAAAAATAGATAGATCTTGTTGCTCATCGTACTATTTTTTCCTTGTAAGACAACCTGGACGTGACTAGTACAGTACTATATTGGCATAACTTCCGCTTTTGGCACTACAGGATGAATATGGAACTCTATGTATCTCTTCAAAAAAACATTCTCTGTAACATTAGTGTACTAGTACTTCTTGTACTCCCTAGTTTTTCGGACGCGCAGTAAAGTAGTGCAGTAAGTCTGTTTGGTCAAACTGCATGCAACGGGCATTGGTTTGACAGGACAATTTAGGTTTTTAGATATCCAAATTTCTACTCTAGCTCGATGGCTCAAGACACGAAGCAGCTAGTACTCCTCTATCCTTCGGCTGTCGCCTAGATCAAAATGAACAAGCAAAAGATTGTGTATTTTGGAAATTGCCCAAATAAAAAAGTGTTGAACTAACGAAAGTTAGATAACAACCTGGGTCAGAAGAAAAAAATTCACGCCTCAAAAGTACATACAGAGATTGTACACGAATTTTTACGGTGAAGCACAGAAATCTGTTTCGGGACAGCAACTTTCCAAATCATTATTTCTCTCTTATTAGAGGTTACTCTTGGCACAAAAAGCAAATAAAAAGGATAAGGAGAGGTTATTACAGAAGTAATAACTTCCAAGACTCATCTAAAACTTTTGGGTTATCTTCCAATAAGTACTTTTCTTTACGCCTTTAAGTTGGGCATGATAGTTTGAGAAGATGCTCACATAGGAAATATGAATTGAGGTAAAAGAGAGCATCAAGAAGCTAAATTAAAACACATTTAAGTCTAACCCACTTCCTATGCATAGGAATCTTGTAAAGAAACAAGTCATGAAAGCACAAAGCAACAAGCATAGTAAATAAAAACAAGTGCAACTTCAAGACTTTCAACATAAAGAGGGGAAACTTAATATTATTGATATGCATAAAACCATGTTTCCCTCTCTCATAATAACTTTCAGTAGCATCATGAATAAAATTAACAATATAACTATCACATAAAACATTTTTATCATGAGCCACATGCATAAAAGAATTATTACTCTCCCTATAAGAATAGTCATTCTTATTAATCATAGTGGGAGCAAATTCAACAAAATAGCTATCATTATTATTGTCATCACCATAATCATCAAAGATAGGAGGCATATTGTAATCATAATTAATTTTCTCCTTTATAGTAGGTGGACTGAAAATATCATATTCATCATTGTAATCATCATATATTGGAGGTTTGGTATCATCATAAGCAATAGAATAGCTATCTTCCAAAGCTGGGGAACTAAAAAGATCATTTTCATAAAAAGTAGCTTCCCCAAACTTAGACTTTTCCATAGCATTAGGAATAATGGTGTCCAAAGAGTTCATACTAACAACATTGCTATTAGCATGCAAATAAAGTTCCATAGGTTTTTAATTTTCTCTTCAAACACTTCATGTCCTAACTCAAGATAAATACTATAAAGCTCTTTAATTTTGTTGTTGTTTTCCATTAAGCCTAACTAGTGAAAACAAGAAACAAAAAGACAAAATTGTAGAATCTAAAGGAAATAACTTCGAGCACTCACACCAGAGGATGTGAGTACCTTTTACCTTACCTCCACGACAACGGCGCCAGAAAATAGGCGTTTGCCGTGGGAGGTTCTCCTGCTTTAATCCTCTGGTGTGAATACCTTTTACCTTACCTCCCCGGCAACGGCGCCAGAATATAGCTTGATGTCTACGCACTTCTACTCTTGTAGACAGTTGTTGGGCCTCCAAGTGTAGAGGTTTGTAGAACATCAGCAAGTTTTCCCTTAAGTGGATCACCCAAGGTTTATCGAACTTAGGGAGGAAGTGGTCAAAGGTATTCCCTCTCAAGCAACCCTGCAATCAAGATACAAGAAGTCTCCTGTGTCCCCAACACACCAAATACACTTGTCAGGGTGTATAGGTGCACTAGTTTGGCGAAGAGATAGTGAAATACAAGTGGTATGGATATAAGACAACGGTGCTAGAAAATAGCTTGCTAGCGTGGAAGAGACTAAAGGCAAACTTAAATAAAGAGAGAAGCAAGCAAACATGTAACAAATCTAGTAGCAAACGAAGTTTCAATGCTTAGAAACAAGGCCTAGGGATCATACTTTCACTAGTGAACACTCTCATATAAATATCTTCTCTTTATGATACTACTCTTAACTACTCTCCGGTTGGACACTCTAATCGATGGTAGGGCTATAACAACACACCTCAAAGTTCATCTTTCCCATCTAGATAACCCCACACTGTAACCTTGAGTACTAGATGAGTCCAACAAACACCACAATTTCATAAAGACATCCAACTCCAAATATAACTCATAACAAGTATTTGTAATCTCTAGCCTAAGTGCCACCATGGTGTGCGCACTGTCAACTTCACACACATGGGGAGAGCAGAGATCTATTAAAGCACTTGAGTAGCAAGGTAGATCTATGGATTACAAGCTCATGATCTCAATAAGATCATGCATAGAGAGAGAGATGAACACATAGATACCGGTAGAACCCTTAGCCTGGAGAGAGAACTACTCCCTCCTCATCATGGGAATCAGCAATGGTGATGGAGATGGCGGTGGAGATCGATGGAGATGGCTCCGGGGGCACTTCCCCGTCCCGGCAGGGTGCCGAAACAGAGACTTTTTGTCCCCCGAATCTCCCCTTCGGTGGCGACAGTGTTGCGGAACTTTTCGTGGCTAGAGGCTTGATTTTTTAGGGTTTACGCATCGGGAGGCTTCTTATAGGCCAGAGGGCAAGGTCGGTGGGCGGCCAGGGGGCCCACACCATGCCCTGGCGCGGCCTAGGTGGACCCGCGCCTAGGGGTGGTGTGGCCACCCTGTGGCCCCTCTCCGTCTCTCCTTCTGGCTCCGTGAGTCTTCCGAGAAAATATCAACTTTGGCTTTTGTCCCATCTAATTCTGAGAATATTCATTTTCTGACTTTCTGGAACCAAAAACAGCAGAAAACAGGCAACTGGCACTGTGGCATCTTGTTAATAGGTTATTCCAAGAAAGTGTATGAAAAGTACTCCAAAGTTGGAACAAAACATAAGGAAGTAGATAAAACCAAGCATGGAACATCAAAAATTATAGATACATTTGCAATGTATCAAGACCCCCACCTCCATTGTAAACCGTAGGCATGATATTGGAATTAGTGGAAACCCCTTGTGGATTTATCTAATTCTTGCCTCATGCTCCTTGACTAAGGAGCACCAATATCCCCAAACCTCGTTGGAGTTTGCATCGTGCCTCCGCGTTGTACAAGGCCTAGGCATCGGTGTCCCTTTGCCTAGATGTCAAGATCTCACCGATTCTCCCATCTCGCCGTGTCGGTTCGAGAGAGAGTCCTCCGCCTGACGCCGATCCTAGGGATTGCGGCGGATCAGTCACCGCCGGCATGAGGTATTGGTGTGTATCGTGGTTTTGCGTGTGTGTGTTCATCGCGTTCTTCGTGCGTGAGTTCGTCGTGTTCATCCTTCCCTCCTCCCCCCGCACTCCACCCTCGATTTTGAAAGGAAATCGTGAAAGATCGGTCCACCCTAGAGGTTTGCCCTCAACATATTGGTATCAAGAGCTTCGTTGCTCATGATTTCCCCCACAATTTTTTCTTCTATCCAACAAAAATTCGAAAATCCCCAAAAAACAGCCCAAATTTTCCTTTGGATCGATCTCTTGATTTGGAGTGTTATTTGTTGTTTTGATCTGACCAAACCTTGTCTTAGGAGTTGGTCCAGCTTTATCCTGTGTTTTCCCAGCCCAATTTGGCCAATTTTTCGCGGATTTGAGAACCCAAGGCGTGGATTTCCGCTCAAGAACACGAGCAGTTCGCGATCTGACTCCAGACCGGAGTCTCCGGCCTACACACCGGAGTCTCCGGCCTACACCAGAGTCTCCGGCCTACCCACACCGGAGTCTCCGGCCTGGACCGGAGTTTCCGGCCTGAAACCCCGGGGTCTCCGGCCTAACACCTGATTTTGAAAGTTTTGCATGTAATCTTGCATTGGCTAATTTCCTCTTGTTTGTTTGTGCCCGTGTGCGTGTCGCCAACTAACAGCAAGCTTCCGCATCAACAACCCCCACGCTCATCGACACCACGGCCCACAAACATCATCCCGCACCACCGACGCCAAGTTCATCATTAAAGAAGGTATAACTTGTGTCACCTTGTTAACCCATATCTTCCTTTGTGTGTACCTATCCCATGAGAGTGGCTCATCTTGTGTTTGCTTGAGCATTGTGCATTTGTCCTTGGATAGTGAGAGTGCAAGAGCAATATCAAGTGTGACTAGGTTGCATCAAGGGAGAGCAAAAAAAATACAAAAGAAAGAAAAAGATACAAAGAAAAAGCAAAAGAAAAATAGTCTCCCCTTGCAAAAGAGAGTCTCAAAGCTTGTAAGCAAGAGAGAAAGAAGAGCGCTCAAGGCAAGTGCACAAATCCGTTGCTCACTTTTCTTCTTTGCAAATGAGCCACGGTCTCTCCTTGCATTGGCACGACAACGAGCTTAGTCTTCGTTAGGAAATTTTGTTTGCTCATTTTCATAGTCGTGTCAATCCCAACTTTCTCCACGTGTGTGTACATAGTCGTAGGTTCCTGTCACCCTTTTGAGTTGTTGACCTTCGCCTTTGACTTGAGTTTTGTTGGATTTTACCCACTTTTGACTATCCCTTTTCTTTTGGTTGCTTCTTTGGCTTTCCACAATCCTATCCTACCACAAACAAGCTTTTGAGTGTTAGTTCTTTCTTTAGTGTGAGTTTTTCTTTGCAATTCCGCTTTGCACGCTTAGCTCTCACATGTGGTTTCTAGTTTGGTGCAATCCCCAAGGTGAGGTACAAGGCTAACACCACCATATTCCACTTCCATATACAATACTTGTGTGTTTTGCATGATGGATAGGCACAGTGACGCGAGCCAACCACCTCCCCACGAAGAAGATGAAGGACCGTACATGACACGCGCAAGTCACTTCATCGTTCAACAAGAGTTCCGTGAACGTTGTCAAGCCCTTGAGACGCGACAATATGAACAATTTGGCGAGACGCAACCCGAGTTCAAGAACATCGACAACCGCTTCGACAGCCTCGAACGAAAAATGCATGCAATGCATCACAACTTCGGCCACCAAAATGAAGTGCGCCAATGCTCCGTCGCCGAAACAAATGACAATCTTCGACGCCTCATCGATGGTATGACAAGACCACGTTCACGCGCATCAAGCTCTTCAAGTTCTTCATGTCATCATGCACCTCTTCCACAAGACCTACATCCAAGTGCTACAATGTAACTACCTCGGTGAATTACGCTCTTAGTTGCATGCCTGGATGAGTGAAAGTGGTTAAACTAGTACGGTGGGGCCCAGGGGCCACGCACAGGTAGACCTTTCGGCCGTCCTAACCACTTTCAGAACATCAGGACAAGAACGAGCGGCGTAATCGGTAGGCGAAGGGATCAACTACATACACAAGTGAGTATGTATGCAAGCCACATACAACAGTCCTCAGAGCCATTCCATCTAAAAGAAATAGAAATATTGCAACGCCATACGGCAAGATCCAAAATACCTAGATAGATATAATAGTTTCGGATAGCTCCCCATACATCAAACATCAGAGTATCAGGCGGAAGCGGAAGACAAGATCCGAGTACGGATAAGATGCAAATCGGCATAAGATGCCACATAAATAAACACATCCCGCCCACAGATCTCACGGATCCCCGTTCCTAGAATCTCTACACCGAGTGATCGTTGCCAACATCATCCGTCTCCTCCACCCAGTATCCATCTTGCGAATATACCTGTTCATCTGAATCAAACAATTTATCGTGTGAGACCCTAGGGGTACTCAGCAAGTCTTTATGCCTCTAAAGGGGACATAACCTGGGGTGACGCAATTGCAGCAAAAGATAATAACTAACAAGTCTATAGATACTCGCTAACCATCCGCCTAACCAAGGATAGACGGATGTCCGTGAATTAATAACAACATTTATAACAGTATAATTAACAGATCCATCCTCCTTCTCGCTTACCAACGAGAAAGCGGACGAACATCCCATCCATTGGCAGTTTTATTAACCATTCTATGATTATTGCACTATTTACTAGTCAAGTACATAGTCAAATTAAAAGCGGTACTTTAGTTATACTTGTCTATGATCGAGAAACTGTGCTCCAAGTCGTCCATAACCGCGGACACGGCTGTCAGAAAGATTTACCCTGCAGGGGTGCACGAATAGCAACACAGACTCGATCAACCTCGTAAAAACCAACTCAAAACCCAACGAGGCATTCACGACAAAGCGATCACAGGATTCAGGAATATTTCAGGGGGCCACCCCACTAAGCTACCCGCAACGAAGTTGGCCGGCTCCGGAACGGACCCAGGGTTTGTGTGGACGGTGGTAAACGACTGGGAACCCGAAAATGTGACTGCGCTTGCCGATACAGCGAAAACGTGTCACGATCCAAAACAGTACAGGTGCTCCACACACAATCGTAATTAAAGTAGTAACATGGCATAAGTACAGGATAATAATAAAACCCCAAACTAATTGTGGCCCCAAGAAATAGAAATGAATCAAGCTCTGGCTCAGGGGGGTCCATAAGGCCTCCCGGATGTGGATAGCGCGAATAGTCAAGGAACAGGAATCAAGTACTCAGGGTCCTAC
This sequence comes from Avena eriantha, assembly GCA_910589775.1. Taxonomy (NCBI): domain Eukaryota; kingdom Viridiplantae; phylum Streptophyta; class Magnoliopsida; order Poales; family Poaceae; genus Avena; species Avena eriantha. The sequence goes on from OU342745.1 coordinate 145,079,271, forward strand.
GGGACACAAGTGAGCATGAAGAACCAAATAGCAGATATTGCTCACGGGTGCCTCTTTCATTAGTTATCCCATTACTACTCAGGTTAAGTTGTTTAGGCACCTCATTATCCATCAGACAGTCACACACCCTACACATGCTATTCTACGACTCGCATGTCTCAAACAACTCCTGTAGTAATGGCTCATGGTATGGAGGAACAAGCTTCGGTGGGGTTTAAAATTAAAGGCTATGCAGTACTTGGGATTCAATTTAATGCAATCGCGACTCAATGATGCAAGAATAAGATAGAGGCAATAGGTACTATATGTATGCAAGCATGTGGTAGTGCTTGCCTGGCAGCTCAGTTGAAGCGAGAGATGGATCTGGGTAGAACTCCTGTGATTCCTGATAATTCTCCTGATGGGCGTCTATTCGACGAAGAACCAAACAAACAAGGGCCACCATAAATAAGGTGCACAAGCATATGAATTAAAATGCGACAAGGAAACAAGCATGCCATGATGAATGATGCACAATTTACATGGCCTTAATGTAGCATGGCATGGTGAGGTGTGGGGTACAAGAATAAAACATTTTATTATTTATGTGGTCCATGTTTATTGCCATAAACAGTTCTGATTTTTAATAATGACATGATGCATGATTCAATTCAGAACATGGAATGCATAGTTGGAACGAGCTCGTCGCGCTGAACGATTTAGACATATTATTTGTCAAATTTGAAGTTATAGATTTAAAGTTATTAATTTATTAAGAAAAGGGCATTTTATTGTAATTTTAATCATCTCGAAAATTTAAAGTGCTCAAACATTATTTTGAATGGCCTATTTGAATTCCTCACATTTTTCTGATTCCAAAACATATATCATTTGTATTATTTGGATTTATAATTTAAAAGTTATTTAAAACATATTTAAATTTGTATTTAAACATTTTATGAACTCATTTGTTTTAAACAGATAAACACCTAGACTTTTTTACACCCAGGAAGATATAGCCCCAGCCACAGACAGGTGGGCCAGCGCTGACTGTGCGGGAACGACGCGCAGAACCTTTTTACACCGGCACAGAGGCTACCCTAGGAGACCGACAGGTGGGTCCAACGGGGCCGCGGGTCCACTGCGCGCGCGGCCAGCCGGTGGGCGACACGTGGCGAATCCGGGGGATTGTGGGTTGAGGTTTACGAAAACCCGGGGGCTTTTCTGCAAGACTGCCACGGGAGGCTGTCTGGTGGGCCTCGAGGGATTGCGGGTTGAGTGGCAAAAAGATCTGGGGGGTTTACGCAAAGTGCGCGCGGCACTGTGGATCTTCTCTGACGGATGGACAGATCCGTGCGCGGCAGGGGACGGTGCGCGGCGACGGGGATTTAACCCGCGACCTCGCGTGCGCGCGCGGCGGCGGCTACCGCTGCGGTGGCTTGGGTTTGGTGTTAGGAGGGTGTAGGCGGTCTAGGTGAGGCGTGGCACGGCACAGAGACGGCCAGACGCCAGTGGCCATCGGCACACAGAGCGTGCTTGCTGAAATGAACGGCGAGACTAGAGAGGTCAGGGAGGTGGGTCAGCTTACCGCGAGTTTGACGGAGAGGTCGGATCGGAACGGGGAGCAGCAGGGCGACGTCGTTGCAGGCGCACCCGGAGCTAGGGTTTCTCGTCGGCGTCGCGGTACTGCGGCAGGTCCGTGGCTTCTCCTTCTCGCTGTGGTGTTCAGGGACGACGCAGAGGGATGGCTAGTCCTCCCCGACAGCCAAGATCGCCACGCCACCGGTTGAACGAGGAGGGGGAAGGTGAGGCCGACGGTGTCCGCCCTGATGGCTGTGGGGTAGCAGGGGAGGAAGAGGAGGTAGTGCACGGCTCGGGTTGGATCTGGGCGAGGCAGAGGAGGCGTGGGGAAAGAGCTAAAGGCAAGAGAGAGAGAGAGGGATGCCGTGGGGGAGCGGGGTGTAAAAAGATGGCTCGGCAACCTTTGTCCTTCTCCTCCCTCACGTGCTCGACGTGGGCGGCCAGGGCAGGGCAAGGGTAGGGGCTGCCAGGTGGGCCAGAGAGAGAGGGGTAGCTCGGGTGGCCCTTTGTTGCAGAGAGAGAGAATGGAGAGGGGAGGCCCGGTGTAGCTAGGGTTAGCTAGAGGGGGAGGCTCGGCAAGGTGTGGTTAGGGTTGGAGGGGTAGCTTAGGGTTGAATAGGACGGCATGGGGGTGGTTAAGGACTGAGGTGGGCCTTAGCCGAAGCTAGGGAAGGAGGGGTGAGGTGGCTCGGGTTATAGGAGGATGGCAAGGTGAGGGTAGATGGTTAAGGTGGGGTAGGGTTAGGTTTTTTTAGGGGAGAGAGAGAGAGGGGGTTAAGGGGTTGTAACATGATCAAAGGCAAGAACAAGCAAAAGGTGAAAAGGGAGGGTGAGATGGAAATGGTAGATTTTTGATGATGAGAGAAACATATGGCCCATGTACCATTTGCATGCAACAAATGCCCACAAGACAAAGAGAGGAAGCCTCTAGAATGGTGGAGAGAAACAAAAGAAAAAGAATCACTTGGTTTGGTTCCAAAAGACAAGATCCACTCCAAAAGCAAAGAAAACCCAAGGAGAATAGATGGTAGATTTTGTTGCATGGCCCATGCATGGGCATTAAATGCCATGTATAATCTTGTGAAAACAAATTAGATACCCATGGAAATTATACACATGCATTCCAAAATATGGATGAGACCAAGATAAAAGAAATAGAATTGGATCCATCCCAACTCACATGAGAAAGATTAAATGTCCAGAGAAAGTAAAAGCTCATGGGATGGATGGTGGAATTATAAGGTGGTGACAAAGAAAGGTGGTGGAGTGGAATAAAAGATATGCCCCCAACTCAACTTGGGCATCAAGCATTTATCAAGATTCAAATACAATATATCAAGAGCCAAATACAATTAATAATGCATATGAGAGAAGAACCAAATGAAACGGGTTTTATATGATGCTCAAATGCAAGGTGGCATGATGACATGAGCATGATATAATTATGATGCAACATTTACATGTAGGAAGTAGCCATTATATTACTAGACCAAGTAGCATTACATATGTTAGACAGCTGGGATGCTACAACTCTCCCCCACTAAACAGGAATCTCGCCGGGAGATTCTAGGAAGAAGAAGAAGACACGAAGAGGGTAGGATACTTGGCACGGAGCTCATCCTCGCGTTCCCAAGTGGCTTCATCAACGGAATGCTGCGACCACTGCACCTTGCAGAACTTGATGGACTTGTTGCGAGTCCTTCTTTCTGCGACTTCTAGGATTTTTATGGGGTGTTCTTCATAAGACAGATCTTCTTGGAGATTTATGAGTTCATTGTCCACGGTCCTGCCGGGATCCTTGAAGCACTTCTTGAGTTGAGATATATGGAAAACATCATGGACCTTGAGTTTTTCAGGGAGCTCAAGAGCATAAGAAACTTCTCCTCTTCTTCCACGAATTTTGAAAGGACCGATGTATCTAGGAGCCAGCTTTCCTTTGATACCAAACCGGTGGGTGCCTCTCATGGGAGTGACACGAAGGTAAACGAGATCACCAGGGACATACTCCATGTCCGTGTGCTTTCTGTCATAGTTACTCTTCTGGCGACGTTGAGCAACCTTCAGATTTTCAAGTATGATGTGAACCTTCTCCTCCGCTTTGAGTTACAATGTTCGGGTCAAACAATGTTCTTTCTCCTGCGCCCGACCAACCAATCGGAGTTCTGGATTTGCAACCATAGAGAGCCTCAAATGGTGCCATATTTAGACTTTTCAGGAAGCTGTTGTTGTAAGAGAATTCAACATAAGGAAGGCATTCTTCCCACTTCATGCTGAAAGAGATAACACAAGCACGGAGCATATCTTCTAAAATCTGATTGATCCTTTCAACTTGTCCTTGCGACTGAGGGTGGTAAGCTGTGCTAAAGTTCAATTTTGTCCCCAAAGAATTTTGGAAACTTCCCCAGAACTTGGAAGTGAAGATGCTTCCACGGTCTGAACTAATCTCAAGAGGACTCCATACAGAGAGACAATTCTGTTGATATAGAGCTGAGCCAACTGAATTGCAGAAATTGTTTCCTTGACGGGAAAGAAGTGAGCTACTTTAGAAAGCCTGTCGATGACAACAAAGATTGCATTGTTGCCCTTCTGCGACCTTGGAAAACCAGTGATGAAGTCCATCTCTACTTTCTCCCATTTCCATTCCGGAGGCTTCAATGGCTGTAGAAGACCGGAAGGTTTCTGATGGACAGCATTAACTCTGCGGCAGACATCACACTCCGAGACATACTTGGCACAATATCGTTTCAACCCAGGCCACCAATATTGTGTTTTCAAATCCATGTACATCTTAGTGCTGCCAGGGTGGGTAGAAAGAACAGAATCATGCGCCTCCTTGAGAACTTGCTCTCTTAAACCCGGGTAGTTCGGAACAAACATCCGGTGTTCAAAGAAAAGAGTGCCTTGGTCGTCGACGTGGAAGGACTCATACTTCGGAAGCTGAATGTTGGAGATGATATTTTTAGTGTAAGGATCACCAAGTTGAATGGAGCGAACTTTTTCTTCCAAGAGCGGTGTTGCCAGAAGGTTCAGCAGATACCCTTGATCCACAATTTCAAGGTTTAGCTTGCGGAATTCCTCGCACAAGAGAGGCTGTTGTTCTTCCACCATGAGGTTGTTGACATAAGCTTTTCGGCTGAGAGCATCGGCCATGACATTAGCTTTGCCCGGAGTGTAGTTGATGGTCAAATCGAAATCATTGATTGCCTCAATCCACCTTCTCTGACGAAGGTTGAGATCAGGTTGTGTGAAGATATACTTCAGACTCTTGTGATCAGAAAAGATCTCACAACGGTTGCCAAGCAAGTAGTGCCTCCATACTTTCAAACAAAGACAACTGTTGCGAGTTCGAGGTCATGTGTAGGATAGTTGATCTCATGCGTCTTCAACTATCAAGAGGCATAAGCAACAACTTGTTTTTCTTGCATAAGGACAGCACCCAATCCTTGCAATGAGGCGTCACAGCATATCTGGAAAGGCTTTGATGTATTTGGAGGAACCAAGACTGGTGTGGAAGTGAGCTTCTCTTTGAGTGTTTCAAAGCTTGCTTGACATGCAGGAGTCCAAAGGTATTTCTTGCCTTTGTTGAGGAGATCGGTAAGAGGCTTCGCAATCTTCGAGAGGTTCTGAACGAAGCGACGACAGTAACTAGCCAACCCAAGGAAACTCCAGACTTCTTTGACATTTATGGGTGGAAGCCAGTCAACAATTGTCTTAATAGTTTCTGGGTTGACGGCAATGCCCTTGGAAGAGATGACGTGACCAAGGTAGGTGACTTGAGGCAGCCATAACTCACACTTGGAGAACTTTGCATACAGGCGGTTCTCACGAAGCTTGTTTAGGACACATTGAAGGTGTTCTTCATGTTCTTCCTTTGACTTAGAATAGACTAGAATGTCATCCAGATAGACCACAACGAACTTATCAAGATACTCCATGAAAACCGAGTTCATAAGGCTCGAGAAGGTGGCAGGTGCATTGGTGAGACCGAAAGACATGACCCTGTACTCGTACAGGCCATAGCGGGTGGTGAAAGCTGTTTTAGGAACATCTTCCTTGCGAACCTTGATTTGATGATATCCACTTCTCAAGTCGAGCTTAGAGAATACCACAGCTCCAGCTAGCTGATCGAAGAGATCATTAATCCGCGGAAGGGGATATTTATTCTTGATGGTTTTAGCATTGAGATCCCGATAGTCAACACAAAGTCTATCAGTCTTGTCTCGTTTCTTCACAAAGATGGTTGGGCTACCCCAACAAGAAGTACTGTGCTGAATGAAACCCAACTTTTCTTGTTCATCAAGCTGACGTTTGAGTTCAGCCAATTCAGCAGGACCCATTTTATAAGGCCGCTTGGAGATAGGAGCGGTACCAGGTTCAAGTTCAATCACAAAATCAACCTCATGATCAGGAGGCATACCCGGCAACTCTTCAGGAAAAACATCTGGAAACTCACAGACCACCGGAACACTCTGAATAGCTTCCATAGCATCATCATTCAGAGCCGCCAATGAGAAAAGTTGAATTGCAGGAGTCAGACTTGGAGAATAGACTATATGGCCTTCAGGAATTTTCAGAGAAACCGAACGTTCAGCACAATCAATCACAGCTGCATTTGCTGTTAACCAATACATTCCCAAGATAATATCAATGTCAGAATTTCCCAGAATAATTAAGGAAGCCAGAAACGAAGAGCCACAATCTCAATTTGATTGCCATGGCTAATATGAGCAGCCCTCATGTTTGACCCAGGAGATTGTACCACAAGACGATGCAATAAAGGAACCATAGCCAGCTCATGCTCATGCGCAAACTTGTGAGAAACGAAAGAATGCGAAGCACCAGAATCAAACAAAACTCGTGCAGGGACTGAGTTAACAGGAAGCATACCCATCACAACTCCAGGTGCATACTCAGCTTGAGTGGCGTTGACACAGTTGGCATGAGCAACCGTAGACCCAGGCTTGGTGTTGATGTTGAGAGCTCGAGGTGGAGCTGCACGAACCATAGAAGAACTTGGCGCAGGTCTTGGAGGTGGTGGTGGAAGAGCTTTGTTGTTCATTGGACAATTCCAGCGCTGATGCCCAGTGTTTCCACAAGTGTAGCAAGCACCAGGTGGACGTGGAGCAGCGTAGCCAGGGACTCCGCCAGGCGCTCCAGGGTAGTTGTGGATGTAGCCCCTAGGAGCCGCGTTGAAGGAGTTTGGTGGCCTTGCCGCGTAGCTTGATGGTCTTGGTGGAGCCGGGAGCGACGGTGGAGTGTTAGGAATCCACACGCGGCGCTTAGAAGGAGTTGTCATAGCTGAAGAGCTTGCTGCATCGCGGCTGTGTTTCTTTGACTCCTCAAACACTTGCCTACTTGCTTCTTCCTGCAGAGCTGTATGTTGGAGTTCCAGAAAAGACCCCGGCCTTGCATGAGTGATTGCATATTTGATGGAAGCACTGAGTCCTTGCCTGGACCTCTTTTGCTGCTTCTTGTCATCAGAGATCTCATCGCCACCATACTGAGAAAGGTTCATGAAGTTCCTGATATAGGTATTGACATTGTCATTGCCCTGCTTGAGGTTGAGAAACACTTCCTTCATCCTTTCCATGACAATCTCTGACAGATATTGCTCTTTGAAAGCCGTAGTGAATTGCTCCCAAGTAGGCTAAAAACCAGAGAGGTCTGCCTTGAGGTAATTTTCCCACCATAGAGCTGCATCTCCCTTTAGAAGGTGAGTGGCACATTTTACCCATTCTTGCTCAGGAACATCCGCAGTCATCAGCAACCTTGACATTTCACGCAGCCAATCATCAGCATCAAGTGGCTGATCAGACACCTCAAATTGGCGTGGGTTGAACTTCAGAAAACTCTTGATGTTTGCTCGCTTGGGAGGTGGAGGTAGTGGAACAAACTCATTCCTCCTCACGCTTTCTTCGAAGCGCTGCTGTTTCTGCTGCATTGTTCCCAAGGCATTGGCAATACTTGCCAACGCAGCCCCCAGTTCAGGTGGTATGTCCTCCTGAGAACGGCGTGGTGGTGCCATCCTGTGATTGATATAAAACACAAGTCAGTACTATAATGGAGAATAATAATAATCCAAAATAGTACCAAAATGGAATTAATCAAGATTAAAGGATACAATTCACTAAGATGATATTAAAATATCAACAAAGTTCAAAGCACCTAGAAGATATTAAACATATCGCACACGACTGAACAAGGAGTGTGGTGCACAAGCTAACAAAGAAAAAAATTCCGCAAATTTCGGCATTAAAATACCACTATGTGCGCAAAACCACTTAACGAATCAAGATTAGTAACTCTACTAATTCAATATACAAGAGCGAATGATAAAAGTAGTGGTATGGTCGCAACTCCATCCCGCACTCAAATCATTACTCCGCACATGAATCAGTAAAACACATATGCCAACACCTTCTTCTTAAGATGAACCTAAATATTAGTAACTACGGAAACGAACACCCCAAACAAGATAACTTCGGATAACAAAGAGTAAGACAGATCGCATCGGTATACAACGAATCAGATAGACCGCGTCGGTTTACAAAGGCCTGTCAGTATGGAATGTACCAACAGTTGATAACCAAAAGGCAGATAGTGATAATATTTGGATGCAATAGATAGACAAGGAATTCACACACACACACACAACCTATGGTACTACGGAACCCAGAACTCGTGAATCCTAGTTTGAATTTTTAAAAGAGGATTGAAAACGTTACACTTCCTTACCAGAAAAGGATGGGTGGGTGGGTAAGAATAAAAATGGAAGCAGTCCTACTCTCACGTTTTGTTTTTACCTAGTATACATAGCTACCAAAAATATTTGCTAGACTGACAACGACCATTTGGCTAAGACCCTGAAGGGCGGGATGGCTCTGATACCAATTGTAACTACCTCGGTGAATTACGCTCTTATTTGCATGCCTGGATGAGCGAAAGTGGTTAAAATAGTACGGTGGGGCCCAGGGCCACTCACGATAGACCTTTCGGCCATCCTAACCACTTTCACACAACGGGACAAGAACGAGCGGCGTAATCGGCAAGCGAAGGGATCAACTACATACACAAATGAGTATCTATGCAAGCCACATACAACAGTCCTCAGAGCCATTCCATCTAAAAGAAATATAAATATTGCAATGCCATACGGCAAGATCCAAAATACCTAGATAGATATAATAGTTTCGGATAGCTCCCCATACATCAAACATCAGAGTATCAGGCAGAAGCGGAATACAAGATCCGAGTACGGATAAGAAGGAAATCGGCATAAGATGCCACATAAATATACACATCCCGCCCACAGATCTCACGGATCCCCGTTCCCGGAATCTCTACACCGAGTGATCGTTCCCAACATCATCCGTTTCCTCACCCAGTATCCATCTTGCGAATATACCTGTTCATCTGAATCAAACAATTTATCGTGTGAGACCCTAGGGGTACTCAGCAAGTCTTTATGCCTCTAAAGGGGACATAACCTAGGGTGACGCAACTGCAGCAAAAGATAATAACTAACAAGCTATAGATACTCGCTAACCATCCGCCTAACCAAGGATAGACGGATGTCCGTGAATTAATAACAACAGTTATAACAGTATAATTAACAGATCCATCCTCCTTCTCGCTTACCAACGAGAAAGCGGACGAACATCCCATCCGTTGGCAGTTTTATTAACCATTCCATGAGTATTGCACTATATACTAGTCAAGTACTAATTCAAATTAAAAGCGGTACTTTAGTTATACTTGTCTATGATCGAGAAACTGTGCTCCAAGTCGTCCATAACCGCGGACACGGCTTTCAGAAAGATTTACCCTGCAGGGGTGCATGAGGATTGAAAACCAACTCAAAACCCAACGAGGCATTCACGACAAAGCGATCACAGGATTCAGGAATATTTCAGGGGGCCACCCCACTAAGCTACCCGCAACGAAGTTGGCCGGCTCCGGAACGGACCCAGGGTTTGTGTGGACGGTGGTAAACGACTGGGAACCCGAAAATGTGACTGCGCTTGCCGATACAGCGAAAACGTGTCACGATCCAAAACAGTACAGGTGCTCCACGCACAATCGTAATTAAAGTAGTAACATGGCATAAGTACAGGATAATAATAAAACCCCAAACTAATTGTGGCCCCAAGAAATAGAATTGAATCAAGCTCTAGCTCAGGGGTGTCCATAAGGCCTCCCGGATGTGGATAGTCCGAATAGTCAAGGAACAGGAATCAAGTACTCGGGGTCCTACAGGACACAAGTGAGCATGAAGAACCAAATAGCAGATATTGCTCACCGGTGCCTCTTTCATCAGTTATCCCATTACTACTCAGGTTAAGTTGTTTAGGCACCTCATTATCCATCAGACACTCACACACCCTACACATGCTATTTTACGACTCGCATGGCTCAAACAACTCCTGTAGTAATGGCTCATGGGATGGAGGAACAAGCTTCGGTGGGGTTTAAAAGTAAAGGCTATGCAGTACTTGGGATTCAATTTAATGCAATCGCGACTCAATGATGCAAGAATAAGATAGAGGCAATAGGTACTATATGTATGCAAGCATGTGTTAGTTCTTGCCTGGCAGCTCAGTTGAAGCGAGAGATGGATCTGGGTAGAACTCCTGTGATTCTTGATAATTCTCCTGTTGGGCGTCTATTCGACCAAGAACCAAAAAAACAAGGGCCAACATAAATAAGGTGCAAAAGCACATGAATTAAAATGCGATAAGCAAACAAGCATGCCACGATGAATGATGCACAATTTACATGGCCTTAATGTAGCATGGCATGGTGAGGTGTGGGGTACAAGAATAAAACATTTTATTATTTATGTGGTCCATGTTTATTGCCATAAACAGTTCTGATTTTTAATAATGACATGATGCATGCTTCAATTCAGAACATGGAATGCATAGTTGGAACGAGCTCGTCGCGCTGAACGATTTAGACATATTATTTGTCAAATTTGAAGTTATAGATTTAAAGTTATTAATTTATTAAGAAAAGGGCATTTTATTGTAATTTTAATCATCTCGAAAATTTAAAGTGCTCAAACATTATTTTGAATGGCCTATTTGAATTCCTCACATTTTTCTGATTCCAAAACATATATCATTTGTATTATTTGGATTTATAATTTAAAAGTTATTTAAAACATATTTAAATTTGTATTTAAACATTTTCGGAAATCATTTGTTTTAAACAGATAAACACCTAGACTTTTTTACACCCAGGAAGATATAGCCCCAGCCACAGACAGGTGGGCCAGCGCTGACTGTGCGGGAACGACGCGCAGAACCTTTTTACACCGGCACAGAGGCTACCCTAGGAGACCGACAGGTGGGTCCAACGGGGCCGCGGGTCCACTGCGCGCGCGGCCAGCCGGTGGGCGACACGTGGCGAATCCAGGGGATTGCGGGTTGAGGTTTCCGAAAACCCGGTGGATTTTCTGCAAGACTGCCATGGGAGGCTGTCTGGTGGGCCTCGAGGGATTGCGGGTTGAGCGGCAAAAAGATCTAGGGGGTTTACGCAAAGTGCGCGCGGCACTGTGGATCTTTTCTGATGGACGGACAGGTCCGTGCGCGGCGACGGGGATCGAACCCGCGACCTCTCGTGCGCGCGCGGTGGCGGCTACCACTGCGGTGGCCTGGGTTTGGTGTTAGGAGGGTGTAGGGGGTCTAGGTGAGGCGTGGCGCGGCACAGAGACGGCCAGACGCCAGCGGCCACCGGCGCACAAAGCGTGCTTGCTGAAACGAACGGCGAGACCAGAGGGTGTTAGCGAGGGAGGGGATGTCGCGGAGGTGGGTCTGCTCACCGCGAGTTCGACGGAGAGGTCGGATCGGAACGAGGAGCAGCAGGGTGACGGCGTTGCAGACGCACCCGGAGCTAGGGTTTCTCGTCGGTGTCACGGTACTGCGGCAGGTCCGTGGCTTCTCCTTCTTGCTGCGGTGTTCAGGGACGGCTGGTCCTCCCCGACAGCCAAGATCGCCACGCCACCGGTTGAACGAGAAGGGGGAAGGTGAAGCCGACGGTGGCTGCTGTGATGGCTGTGGGGTAGCAGGGGAGGAATAGGAGGTAGTGCACGGCTCGGGTTGGATCTAGGCGAGGAAGAGGAGGCGTGGGGAAAGAGCTAAAGGCAGGGGAGAGAGAGGGGGATGCCGTGGGGGAGCGGGGTGGAAAAAGATGGCTCGGCCACCTTTGTCCTTCTCCTCCCTCACGTGCTCGACGTGGGCGGCCAGGGCAGGGCAGTGGTAGGGGCTGCCAGGTGGGCCAGAGAGAGGGGTAGCTCGGGTGGCCCTTTGTGGCAGAGAGAAAGAGAATGGAGAGGCGAGGTCCGATGTAGCTAGGGTTAGCTAGAGGGGGAGGCTCGGCAAGGTGTGGTTAGGGTTGGAGGGGTAGCTTAGGGTAGAATAGGACGGCATGGGGGTGGTTAAGGTGTGAGGTGGGCCTTAGCCGAAGATAGGGAAGGAGGGGTGAGGTGGCTCGGGTTATAGGAGGATGGTAAGGTGAGGGTAGATGGTTAAGGTGGGGTAGGGTTAGGTTTTTAGGGGAGAGAGAGGGGGGTTAAGGGGTTGTAACATGATCAAAGGCAAGAACAAGCAAAAGGTGAAAAGGGAGGGTGAGATGGAAATGGTAGATTTTTGATGATGAGAGAAACATATGGCCCATGTACCATTTGCATGCAACAAATGCCCACAAGAAAAAGAGAGGAATCCTCTAGAATGGTGGAGAGAAACAAAAGAAAAAGAATCACTTGGTTTGGTTCCAAAAGACAAGATCCACTCCAAAAGCAAAGAACACCCAAGGAGAATAGATGGTAGATTTTGTTGCATGGCCCATGCATGGGCATTAAATGCCATGTATAATCTTGTGAAAACAAATTAGATACTCATGGCATTTATACACATGCATTCCAAAATATGGATGAGACCAAGCTAAAAGAAATAGAATTGGATCCATCCCAACTCACATGAGCAAGATTAAATGTCCAGAGAAAGTAAAAGCTCATGGGATGGATGGTGGAATTATAAGGTGGTGACAAAGAAAGGTGGTGGAGTAGAATAAAAGATATGCCCCCAACTCAACTTGGGCATCAAGCATTTATCAAGATTCAAATACAATATATCAAGAGCCAAATACAATTAATAATGCATATGAGAGAAGAACCAAATGAAAAGGGTTTTATATGATGCTCAAATGCAAGGTGGCATGATGACATGAGCATGATATAATTATGATGCAACATTTACATGTAGGAAGTAGCCATTATATTACTAGACCAAGTAGCATTACATATGTTAGACAGATGGGATGCTACATACAAGAGGCAATGATACCCCCGTGGTTGAAGATGGAACCTCTTTGAACTATGTACCTTCCCCACGGCACACCGCAACGTCAAGCTATGATGGTGACCTCTCTTCAAGGCCTCGAGCAAGGCAAGAAGCACACCGTCATCAAGCAAGGGCACTAGTGCTCCAACAAGAGCAACCACAAGAAGAACTACAAGTACACCACCATCGACCGCGACACATACTTGACACAACAAGTGATGACTCCAATTTGGAGAATCAAGCTCGTCATCAACGTGAAGCTCTCCAAGATCCTCCTCCTCGTCATCAACGTCATAAACGTCAACAACGACACCATGATCATCACGACGCGCCTCCTCCACATCAACAAAACTTGGAGCGTCAAGTGATACAAGTTGAGCGACGCCCACCATGTCAAGACGCTCACGACCATGATCTTCACCATGAGGCCCATGTGCCTAACCACCGTCACCAACCGAGGAATGAGCCTCCCCTACGTCATCAACCGCATCAAGAGGCTCCACACCCTTGCCACCATGAGGCCCAAGCGCCTCAACAACATCAACAACCGCGCGAAGAGCAAGATCAAGCACCTCAAAAACAATATCAAGAGCAAGCTCCGCAACAAGGACGGGAGAACCAAGTTCCACCTCCCTAACTACAAGATCATCAACAAGGTCACCAAGCTTGTCGCAATGACCGCAATGATGAAGAAACTTTTGGCAAGCTCAAGTTCACTATGCCCAAGTTCACCGGATCCAATGACCCCGAAGAATACCTCTCGTGGGCACTCAAGGTCGACAAGATCTTCTGCATGCACAACTATAGCAATGAGAAGATGGTCGCCATGGCTTCGCTTGAGTTTGATGATTACGCCAACCTTTGGTGGGAACAAGTTCAAGTTGCTCGTGATGCAAGACAAGAACCGCCAACCACAACTTGGCATGACATGAAGGCACACATGTGATCCCGGTTCGTCCCCGTGCACTACACGCGTGACCTCTTCAACAACCTTCAAGCGCTTTGTCAAGGGACAAAGACCGTGGAAGAGTAGTTCAAGGAAATGGAACTCAACTTGATTCACGCCAACATTGATGACCGCATGGAGCAAACTATGGCATGTTTCCTTATTAGATTGAACCACCCCATCAAGCACATCGTTGAGTTCCAAACATACAACACCATGGTTGAGCTTGTGCACATAACAACAAAGGCTGAACGTCAAGTGCAAGAGGATGTCAAGTACAACAAGCCCAAGACGTACTTCACCTATAAGCAAGCTTCAACCGCTACACCAACAACTTTCAATGGAAGCTCCTCAAGTACCTCCAAGCCTTCCTTCAAGCCCACACTTCCTCAAGGAAAACTGCCCCCAAGTGGCAAGCAAGCAAAGAGTGATACACCTTTCAACGGTGAATGCTACAAGTGTGGAGGTAAAGGACACAAGTCGCCCAAATGTGGAAACAAGAAAGTCTTGTTCATCAATGACAATGGTGATGAAGAGTACTTGAGTGAAGATGAGTTTGATGCCCATGTCAAGGAAGCAATGGCAAGGCAACGAGTGGAAGATGATCAATAACTCCTCATGTGTGAACATGACGCAAGTCCATCGCTTGTCGTCACAAGGATCTTGACCACTAAAGCACAAGATCATGAAGACCAACGCTTCCATATCTTCCAAACACGAGCCGACATCAATGGCAAATCTATCAAGGTGATCATTGACGGAGGGAGTTGCCACAACCTTGCTAGCACCAAGTTGTGTGAGAAGCTCAACCTCACCCTTCATCCGCACAAGCACCCCTACCACGTGCAATGGCTAAGTGACCAAGGGTCCGTGAAGATCAAGTATATCGTATCGGTCTCCTTCGCCATTGGTCCTTACAAAGATACGGTTGAGTGTGATGTGGTTCCTATGATAGTTTGCCATATGCTTCTTGGTCGACCATGGCAATTTGACAAGGCTGCTCAACATGATGGTCGCACCAATGTATACACCTTCAAATGGCTCAACAAAACATGTGTTTTGCAACCGATGACTCCTAGCCAAATAATTGCAGACTATGCAAAGGCTTTAGCGAGGGTGCAAAGCACAACACCTACTTGTGAGAAGAGCGGTGAGAAAGAGAACCACCTCATAGTGAGTGAGAGCCACAAGCCAAACTCGAGTGGAAAAACTAAGAGTGTTCTCCTTGCCACCGAAAGTGAGATAAGAGATGTTCGGAACAACCCATCCATCTTGCACTATGTCCTCCTTTGCAAGGGACTAGCGCAAGGAACTAATGAATTAACCAATGTTCCTCCATCTTTTGATGAATGTTTTGCAGGAATTCAAGGATGTGTTCCCCGAAGAGCTTCCACATGGACTACCTCCTCTTCGTGGCATCGAACATCGAATTGACCTCATCCCCAGTGCACCACTTCCCAACCATGCCGCTTACCACATGAACCCGGAGGATACGAAGGAGATCGAATGTCAAATCAACCAACTTGTCTCCAAAGGTTTGATCCAAGTTAGCACTAGTCCAAGTGTCGTACCCGTGATTCTTGTTGCAAAGACGGATGATATGTTACGGTTATGCATGGACTGCCGTCCAATCAATGCTATCACCGTCCGTTATCGACATCCCATACCACGTCTCGATGACATGCTTGATGAGGTGTGTGGAGCCACAATTTTTTCGAAAATTGATCTTCATAGTGGTTACCATCAAATACGCATGGCTGAAGGTGATGAGTGGAAAACTAACTTCAAGAACAAACTTGGTCTCTATGAATGGTTGGTTATGCCCTTTGGTTTATCGAATGCCCCATCCACCTTCATGCGCCTTATGAATCACATCTTGCGTTCTCTCATTGGAAAAAGTGTTGTTGTCTATTTCGATGATATTCTTGTTTATAGCAAATCACTTGAGGACCATATAACACATGTCAAGGAAGTTTTGCAAATCCTTCGACATGAAAAGCTTTATGCTAATCTTCCCAAGTGCACTTTTGCTAAAGACAAGTTGGTTTTTCTTGGATTTGTTGTTTCTTCGAAGGGAATTGAAGTTGATGTTTCCAAGGTAAAAGACATACGAGATTGGCCCATCCCAACAAATGTGAGTGAACTCCAAAGTTTCCATGGGTTGGCCGGTTTCTACCGTCGCTTTGTGAAAGACTTTTCAACCATTGCTTGTCCCCTTAATGAATTGACCAAAAAGAATGTCACCTTCGTGTGGGGCAATGCACAACAAAAAGCTTTTGACGAACTTAAAAAGAGGCTCACCGAAGCACCTCTTCTTGCTTTACCGGATTTCACAAAAACTTTTGAGATCGAGTGTGATGCTAGTGGTATTGGCATTGGAGGAGTCCTTATGCAAAACGGACGTCCTATAGCCTACCATAGCGAGAAACTTGATGGTGCAAGCCTCAATTATCCGATTTATGACAAAGAGCTTTTTGCCTTAGTTCATGTCCTTCAAGTTTGGCAACATTACCTCTGGCCCACGGAATTTATCATACATTCCGACCGTGAGTCCTTGAAATATCTAAAAGGCCAAGCCAACTTGAGTAAGAGACACGCTAAGTGGTTTGAATTTATGGAGTATTTTCCGTATATTGTCAAGTATAAGAAGGGCAAAGATAATGTAGTTGCGGACGCCTTGTCTCGCAAACACACAAGCCTTCTTACGAGACTTGAAATCAATGTGTTGGGTCTTGAGAAAATAAAATCTTTGTATGCTTCTGACCCGTTCTTTGAACCAATTTTTGCAAAGTGCTCCAATGACAAAGGAGTTGATGATTTCTATTTTCATAAGGGCTTTCTATTTAAACAAAACAAGCTATGCATTCTAAAGTCGTCGCTTCAACTTTTTATTCTCCAAGAATCTCATGGTGGAGGCCTTATGGGTCAATTTGGCCATGACAAGACATTGGACATGCTCTCCAATCACTACTTTTGGCCCAAGATGAAGCGTGACGTGGAGCGCTACGTTCAATGATGCACGACATGTGTTCAAGCTAAGTCGCAAGCTAACCCTTATGGTCTTTATATGCCATTGCCTATTCCTCATACCCCTTGGTCCGACATTAGCATGGATTTCGTATTAGGATTTCCTAGATCTAAGCATGGTCATGATTCTATATTTGTTGTTGTGGATCATTTTTCCAAAATGGCACACTTCATACCGTGCCATAAGACCGACGATGCTTCACATGTTGCAAATCTATTTTTCAGGGAAATCGTCCGTCTTCATGGTGTGCCAAGGACAATCGTCTCCGACCACGACGTCAAATTCATGAGCTACTTGTGGAAGACCCTCATGGCCAAGCTCGGCGTCAAGCTACTCTTCTCATCCGCATCGCATCCCCAAACTGATGGCCAAATCGAAGTTGTCAACCGAAGCCTCGGGACTCTCCTTCGTGTGTTGATCGAGAACAACTTGAAGGATTGGGAGGAATGCATCCTACACGCCGAGTTCGCCTACAACCGTCCCAAGCACTCAACAACCAAGATGATTCCATTCATGATGATCTATGGTTTCAAGCCCCTCACCGCGCTTGACATCCTACCACTACCTCTCCATGAGTGCACAAACATGGACGTCGAGAAACGCGCACAAGCTGTGAAGAAACTTCATGAATAAACAAGAGCTACTATCGAACAACAAGTCCTTTGCCAAGCTTCAAGGTTAAACAAGGACAAGAAGGAGATGATCTTTGAAGAAGGTGACCTTGTGTGGATACACCTAAGCAAGGACCTCTTCCCCAAGGAACGTGACTCCAAGCTCAAGCCAAGAGGAGATGGTCCCTTCAAGGTCCTCAAAAGAATCAACAACAACGCCTACATCATCGACATACCGACCTCTAAGTACCTTGCAAGCAATACTTTCAATTTCAAGGACCTCTCACCCTACCATGGAGATGCTCATGATGATAACCATGAAGAGTCGAGGATGACTCTTTCCCAAGGGGGGGGAGCTGATGCAGCCCGTCTTACGGACACTTCTATATCTACACCAACAAGTCCCCCAAGTTGACCCATGACTCATGCCCAAGCCAAACTCCTCCAAGCTAAGGTGAACTCGCTCCTCTCCTCGTGCTAGTTTGATACCTCCTTGGATGGTGTGCTACTTCATGCAACTACCCTATGCATCATCAGGTACGAAGCTTCGACTCATCCCCAAGCACCCAAGGATGGAGAACAAGGAGCAGAACATGAAGCAAATGCCGCTGGAGCTTCTCAGACAGGAGTCTCTGGTCTGCGCACACCGGAGTCTCCGGCCTGCCAAAGTCTCCGGCCTGAAGACACCGGAGACTCCGGTCCTCTCTCTGGTATGACCCCCTGCCCCAGGCCCTGGGACAATCTGAAGGCCCCTCCAGAGGCTGGTCTAGAGGCTACACCGGAATCTCCGGCCTAGACCGAAGTCTCCGGTCCACCACACCGGAGTCTCCGGTCCGACCGTCGCCAGGCATGAAAAGGCCTTTGGGCCATCGGACCATGTACCACTTAGTCCGTCCAGAACTTGTCTTTTATTCCTAAAGTACCCGTGTTTAAGTGGCTGGCCTATATATAGACCCCCACCTCCATTGTAAACCCTAGGCATGATATTGGAATTAGTGGAAACCCCTTGTGGATCTATCTAATTCTTGCCTCATGCTCCTTGACTAAGGAGCACCAATATCCCCAAACCTCATTGGAGTTTGCATCGTGCCTCCGTGTTGTACAAGGCCTAGGCATCGTTGTCCCTTTGCCTAGACGTCAAGATCTCACCGAGTCTCCCATATCGTGGTGTCGGTTCGAGAGAGAGTCCTCCGCCTGACGCCGATCCAAGGGATTGCGCCGGACCGGTCACCGCCGGCGTGAGCTATTGGTGTGTATCGTGGTTTTGCGTGTGTGTGTTCATCGTGTTCTTCGTGCGTGAGTTCGTCGTGTTCATCCTTCCCTCCTTCACCCGCACTCCACCCTCGATTTTGAAAGGGAATCGTGAAAGATCGGGCCACACTAGAGGTTTGCCCTCAACAGAATACACATGTAATGACACTGGTGGATCCATATGTGGTTTGTGAAAATAACACACATGCAATGACACTAGTGGATCCATGTGGTTTATGAAAAGAACAAACATGCAATGACACTAGCTATGGTTAATGAAAAGAACACACATGCAATTACTCTAGTGGATCCATATGTGGTTAATGAAAAGAACACTGATGCAATGATGGTGGTGGATCCATATGTGGTTTGTGAAAAGAACACACATTCAATGACACTGATGGGTCCATGTGGTTTATGAAAATAACAAACATGCAATCTCTGGTGGATCCAGATGTGGTTTGTGAAAAGAATAGACATGTAATGACTCTAGCTGTGCTTAATGAAAATAACACACATGCAATGACACTGGTGGATCCATGTGGTTCATGAAAATAACACACATGCAATGACTCTAGTGGATCCATATGTGGTTTAAGAAAAGAAGACACATGCAATGACTCTAGCTATGGTTTATGAAAATAACACACATCCAATGACACTGGTGGATCCATATGTGGTTTGTGAAAAGAACACATATTCAATGAACTCTAATGGATCCATGTGGTTTGTGAAAAGAACAAACATGCAATGACACTGGTGGATCCACATGTGGTTTATGAGAAGAACGGACGTGCAATGACTCTAGTGGATCCATATGTGGTTTCTAAAAATAAAAAGCATGCAATGACACTGGTGGATCCATGTGGTTTATGAAAAGAACAAACATGAAATGACACTAGATGTGGTTAATGAAAAGAACACACATGCAATGACTCTAGTGGATCCATATGTGGTTAATGAAAAGAACACACATGCAAGGACACTGGTGGAACCATATGTGGTTTGTGAAAAGTACACACATTCAATGACACGGGTGGATCCATGTGGTTCATGAAAATAACACACGTGCAATGACTCTCGTGGAACCATATGTGGTTTATGAAAAGAACACACATGCAATGACTCTAGTTGTACTTCATTAAAAGAACACATATGCAATGACTCTGATGCATCCATGTGGTTCATGAAAATAACACACATGCAATGACTCTAGCAGATCCATGTGTGGTTTGTGAAAAGAACACACATGCAATGATACTAGTGGAGCCATGTGGTTTATGAAAAGAATAGACATGCAATGACACTAGCTGTGGTTAATGAAAATAACATACATGCAATGGCTCTAGTGGATCCATATGTGGTTAATGAAAAGAACACACATGCAATGACACTGGTGGATCCATGTGGTTTATGAAAAGATTAGACATGCAATGACACTAGTTGTGGTTAATGAAAAGAACACACATGCAATGACTCTAGCGGATCCATATGTGGTTTGTGAAAAGAACACACATGCACTGATATTGGTGGAGCCATGTGGTTTATGAAAAGAATAGACATGCAATGACACTAGTTGTGTTAATGAAAATAACATACATGCAATGACTCTAGCGGATCCATATCTGGTTTGTGAAAAGAACACACATGCAATGACACTGGTGGATCCATGTGGTTTATGAAAAGAATAGACATGCAATGACACTAGTTGTGGTTAATGAAAAGAACACACATGCAATGACTCTAGTGGATCCATATGTGGTTAATGAAAAGAACACACATGAAATAACACTGGTTGATCAATATCTGGTTTGTGAAAAGAACACACATTCAATGACACTGGTGGGTCCACGTGGTTTATGAAAAGAACAGACATGCAATGACTCTGGTGGATCCATATGTGGTTTGTGAAAAGAACACACATGCAATGACTCTAGTTGTGGTTCATGAAAAGAATACACATCCAATGACACTGGTGGATCCATATGTATTTTGTGAAAAGAACACACATGCAATGACTCTGGTGGATCAATATGTGATTTATGGAAAGAATACAAATGCAATGACTCTATTGTTGGTTTAGGATAAGAAGACACATGCAATGACTCTAGTGGATCCATATGTGGTTTCTGAAAAGAACACATATGCAATGACTCTAGTGGATCCATGTGGTTTATGAAAGGAACAAACATGCAATGACTCTAGCTTTATCCATATGTGGTTTGTGAAAAGAACACACATGCAATGACTCTAGTGGATCCATATGTGGTTTATGAAAAGAATGGACATGCAATTACTCTAGATGTGGTTTGTGAAAAGAACACACATGCAATGACAGTGGTGGATCCATGTGGTTTCACTAGTGGAGAACGGGCCTTTAGTCCCAGCCCGTAAGTGCCTTCAGTCCTGGCTATGGTACCGGGACTAGAGAGGCGGGACTAAAGGCCCACCCACTAGTCCCGGCCCTCTTACCAGCCGGGACCAATGGGCGTCCACGTGGCCGTCTCTGCGGGCGCGGGGGTGCCCCCCATTAGTCCTGGTTCGTATTATGAACCGGGACAAATGGTTCTCTGCCGCGGTAGAATTTTAGGCACTTTCTCTACCACGGCAGAAAATTCAATTTGTATCCTTTTTTTCATTTCAAAATAGATTTCTACGCTACCACATACCATACATGTTCGTGCATACATAAGATAACTTCTGTTAAGATCGAGCATACAAATATATACATGATAGTTACACATGGAGATCACAATTATCGGGACTAGAGCCCGTCTATTCAATTACACGGTCGGGGATCATCGGCGCCTATTCACACTAAATTCTCCAGCGTCATCTATCATCTCGTTCATCAAGAATCCTGCCAGTTCTTCAGCAATTGCTACTACGCGTTGCTCTGGTAGGAGTTGATGCCGCATTTTCTCGAACTATATAAGAAAAGGAGATCAATATGAATATCAATCATGATAACAAAAAGTGACGGTAATAAAATAATGTTGTGAATGTATTGCTTACATCGACTCTATAATCATTCAGCTCACTGGTAAACAAGCGAATGAACTCACAAACGTAGAATCCACATAGATTCGTCTTCGGTGGCTGCTTCGCGCACTCTACAAGAATAGAATTCAATGAAAATAATAATCTAGCATCATAATTATATTGAAAATAGAAGTAAAGAGATGCGCGTACTACTTACTGAGACCGGCTTAAACGTCGGCTTCTCACTAAAGTCACCCGTAACCGCACTCTTGAACTGGTTCCAAACCCTGCCCGGTAAAGAAAATGAATGAGTTATTTATTACGTGATATCTCAGGAAATCAACGAAAGAGACCGATGTAGCACAAAAATTACCTCTGGAGCATGTCCTGCATGTCCCTAAACATTTCCAGGGGTCTCTTTAATGGGTCCATGACTTAAAATCTTCCCTTATCAAGTTGAATGTCTAGCAGAATCTAGTGGAAACTTCACACGTTTATATATACATCAGTAACTCATCAATTACACTTAACATCAAGTAAGCAAAAGTGAATTTGTACAACAGAGTAAGACCCTCACGCAAAATTGTAAGGAAACAGTATGTGGTCACAGAAGTTTTGCTCCGTTAGAAACCTTAGAAGGTTTTCCTGCGTCTCCTCGGGTTTATACGTTAGCGTCTTTATATGTATTTTATATGGGTCAAAGAACCCAACACTAAAGATTGACTTTCTTTTACATTCCATGATCTTCATTCTGCATAATAATAGAGTACAAAAGGATATAATTAGGATAATTACATGCAGTGAACTGAAGAACTGAAAAAATGAACAACTTATATATAGACAATGAATTCAACAACTTACAGACAATAGAAACTCATGATAGATTTGTTGAGGGCGTCGAAAGCGTATAACTAGAAGAGTTCTGGAAACTCAACATGGACCTCTTCTTCTCGGAAGTAGTAGTCATGTGGGACTTTTGCCACGATCATTATTCTCTCATGCTTTACGGCTTTCAAGTACCAGTTATGTAAACTCTGCATTTCTGTTGGCAGTTGTTGGAACTGCTCAAAGCTGACCAGAGGCTTCCCTGGGACATATGTAGGGACTACCTGAGCCTTGGGTAACTTGTCATCATTAGGACCTAGCAATTCCTCAATAGTCACATTCATAGAGGCCGCAAGCTTCGCAGCTTCTTCCATATTCTGCTGGGGAATGTCATGGGATACCACCTTGAGGGGTGGGGTAGATTTTTTGGCCTGTTCCCCGAGCTGGGGGACGTCCTTTCTTTTCCCGGTTGCACTTTGACTTGATGATTTGCTCCCGCTTGCACTTCTTGATTGCACTTCTTCACTTCCTTCTGAAGTGTGCATTGATAGTCATCTGGCTTATGGTGCAACTCATATTGCGATTTTGTGTTCAGAAAATAAAGTGCATACGCTTTTTGCTTCTCGGTGTATACCGGGGCGGGCTCGGGCTTCTTCTTTTGAAGCTGCACAACACATTCGGCCTTTACGATCATGTCGTTTTCCTCGTCAGTACGATCGTAAGGTCTGATGGGAAGATTCTTATGAGGTACTCTTGGGAGGGGCGACATTTCTCGTTTTGGGCTACTGCATCGTTTAGTCCTTATCGACGGAGCATGCTTCCGCTTTTTGTCCTTAGCGGGCGGAGAAGGCGGCTGACCCTGCGGTGGAGATCGAGATGGACTCGCGCTGTGGTGGTCGTAGTCATGGGGTGGGATTCTTGGAGGTGATGGAGGTGAAGGTGACACGCGATGACTCGGAGGCGGTGTCGGCCTTGGCGCTGAGCCTGGAAGCTTGATGTTGTTATTGTTCCATAGAATGATGCCACCCAATACTTCTCCGAGTGTCCTCTCACCTTCAGGTCCAGGGATGTCAAGCTCCATTGAGTCCCACCCCGTTGCAATTTCATCCCCCCCGACTTTAGCATAGCCAGCTGGAATCTCACGGCCATGCCAGCTTGTGTCAGGTGGACAAGGTAAAGCACATCCGACCGCCACCTTGATGGATAGGTTATTCACCTTCTGATGGAGCTCACAAGATGCCTGCTCCTTGATTCCATCCACGAGGTATCCATGACCGCCATCTACCATCCGTGCATTGTCAGACGAGACCTCCGATTCAGCCACGCTGCTTCTCCGCTAAGATGGAATGGCGGTAATATCGAATGCAGGATCTTGCAGGCGCGCTACTCCTCGAAGTTCATCAATCTGTTGCTGATGCATTCGAAGTGTTCCTCGCAACTCGGTGAACCTGTCTCCATCCTCCTCCTGCTGTCGCCTCTTTGCTCTCTCTCGGCTCCTATAAGTATCTCTGTCTTTGGGAAACCCCATCTCCTAAGTATAACTAGTGTCAAGGCCTCGTACTCGTCCTCCACGTTCTTTAATCCCGAGGGACTTTGTCAGCAAGTCATTCTCTCTATTGGGACAGAACTTTGTTGTCCCCTCTTTAATTTCCTTAACCACTCTCTGCCATGTCTCCTAGGGTATCCTAATCCCGTCACTGCAAATAAGGTCCCCTATTTTTTCATCATACTCACTCTCATGCCCAAGGAACCAATTTCTTGCACTCAGATCCCATTCTTCGCGTATTGGTTCTGGAGTGATACCTTTAGCAAGAAGCTCACTCTCTTTAGCATCCCACTTTGGCATGGCAGTCGCATAGCCCTGGCCCCTGGTGATGGTGATATTTCTTCATCGCGGCATTTTTCTTGTTTTTCCGACTTTTCCATAGCAGGTTCTGACTCCTTGTACTTCACAAATGCATCCCAGTTAGCCTGCTGCTTTGTTAGATAACATTCAAATTTAGGAGGAATCTTCGTCTTCTGATACTTTTGCGATAATGCTTTCTTCCATTTCTTGAATAGTTCGGCCATCTTCGTAAGAGTCCACTGCTTGACTTTCTTCCTCAATTCAGTTGTGTCGGCATCATCCTCACATTCTGGCAGGGTGGAATGTGTCAGGAGGTCATTCCAAAGACCCTCTTTGTACCTGTCGGTGACATACTCACCCTCTTTCGGCCCTTTGTTATTATTCCACTCTCGAACGGTGATCGAGATGTGATCCCTAACCATAACTCTGCATTGTTGTACAAATACAGTTTTAGCCTTTTCGGGTTCCAACGGTTCACCCCGTGGAGATACCACTGTAATTGTATAACGCGTAGATGCGTCCAACTTTTTGGCCGAGCCTCGTTTGGAATTTGTTTTGCTCGATGTGGAGGCCTAAGACAAGAAACATTCGTCAATTTATATATATACAACTCAATTAATGCATCTACTAATCATTGGACTACATATATATACCTCGTCGGACTTTGTTAAGGTTCCACCGAGGTAGTCGGCTTCTCCATCAATGGAGCCGTCGGCTTCTCCCTGATCATTTCGGTCGACCTCCTCACCCTCACCGGAGGGGTTTAGATACATCGACAGAGATTTGGGTGGATCAACATGGGCGTCATTGATCATATCCTCGAGAATTTCTTCTTGTGCTAGGTCTCTTCGCATTAGACTAGGTGGATCCATAGTTTCTACAAAATGCGAGATGCACACAATATTATTTCCTCTATACAAATATTGCCTATATACAAATATTTCCTATATACAAAAATATATTTCCTATATACCCTAAGTCCGTGGGCCCGCGAGCACTACCACCCTAACCCTAAGTCCGGGTGCCCGCGAGCACTACCACCCTAACCCTAAGTCCGGGGCCCGCGAGCACTGCCACCCTAACCCTAAGTCCGGGGACTGCGAGCACTACCACCCTAACACAAATTCCGGGGGCCCGCGAGCACTACCACCCTAACCCTAAGTCCAGGGGCCTGCAAGCACTTCCACCCTAACCCTAAGTTTGGGGCCCGCGAGCACTGCCACCCTAACCCTAAGGTTGGTACCCATGAGCACCACCACCCTAACCCTAAGTCCGGGGGCCCGCGAGCACCACCACCCTAACCCTAAGTCCGGGAGCCCGCGAGCACTACCACCCTAACCCTAAGTCCGGGGGCCCGCGAGCACTACCACCCTAACCCTAAGTCTGGGAGCCCGCGAGCACTACCACCCTAACCCTAATTCCAGGGCCCGCGAGCACTGCCACCCTAACCCTAAGTCCGGGGCCCGCGAGCACCACCACCCTAACCCTAAGTCCGGGGGCCCGCAAGCACCACCACCCTAACCCTAAGTCCAGGAGCTCGCGAGCACTACCACCCTAACCCTAAGTGTAGGGGCCCGCGAGCACTGCCACCCTAACCCTAAGTCTGGGGCCTGTGAGCACTGTCACCCTAACCCTAAGTCTGGGGCCCGCGAGCACTACCACCCTAACCCTAAGTCCGGGGGCCCGCGAGCACCACCACCCTAACCCTAAACATATAATACTATAATATTATAATATACTACTATATATACTAATATAATATATGCCATACAATATAGGAGGTGGCAATTCGGCTCATAGGTGCAAATGGACCCATTATAAGAAAACATATTTTGAAATGTCAAAAAATTCGAAAACAATTCCTACATACACATTCGAACATTTTATGTTAGTTCACAAGTTTTAGGGATGAAAGAACATTTTAGGTGTCATGTATAAAAAAGACAAAAAATGTCACGTGAATAGTCATATTCCTGTGACATATTTTGTCTTTTTTATACATGACACGTAAAATGTTTTTTCCTCCCGAAAACATGTGAACCAACATAAAATGTTTGAATGTATATGCAAAAAAATTATTTGAATTTTTTGATATTTTGAAAAGTGTTTTCTCACAATGGGTGTATTTGCACTCGAGAGCCGAAGTGAATATCCCATACAATATACTACTATATATGCAATATACTACTATATATACTACTATAATATATGCCATACAACATAACTACTATATATGCAATATACTACTATATATATAATATTACACTACTATTACACTACTAAATAATATTACAACTATATACACTACAAAATAAAAAAATAAAAAAAAATAAAAAAATAACATATATACAATATACTACACTATATACTATACTACACTAAGAAAAAATAATAACATATATACTATATACTACACTAAGAAAAATAGTAATAATAACATATATACTACACTAAGAAAAAGATAAAACAATAAATAGAAGTGGCTAGGGGGCGCCGATGCACCGGCCTGCTTGCCCGCTGTGGTCGGCGCCAACGCCGGCGTGTACGGCGGCGTTCGGATGATGGCAGCGCGCGGAAGATGGCGGCGCACGGCGGCGCAGGGTCGGAAAGCAGAGGGCGCCACACGCGGGGGTTTACACTCACGCGCGCGGTGGCTCTAGATCGAGGCACGGCGGAGTTCGGATGGCGGCACACGGACGGCGCAGGGCCAAAAAAAGCAGAGGGTCGCGGGGTTTATTACCTGGCGGCGGTGATGCAGGCGCACGGCGGCTGGAGAGGCGGCGGTGCGGCGGCGTTCGTCGGTGAGACGGTAGCGGCGTGGACGGCCGGAGAAAAATTTGGCACCCTGCCGGCGTCGTTCGTCGTCCTCGCGTGCGATTTTCCCTGAAGTGAGTGGAGATGGCGAGGGACTGAAGGGGCGCATGATATAAGGGGAAGGACCTTTAGTCCCGGCTCGTGCCACGGATCGGGACTAAAGGGTCTTTAGTCCTGGTGCGTGCTACGGACCGGGACTAAATGCCTCCCCTTTAGTCCCGGTGTGTGCCACCCACCAGGACTAAAAGGTTTTCGGCACCGCCCAACACGCGCACGCCAAAGCCACACCTTTAGTCCCGGTGTGTAGCACGCACCGGGACTAAAGGTCCTTTTTTCAATTTTTTCACCCAAGGGGCGGGCCTGTTTTAAAAAAATCAATTTGCATATTTTTTAAACATTTGAATTATACAGTTTTTGCATACTTATGAATTTGAGAAAATTTTCAACATGAAAAGTTCTTAAATTTGAATAAGTAATCCAAATCTATTTTCTGTTTTATAAAATAATTATTCTAACTAGTGAAACTAATAACCATTTTTCCATTTTCAATTTAAAAATGCATTAACTATTATATTTTGCATATTTTTGAATCTTACTAAATTTTAACATAAAAATGATTGAATTTGAATAAGGGATTCAAATCCATTTTCTGTTTTATAAATAATTATTCTAACTCCGATGCTCTAGTAGTCTTCCTCCGGCGAAACCCTAGACCGGGGGCCCCGGATCGTCTACCCCTATAGCTTTCTCCGTATGAGGGTAGCGTGGTGGACCTTTCTATTTGTCTTGGTTTGTTTAGGACATATGTACATGGAGAGCAAATTTTGGGCCAACTTTTCCACATTATAGGCCCCGGTTGTCCCGTGGCGGGAGTTTCCACGTACAGATCCAGGATTTCACTAAGTGTTAATGCATGTTCGGGAAGGGGGTCACACCTGGGGCCTACACATGGTACCTACCAACCCTGCACCACTCTCACACACATATCCTAGGGGCACATGCAAGTTTTCATGTGATTCCGATGCTCCGGTGGTCTTCCTCCGGCGAAACCCTAGACCGGGGGCCCCGGATCGTCTACCCCTATAGCTTTCTCCGTACAAGGGTAGCGTGGTGGACCTTTCTATTTGTTTTGGTTTGTCTAAGACATATGTACATGGAGAGCAAATGTTGGGCCAACTTTGCCACATTCTAGCCCCGGATGTCCCGCGGCGGGAGTTTCCACGTACACAGCCAGGATTTCACTAAGCGTTAACGCATGTCCGGGGAGGGGGTCACACCTGGGGCCTACACATGGCACCTACCAACCTTGCCCACTCTCACACACATATCCTAGGGGCACATGCAAGTTTTCATGTGATTCCGACGCTCCGGTAGTCTTCCTATGGCGAAACCCTAGACCGGGGGTCCCGGATCGTTTACCCCTATAGCTTTCTCCGTACGAGGGTAGCGGGGTGGACCATTCTATTTGTTATGGTTTGTTTAGGACATATGTACATGGAGAGAAAATGTTGGGCCAACTTTTCCAAATTCTAGGCCCCGGCTGTCCCGCGGCAGGAGTTTCCACGTACAGATCCAGGATTTCATTAAGTGTTAACGCATGTCCGGGAATGGGGTCACACCTGGGGCCTACACATGGCACCTACCAACCTTGCACCACTCTCACACACATATGATAGGTGTACATGCAAGTTTTAATATGATTTCGATGCACATGTGGTCTTCCTCTACCAAAACTCTAAACCGGGGGCCCCGGATCGTCTACCCCTATAGCTTTCTCCGTACGAGGGTAGCACAGTGGACCTTTATATTTGTTTTGGTTTGTTTAGGACATATGTACATGGAGAGAAAATGTTGGGCCAACATTGCCACATTCTAGGCCCCGGTTGTCCCACGGCTGGAGTTTCCATGTACAGATCCAGGATTTCACTAAGTGTTAACGTATGTCCGGGAAGGGGGTCACACCTGGGGCCTACACATGGCACCTACCAACCTTGCACCACTATCACACACATATCCTAGGGGCACATGCAAGTTTTCGTGTGATTCCGACGCTCCGGTGGTCTTCCTCTGGCGAAACCCTAGACCGAGGGCCCCGGATCGTCTACCCCTATAGCTTTCTCCGTAAGAGGGTAGCGCGGTGGACCTTTCTATTTGTTTTGGTTTGTTTAGGACATATGTATATGGAGAGCAAATTTTGGGCCAACTTTACCACATTTCATGCCCCGGTTGTCCCGCGGCGAGAGTTTCCACGTATAGATCCAAGATTTCACTAAGTGTTTACGCATGTCCGGGAAGGGCACACCTGGGGCCTACACATGGCACCTACCAACCTTGAACCACTCTCACACACATATCCTAGGGGCACATTCAAGTTTTCATGTGATTCCGACGCTCCGATAGTCTTCCTCCGGCGAAACCCTAGACCATGGGCCTCGGATCGTCTACCCCT
Organism: Avena eriantha; assembly: GCA_910589775.1. Taxonomy (NCBI): domain Eukaryota; kingdom Viridiplantae; phylum Streptophyta; class Magnoliopsida; order Poales; family Poaceae; genus Avena; species Avena eriantha. Next base: position 145,108,925 of record OU342745.1, read on the forward strand.
ATAGCTTTCTCCGTACGAGGGTAGCGCCGCGGACCTTTCTATTTATTTTTGGTTTGTTTACGACATATGTACATGGAGAGCAAATGTTGGGCCTACTTTGCCACATTCTAGGCCCCGGTTGTCCCGCGGCGGGAGTTTCCACGTATAGATCCAGGATTTCACTAAGTGTTAACGCATGCCCGGGAAGGGGGTCACACCTGGGGCCTACACATGGCACCTACCAACCTTGCACCACTCTCACACACATATCCTAGCGGCGCATGCAAGTTTTCATGTGATTCCGACGCTCCGGTGGTCTTCCTCCGGTGAAACACCACACATCCACACATTCCCTAGATTTATGTCTCAAATAAAAGGTTTAATACATTACATAGATTCATGTCTCAAATAAAAGGTTTAATTAATATATTACATAGGTTTTATTTTGCACCATAGCCATGGAGAATCTTCATCATTTAACAGGATGCTTGGGTCAGTTTTCACTTTGAATGGCGGAATTTCATGAAACTTATTGTAATCTTCTGACATGTCTGTCTTGTCATCCACTCCCATGATGTTTATTTTCCCTGAAAGAACTATGTGGCTCTTTGGCTCATCGTATTCTATATTCTTTTGCTTATCTTTCCTTTTTCTCGGTTTGGTAGACATGTCCTTCACATAGAAAACTTGAGCCACATCGTTGGCTAGGATGAATGGTTCATCCATGTACACAAGTTTGTTGAGATCCACTGTTGTCATGCCGTACTTTTGGTCTACATGTACACCTCCTCCTGTCAGCTTGACCCATTTGCATCGAAACAAAGGGACCTTAAAAGTAGGTCCATAGTCAAGTTCCCATATCTCCTCTATGTACCCATAATATGTGTCCTTCTGCCCATTTTAATCTGTTGCATCAAAGCGGACACCACTGTTTTGGTTGGTGCTCATTTTATCTTGGGCCATTGTGTAAAATGTATTCCCATTTATCTTGTATCCTTGGAAAGTACATATAGTCAAAGATGGTAACCTGGACAACAAGTACAACTGATCTCCAACAGTGGTGTTATTCATGAGATGTGTCTGCAACCAACTACCGAAATTCTTCTCGTGTTCCCCTTCAATCAAGGAGTCAAGCTTCCCCGGGTTTTCAGAGCATAGAATATTCTTATGTTTCTCGATATACGGAGCCACCACGGTGGAATTGTGTAGAACTGTGTAATGTGCTTGAGTGAAAGAATTCCCGTCCCTACATACTATTGATTTCCTTCCTAGTGTGCCTTTTCCAATCAGCCTCCCCTCATACTGAGATTCAGGAACACCAATCGGCTTAAGGTCAGGAAGAAAGTCAACACAAAACTCAATGACCTCCTCTGTTTCATAGCCCTTGGAGATGCTTCCTTCTGGCCTAGCACGGTTATGAACATATTTCTTTAAGACTCCCATGAACCTCTCGAAGGGGAACATATTGTGTAGAAACACAGGACCGAGAATTCTAATCCCTTCAACTAGGTGAACTAGGAGGTGTGTCATAATATTGAAAAAGAATGGCGGGAACAACAACTCGAAGCTGACCAGACATTGGACCACATCAATCTCTAACCCTGATAGACTTTCTTGATCGATTACCTTCTGAGAAATTGCATTGAGGAATGCACATACCTTCACAATGGATAGTCGAACATTTTCTGCTAGAATTCCCCTCAATGCAACCGGAAGCAATTACGTCATAAGCACGTGGCAGTCATGAGACTTTAGGTTTTGAAATTTTTTCTCTTTCATATTTACTATTCCCTTTATATTCGACGAGAACCTAGACGGGACCTTAAGATAAATAAGTCTTAAGGTTCAGTTCTAACCCAAATAAACTTCCATTAGAACACTAGCTACTGTAGCAATTCCCTCAAAAAGCTCAATTCCCCAAAAGAACTCAAGAAGGAACCAACAAGAAGCAAATGCAGAAAATGGCACAAATCTGTCAAAACAGACCAGTAGGTAAAGACGAATTTTTTAGAAGACCTTCTGTTGCTCAAATCAAAAAGTTTTGAACTAATGAAAGTTAGATAACAACCTGGGGCAGAAGCACAAAAAATTACAGCTCAATCCGACATACAGAGCTTTCTCATGAATTTTTACGGTGAAGCACAAAAATCTGTTTGGACAGCAACTTTCCCAATCATTACTTATCTCTCATTAGAGGTTACCCTTGGCACAAAAAGCAAATAAAAAAGATAAGAAGCGGTTATTACTGAAGTAATAACTTCCAAGACTCATCTAAAAATTTTGGGTTATCTCCCAATAAGTACTTTTATTTAACGCCTTTAAGTTAGGCATGATGGTTTGAGAAGATGCTCACATAAGAAATATGAATTGAAGTAAAAGAGAGCATCAAGAAGAAAATTCAAAGCACATTTTCAACAAACCATAGGAAACCAAAACAAGTGCAACTTCAAAATTTTCAACATAAAGAGGGGAAACTTAATATTATTGAGATGCATAGAACCATGTTTCCCTCTCTCATAATAACTTTCAATAGCAACATGAATAAAATTAAAAATATAACTATCACATAAAACATTTTTATCCTAAGCCACATGCATAAAAGAATTAATACTCTCCCTATAAGCATAGTCATTCTTGTTAACTGTAGTGGGAGCAAATTCAACGAAATAGCTATCATTATTATTCTCATCACCATAATCATCAAATATAGGAGGCATATTGTAATCATAATTAATTTCCTCCTCAACAGTAGGTGGACTGAAAATATCATATTCATCATTGTAATCATCATATATTGGAGGCATAGTACCATCAAAGTAAAAATTTCTCCTCCATGCTTGGGGGACTAAAAAGATCATTTTCATCAAAACTAGCTTCCCCAAGCTTAGACTTTTCCATAGCATTAGCAATAATGGTGTTCAAAGAATTCATACTAATAACATTGCTATTAGCATGCAAATAAAGTTCCATAGGTTTTTTAATTTTCTCTTCAAACACTTCATGTCCTAACTCAAGATAAATACTATAAAGCTCTCTAATTTTTTTTGTTGTTTTCCATGAAGCCTAACTAGTGAAAACAAGAAACAAAAAGACAAAATTGCAGAATCTAAACGAAATAACTTCTAGCACTCACACCGAAGGATGTGAGTACCTTTTACCTTACCTCCCCGGCAATGGCGCCAGAAAATAGGCGTTTGCCGTGGGAGGTTCTTCTTCTTTAATCCTCCGGTGTGAATAGCTTTTACCTTTCCTCCCCGGCAACGGTGCCAAAAAATAGCTTGATGTCTATGCACTTCTATTCTTTTAGACAGTTGTTGGGCCTCCCAGTGCAGAGGTTTGTAGAACAGCAGCAAGTTTTCCCTTAAGTGGATCACCAAAGGTTTATCAAACTCAGGGAGGAAGTGGTCAAATGTATCCCCTCTCAAGCAATCCTGCAATCAAGATACAAGAAGTCTCTTGTGTCCCCAACACACCCAATACACTTGTCAGGTGTATAGGTGCACTAGTTTGGCGAAGAGATAGTGAAATACAAGTGGTATGGATAAAAGACAACGGTGCGAGAAAATAACTTGATGGCGTGGAAGAGACTAAAGGCAAACTGAAATAAAGATGGAAGCAAGCAAACATGTAACAGATCTAATAGCAAACGGTGTTTCAGTGCTTAGACATAAGGCCTAGGGATCATACTTTCACTAATGAACACTCTCATATAAATATCTTCTCTTTATGATACAATTCTTAACTACTCTCCGCTTGGACACTCTAATCGTTGCTAGGGCTATAACAGCACACCTCAAAGTAAGTCTTTCCCATTTAGAAAACCCTACACTGTCACCTTGAGTACTAGATGAGTCCAACAAACACCACAATTTCATAGAAACATCCAACTCCAAATATAACTCATAACAAGTATTTGTAATCCCTAGCCTAAGTGCCACCATGGTGAGCACGCTGTCACTTTCACACACATGGGGAGAGCAGAGATTCATTAAAGCACTTCAGTAGCAGAATAGATCTATAGATTACAAGCTCATGATATCAATAAGATCATGCATAGAGAGAGAGAGATGAACACATAGCTACCGCTAGAACCCTTAGCCTCGAGAGAGAACTACTCCCTCCTCATCATGGGAATCAGCAACGGTGATGGAGATGGTGGTGGAGATCGATGGAGATGGATCCAGGGGCACTTCTCCATCCTGGCAGGGTGCCGGAACAGAGACTTTCTGTCCCCCGAATCTCCCCTTCGGTGGCGGCGGCGCAGCGGAACTTTTCGTGGGCTTGATTCTCTAGGGTTTTGGCTTCGGGAGGCTTCTTATAGGCCAGAGGGCAAGGTCGGTGGGCGACCAGGGGGCCCACACCATGCCCTGGCGCGGCCTAGGTGGACACGGACCTAGGGGTCGTGTGGCCACCCTATGACCCCTCTCCGACTGTCCTTCTGGCTCCGTGAGTCTTCCGGGAAAATAGTAACTTTGGCTTTTGTCCCGTCCAATTCCGAGAATATTCATTTTCTGACTTCCTGGAACCAAAAACAGCAGAAAACAGGCAACTGGCACTGTGGCATCTTGTTAATAGGTTAGTCCAAGAAATCATATGAAAAGTACTCCAAAGTTGGAACAAAACACAAGAAAGTAGATAAAACCAAGCATGGAATATCAAAAATTATAGATACATTTGCAATGTATCAACATCCCCAAGCTTAACTCTTGCTCGTCCTCGAGTAGGTAAGTGATAAAAAGAAAGAATAATTTTTTAGGTGACATGCACCATGAAACACTTGATCAAAGTGTTTGTAAAACATTCAAAGCTGGGATCATAGTACTTCAATCATAGCATGAAAGACAAAGTTCTAACAATAAGGCAAAGAAACTATGTTGCAACATGAAAAGGCACAAACAAAAGATTCATGAATAGCAATGCTTTGCAAGACATTTGTTTGTTTCACATAAAGAAAACATAGCATAATGGCATTCAGCTTGTCCCTCATAGAGTAGCAAATATAAATGCATAGGACACCTTCAAAGTTCATAAGAGTGACTAGATACAAATAGTTTAAAACAAGCAATATCAAGTTATGCATCAATCAACTAGTCTTGGGACACTGCACATAGAACTAAGAATGGCCACTATGCTCTCAAAGTAGGTGCATAAAGATAGAAGGTGGAGACTCAATATAATAGTGGAAGAAAGGCCTTTATAAAAGGAAGTAGGGATTCAAGTCTCATAAAGAGCTTCCAAATATTATGGTACTTATAGCTTTCAGCTCTCATTGCCCCTATCATAAGCATCTTTAATGTGATTAAGGTTAAAGTGACACAACTAAGAGGATGTGCTTGACAAGTTATAAATCGAAATCTCATGCCCCTTACTTATGAAGACCGAACCTCATGCTACTCAACTTTAGTCACAAGTAAGCTCTTGTCATTGTAAGTACATATGTATCATAGAGAACTGCCAACGGGGTACCCCTTGCACATGATACGGGAGCTTTCCCATAATCAAAATGACAAGGCAAGCAGACAATGAGCATCTCAGTGATCTTTTTATTTGCTATTTTCTTAGGTTTTTATTGAGGATGCTTCATAGAGTGCTCATTATGGTGATGCTGCAAGTTTCCACCATGATTAGGCATGGCTTAGGATAGCGGCCCAGGCATTTCTCTAATACACATACAAACTACATGATCTTACGAGTTCCACTTTTATTTCACACCGCCGGGATCCATAAGCAAAAGAACATGATATCAACGGGGTACAATGTACAAGTGCAATGTTGAAAGTGTTCCCCATGATACATGGTTCTTCTAACTTCAACTTATAAAGCGCAAGCATATACGCAACAAAGATGGACACAATGGTTCAAGTTTATTAGATGCAAAAAAATTAAAGTGTGCCATCAAGTTCATGAGAGCTTTAATCACTAGCTTTCTCATAACAAGATTAATTCGGAAGGTAGACAAAAACATGAATATACTTGGAATAGCATAAGCTAGTAGGTAGGTATGGTGGACTCTTTGGAATAACTTGGTTTAAGGAGTTGGATGTATGAGTCGAACTCATACTTGGTTGTGGAGGCTAGCAAAAGACTGGGAGCGACAAACTAAGAGAGCAATAATGGCCATAATCATGCAGAGCGACAAAACACCATTGATCAAAGCATAAAGTGATACTACAAGTTGAAAACTAAAGGATCATAAAGGCTTATGGTGACTTGAGATAGTCATAACATGGTGTGAGCATGCGCCAAGTCAACCCAAATAAAGCATCAAAGGAGAATACCATTATACTATGCTTTAATATGCTAAAACAACGCGTGATTCATCCAAGGCACATTAAGCAATCTCAATTGTTTATAACAAGTCATGCTACAGCAAAGAATACTAAGCATAAAGCCAAAACAATATCAAGCATCGCATGATAAAGCATAGGCCACAGTCAAAATAAGCTCTCTTTACCACTTAAGCATGAACTTTCCTACTCTTTTCCATTCCAAACCAAACTATTTGAAAACCAATGTATGAAAGAGGGGGTCCAACCAATTTATTCAGCAAACTAAGAAAACCAAGAAAACGAAAAACCAAAACAAAAACGAAAAAGAAGACGCTCCAAGAAAAACACAACTGTGCATGAAACAATAAAAATGAAGCGTTTGGAAGAAACCAGGGATTTTTATTGATGAAGAAGGGGATGCCTTGGGCATCCCCAAGCTTTTACGCTTGTACTTCTTGGATATTTCTTGAAGTGACACGCGTGGCATCCCCAAGCTTGAGATTTAGTCCATCCTTCATCTCATTACTCATTCCTTCCATACACCTGAAATTTTTCCTTCATACAAAACTTCACACAATCTTTATTAGCAACATTAGTGCACTTAAGATAAATAAGACTTAAGGTTCAGTTCTAACCGAAATAAAATTCCATTAGAACACTAGCTACTATAGCACTTCCCTCAAAAAGCTCAATTCCCCAAAATAACTCAAGAAGTAACCAACAAGAAGCAAATGCAGAAAATGGCAGAAATCTGTCAAAACAGACCAGCAGGTAAAGAAAAAAAATTAGAAGACTTTTTGTTGCTCAAATAAAAAATTGTTGAACTAACGAAAGTTAGATAACAACCTGGGGCAGAAGCACAAAAAATTACAGCTCAATCCGACATATAGAGTTTTCTCACGAATATTTACGGTGAAGCACAAAAATCTATTTCGGGACAGCAACTTTCCCAATCATTACTTATCTCTCATTAGAGGTTACTCTTGGCACAAAAAGCAAATAAAAAGGATAAGGAGCGGTTATTACTGAAGTAATAACTTCCAAGACTCATCTAAAACTTTTGGGTTATCTCCCAATAAGTACTTTTATTTAACGCCTTTAAGTTAGGCATGATGGTTTGAGAAGATGCTCACATAAGAAAGATGAATTGAAGTAAAAGAGAGCATCAAGAAGCAAATTCAAAGCACATTTAAGTCTAACCCGCTTACTATGCATAGGAATCTTGTAAAGAAACAAGTCATGAAAGCACAAAACAACAAGCATAGGAAAGAAAAACAAGTGCAACTTCAAAATTTTCAACATAAAGAGGGGAAACTTAATATTATTGAGATGCATAGAACCATGTTTCCCTCTCTCATAATAACTTTCAGTAGCAACATGAATAAAATTAACAATATAACTATCACATAAAACATTCTTATCATGAGCCACATGCATAAAAGAATTAATACTCTCCCTATAAGCATAGTCATCCCTTAAGTGGATCACCCAAGGTTTATCATACTCAGGGAGGAAGTGGTCAAAGGTATCCCCTCTCAAGCAATCCTGCAATCAAGATACAAGAAGTCTCTTGTGTCCCCAACACACCCAATACACTTGTCAGGTGTATAGGTGCACTAGTTCGGCGAAGAGATAGTGAAATACAAGTGGAATGGATAAAAGACAACGGTGTGAGAAAATAACTTGATGGTGTGGAAGAGACTAAAGGCAAACTGAAATAAAGATGGAAGCAAGCAAACATGTAACAGATCTAATAGCAAACGGTGTTTCAGTTCTTAGAAATAAGGCCTAGGGATCATACTTTCACTAGTGAACACTCATATTAATATCTTTTCTTTATGATACTACTCTTAACTATTCTCTGGTTGGACACTCTAATCGTTGGTAGGGCTATAACAGTACACCTCAAAGTAAGTCTTTCCCATCTAGAAAACCCCACACTGTCACCTCGAGTACTAGATGAGTCCAACAAACACCACAATTTCATAGAAACATCCAACTCCAAATATAACTCATAACAAGTATTTGTAATCCCTAGCCTAAGTGCCACCATGGTGAGCACGCTGTCACTTTCACACACATGGGGAGAGCAGAGATTCATTAAAGCACTTGAGTACAATAATAGATCTATAGATTACAAGCTCATGATCTCAATAAGATCATGCATAGAGAGAGATGAACACATAGCTACCGGTAGAACCCTTAGCCTCGAGAGAGAACTACTCCCTCCTCATCATGGGAATCATCAATGGTGATGGAGATGGTGGTGGAGATCGATGGAGATGGCTCCGGGGGCACTTCCCCGTCCTGGCAGGGTGCCGGAACAGAGACTTCCTGTCCGCCGAATCTCCCTTCGGTGGTCGCGGCGCAACGGAACTTTTCGTGGCTGGTGGCTTGATTCTTTAGGGTTTTGGCTTCGGGATATAGGCCAGAGTGCAAGGTCAGTGGGCGTCCAGGGGGCCCACACCATGCCCTGGCGCGGACTAGGTGGACCCGCGCATAGGGGTGGTGTGGCCACCCTATGGCCCCTGTCCGACTCTCCTTCTGGCTCCGTGAGTCTTCCGGGGAAATAGTAACTTTGGCTTTTGTCCCATCCAATTCCGAGAATATTCATTTTCTTACTTCTTGGAACCAAAAATAGTAGAAAACAGGCAACTGGCACTGTGGCATCTTGTTAATAGGTTAGTCCAAGAAATCATATGAAAAGTACTCGAAAGTTGGAACAAAACACAAGTAGATAAAACCAAGCATGGAACATCAAAAATTATAGATACATTTGCAATGTATCAATTACATCCAAATCCTTGACCATACCAAATACATCAGCACCAGTACGGGGGACAGGCTTCGTCCGGGATTCTCACTTGCCATTGAAATGCTTGCCTTTCTTCCTTAATTGATGACTTGGCGGAATTCCTTAATACGATGATTGTATGGGTACACATTCTTCCTACATTTATCTAGATATACGCTTTCAGTGTCATCTAAACAGTGCATGCATGCATTGTATCATTTGTTCGTCTGTCCTGAAATGTTACTAAGAGCAGGCCAATCATTGATGGTTACGAACAACAACACTTGTAGGTCAAATTCCTACTGTTTGTGTTCATCCTACACACGTACACCTGGTTTGGCCCACAACTGTAAAAGTTCATCAACTAGGCCTTAGGTACACATCAATGTCGTTGTCGGGTTGCTTTGGGCCTTGGATGAGCACTGGCATCATAATGAACTTCCACTTCATGCACAACCAAGGAGGAAGGTTGTAGATACATAGAGTCACGGGCTAGGTGCTATGACTGCAGTTCTGCTCCCCAAATGGATTCATTCCGTCGGTACTTAGACCAAACCATAAGTTCCTTGCATCACCGGCAAAGTCCGGGAAGTCCCTCTCGATTTTTCTCCAATGCCGACCATCAGCAGGGTGCCTCAACTTCCCGTCTTTCTTACAGTCTTCCATGTGCCATCACAACAACTTTGCATGCTCTTTGTTTCTAAACAAACATTTCAACCGTGGTATTATAGGAGCATACCACATCACCTTGGCAGGAACCCTCTTCCTGGGTGGCTCGCCCTCAACATCGCCAGGGTCATCTTTTCTGATCTTATACCGCAATGTAGTGCAGACTAGGCATTTATCTATATTCTCGTACTTCTCACCGTGGTAGAGGATGCAGTCATTAGGGCATGCATGTATCTTCTGCAGGTCTAATCCTAGAGGGCAGACAACCTTCTTTGCTTTGTACGTACTAGAGGGAAATTCGTTATTTCTTGGAAGCAGCTTCTTCATTATTACCAGCAACTTTTCAAATCCTGAGTCAGTCAAACCGGTCTCTGCCTTCCACTTCAGCAATTCTAGTGTGCTACCTAGCTTCTTGTAACACCCTCGCCTGATAAGGCTGAGTTCCTATGTATAGTGCCAATCCCTGGATTGGTTCACTAGCACACACAGTACAGATGAATACCAAAGAACATAACAGTGCATCATTATTACATCGAATGATCCAGAATTTGTAATTATTACATAGTGCTTAGCTCAAAGGCTAGCTCAATTAATAAAGTAGTATACGGAAGCATAAACAGATAGTAGGCTCCATCTTCAGTTGTGCCACAGGCAAACAACTGTTGAGTGGAGTACCGCGACCTATTCGATCACTCAGAATCGGTATAACCTGCAACATAAAACATAGCAGCCCCGAAGGGTCAATACATGGAATCTATGGCAAGTAGCGCTAAGTAAAGGAGACAATGCACCTAGCATCTACATGCTTATTTGGCTAGTGGAGCTTTGGATAGCTTGCACTTTTCAAACACATTTATCCTACTTTCATAAACCATTTGATTCATAGCAACCCATTAGGTTCACCCATCAAGTTTTAGTAATTAGGAAAAACGATGAGTGAGAATATGGCATAGCCTCAATATCAAGCAACTCAATCGTCTGTAACCGGGGACACGGCTAAGTACTTAGTTTTACACACCCTGCAGGGGTTTGTACACTTTTCCCATATGACATGGCCAACCCAGCTCGTACCACCACACTCATATTGTCTGATGATAGGGAGAAGTCCAACTTGAGAACTTTTAGGAAGTAGATCTCCAAACCCCACTGCGCACCGGTCCCATCCTACCATTCACAAATCTCTGGCTACGATGGTTTCGGATCACCACGACCTACTAAGTCGAACCAGCCACCCATTTCTTACTGGCACATGGTTACACACGTAAGCTACTTTAACAAGGAGAACCAATCCTTCTCAGTACCCTGGGTGGCATTCCCCACCATTATCCACACTCTGTTGATAATCCAACCACTCCGCCCAGGTAGTTCATTAACATTATGTTGTTTTTAGTTTGAACAAATACATACTTCACCATAATGTGATCCCTTCCCCCCCCCCCCTTCACAGCAGGTCTAAGCACATCTACCGAACGGGGCTCAACGTCAAGGAATTCCTGCCACAATATATAGGATATAGCATAGCTTAGTAATTCCTACACAATATCTACATAAATACACTACACATGCATAAGAGAAAATAGTAGGACAAGGTCTAAACAAAATAGCATCTACTTGCCTTGATAGTTGTTGGAGTGGTTCAGACACTCGTTGCAATCACAGACGTTGCACTCCTCGCAATCTATCGATCAAACAATTGCAAACGCATAAACAATCATGCACAATCATAAACAAATGCACAAATGCATGCATGACAATTTAATAGAGGTTTCAGTAGTATATTTATGTTCTCTGATCTTTATACCTACTGATGACATGCATGGGAAGCTTTTAATGTATGAAAACAAATTATTGCATTAATTGGATCCATTTAATAGGCTTTATACAATTCAATTCAACCGCTATTGTAAACACTGAGATAAGATCTTGGTAAAATACTCCTGGATAGGTATTGTGTTTTATAGCCTGTAGCAAAAGGATTCATGTCAAAATAGTTTACAGATTATTTTCTAGAACTAAAATACTAATATATGCATTTTAATAGATCTGAAACTATTTTTACAGTAAACTTGTAATTTTATTACATAATCATGTTCTACACAATTTTGTGAATTCATGGGTATATCATTTGTATTTTTCTGATTTGTAATTTATTGTATATGAATTAATTGCTCCAAAAAGGCTATTAAACCATTTAAATAATCACGACAAATACTTATAGTATATGTCGGATCAAATTACATATTAATATTCTAGACAAAATTATGAATCCAACGTTATATTATTCACATATTTTGGACATGTAGGTATTTTCCTATGAATTTGTGAAGTTAAATACAATTTCTGCAATTCTAATCAATTTCTAAAATAAAAGGGCATATTCCTTGGGAATATTCGCGCTGACTGTGTGCTGATCGGGTCGGTCAGCGCTGACGCGGCTGCCACGTGTGCGGTGACGCGGCCGACACACGGCGCAACGTGACTCGCCGGTACTGGTTCGGTACGGGATCTAATCCACACCGTCTAGAGGCGATCGGACGGCGAGAGATGTGTTCATCCCAGGGCTCACCAGCGACGTTGAAGGTGGCGACGGGGTGGGCTCAGACGGTGGTGGCTGGAGGCGCTCCAGCCGTCTCTGGCGAGGGCGAGGTGGTCGACGAGATGCTGGCGGCCGCGGTAAGCGTCTTCGTGGTCTCTTCGGGCTGCCTTGCTTCCTAGGGAAACGGTGGCGGGCGGCTGAAGATGTACGGTGAGGCGGAGCTCCGGCGGCGTCGTGTGGCGGCTCGGGTACACCTGCGAGAAGAAGGAGAGGATGAGAGGAAGCGGCGCAACGAGGTTAAAACGATCAGAAGAAGAATACAGAGGGGGGCGACGGAGGCGATGGGAACCTCGAGCTCCCGAAGCTCTGCAGTGGCGGCAGTGTTGAACTCCGGCGAGGGATTCCGGTGGCATGGAGGCGCAATTCTCTAGGGTTCCAAAGGGCTTGCGAAGTGGAGAAGGTGGAGATTAAGTAGAAGGAGAAATTGGGCGAGGGGGCATAGGTTTTCAGTGTGGATTTGGCGATTTTTGCGGGCAGTTCGATCGGATCGCGTTCGTATAGGACTCAGCGACCTGAGGGAGAAGGTGAGCGCGGGACCCACACGTCAGCGACGGTGGAGGAGAGAAAGAAAAAAAAAGAAGGGGCTCTGACCCGGGTGGGCTGCGAGGCGCTTGCTGGGCCGATGGCGGGCTGCTGCGGCGCTGGCGCGCACGGTAGGCGGCAGGTAGGGGTGGGCTGCTGCGTTGGGCTGGGGTGGTCTGGGGTAGCTAGGTTTTTTTTGTTCTTTTTATTGTTTCATTTTCTTATTTCCTTTATATCTTTTTCATACAACCTCCGAATGAGATAGTTTTTATTTCTAATTTTTTCTAAAATTATGTAGATCAACATAGGATCATTTTTTGCAATAATTAGCCTATTTCAAGGTAGTGATTTCACAAATCCATGTGTATTCCGTTTTGTAGATGCATTTTTAGTAATCCAAAATAAGGGTTTAAACTAGTGTTTTGCAACCCAAATTTTCATGAATGCATTTGATGTCATGCCAATGCAATGCAAATGATTTTTTTTCTAGTCCCAATTTCTAAAACCTTGGGATGTGACAGACTAACCCCCTCAAGATGAATCTCATCCTTGAGATTCGAAATGGCTAGCAAGATTTGGGTGGTGTTCTCGAGGGGCTAACCCCCTTAAGAGAATTAAACTTGGTATCTCCATGGAACCATTGAGCTATATCTAATTCTTCCACCTTCTGGGTATGGGTATAACATCCATCTATGAGACATTTATTCTTAACAATCCAATCCATCCTAGAGTTGAATCTAAACTATGTGAATCCAATATAAGTATGCTAGTGGGAAATTTGTGTGATAACAATCTCCATGATTTAATTGTGGCATCTTGTACTAGCTAGCAATTCTTCTCCAATAAATTCACTCTAATAGATCCTTTAAGTAACTCCACATGTAACTATTCTTATCCATAAATGCTTCAGTATGAATGAACACGGTGCATCAGTATTGAAAAATTACGAGTGTGATGCATGTATTAACCAGGAACTTACTAGTCACGAAGTCTGGCTTGTTGGTTGCTTTCTTGGCATGGGCATGATTGACAATTGCCTTCGGGGTTGAATCTGGCTTATCTCCAGCTTCAATCCTCTTCTCCGGGCAATTATCAGCATAGTGTCCCTTCTGGTTGCACTTGAAACATGTCACTTGACTAATATCCTTCTTCTGATAGTTGTGGTTATGACCATTGTGGCCTCCAGAATTGTGAACATTTCCTCCTCCATGGTGTTGATGTCCATTGCCACCACAGTGGTTGTGTTCATTGCCTCCATCATTGTGGCCATTAGCTCCACTGTTGTGATGTCCAGAGCTTCCATTACCATCATGGAAGGTACGCTTATGGTGTGATCCTGAATTGTGATCATGGTGCTTCCTCTTGCGTCTTTCCACCTGTTGGTATTTCTCTTCTAGAATTCTGGCCTTGTCCATCAGCTCCTGGAAAGTAGGGCAATAGACCACAGACAACTACAGTGAGAGCTCATCACTGAGACCATCTAGGAACCTCTCTCTTCTCTTAGCATCAGTGTCCACATCCTCAGGTGCATAGCGAGATAGATTGTTGAACTCCTCTATGTAGTCCGCCATAGTGCGGTTGGTTTGGCGCAGGTTGCGGAATTCCTTCCTCTTCAAGCTCATGGTCCCTGCAGAGACGTGGTTGGTCCTGAACCCTTCCTCAAACATGGCCCAAGTAACAGTGTCCAGCGGGTGGGTAATCTGGAAAGCATCCCACCAAGAAGCAGTTGATCCTTCCAGCAAGTGAGCAGCAAACCTCACATTTTCAGCATCAGTGCAACCAACGGTCACCAAGTCCTTGTTCACAGAACGGAGCCAGTCAAGAGCAACCATAGGTTCAGGTGCAGATGCGAACTTAGCTGGCCTTAGCCTCAGGAACCTGGTGAGAGCATCTCCCTGGGGCTAGTTGTTCCCATTGTTGTTGTTGTTGTTGTTATTGTTCTGACTTGCCAAAAACTGAGTCATCACCTGAGTCAACTGTGCCTGTGCTGCAATATGCTGAGCAATCTCATCGGGCTGGCGGCGGGGAGGCATCTGTTGGGATAGCATAGACGAGTTATAGATAGAAAGACTACAGAAGTATTACTACCCATAACTATATGAAGCAAACAATAGGCACACAAGCAAACAATCATGACAAGCGACACTCAAGCCAAAATAATTTTGTTGATATTCCAGAAGTTTTTTTTAGTGGCATACCATCCACAAAACAGTTTTCATTTGATTAAAATTCGTTTGGGAGTCAACCTACAATCATAAAAGCAATGGACAGAATCTGTCCTGAAACTACAGCAGTGTTCACGAATTTTTCTGGGTACCTTAAACTCATGAGGAATTTTAGGAAATTTTTGTGCAGGTGCTACAGGTAATTACGCTCCAGATCCTAAAATATGAGCGCAATCCGAATTACCAGTAAAGAACTAAAAATCGCACGGTACAACTGGTCAGGCAGAAAACTGCAGCAGTAATACCACGAATTTTTAATCAAAACCTTCATTAATGCATTATGAAATCCATCAAAAATATTCTGGAACTTTGAGATATCAAATATCACATCCTAAACATAATAAAACAACTATCAAACAAGTTCTTGCATCAATCGATTGCTACATATAAGCGAAATCCTATCAAAACTATATGGTGGACATCATCTAACTATTGTTTATCTTGCGCTTTCTCGAACGAGTGTTCATCTACAAGTTTAGAACAAGATGAGATTAGAAAAGAAAAATCAAGGAACAAGGATTATAAGAATCCAATAAGTACAAAATTATAAGTTCCTCCATAGCAAGAGTCTTCCTTCTATGTTTTAAAAGAGAAGAGTATGAGAATTGAAGTGATAAGAAGATACAAGAAAGAATTGTAAGATGAGGGTAGATAGAATAAAATAGTTCTTATAATTCATATGGGTTTGCTATTCCAGTCCTAAGTCACGATCCTACAGTCAACACACTGCTCTGATACCATCCTGTAACACCCTCGCCTGATAAGGCTGAGTTCCTGTGTATAGTGCCAATCTCTGGATCGGTTCACTGGCACACACAGTGCAGATGAATACTAAATAACATAACAGTGCATCATTATTACATCGAATGATCCAGAATTTGTAATTATTACATAGTGCGTAGCTCAAAGGCTAGCTCAATTAAAAAGGTAGTATACGGAAGCATAAACAGATAGTAGGCTCAATCTTCAATTGTGCCACAGGCAAACAACTGTTGAGTGGAGTACCGCGACCTATTCGATCACTCAGAATCGGTATAACCTGCAAGATAAAACATAGCAGCCCTGAAGGGTCAATACATGGAATCTATGGCAAGTAGCGCTAAGTAAAGGAGACAATGCACCTAGCATCTACATGCTTATTTGGCTAGTGGAGCTTTGGCTATCTTGCACTTTTCAAACACATTTATCCTACTTTCGTAAACCATTTGATTCATAGCAACCCATTAGGTTCACCCATCAAGTTTTAGTAATTAGGAAAAACGATGAGTGAGAATATGGCATAGCCTCGATATCAAGCAACTCAATCGTCCGTAACCGGGGACATAGCTAAGTACTTAGTTTTACACACCCTACAGGGGTTTGTACACTTTACCCATATGACCTGGCCAACCCAGCTCGTACCACCACACTCATATTGTGTGATGATAGGGAGAAGTCCAAGATGAGACCTTTAGAGAATTAGATCTCCAAACCCCACTGCGCACCGGTCCCATCCTACCATTCACTACATCTCTGGCTACGCTGGGTTCAGATCACCATGACCTACTAAGTCCTACCAGCCACCCATTTCTTATTGGCACATGGTTGCACACGTAAGCTACTTTAACAAAGAGAACCAATCCTTCTCAATACCCTGGGCGGCATTCCCCACCATTATCCACACTCCGTTGACAATCCAACCACTCTGCCCAAGTAGTTCATTAACATTATGTTGTTTTTAGTTCGAACAAACACATAATTCACCATAATGTGATCCCTTTCCCCCGTCTTCATAGCAGGTCTAAGCACATCTACTGAACGGGGCTCAACTATAAGGAATTCCTACCATAATATATAGGATATAGCATAGCATAGTAATTCCTACAGAATATCTACAGAAATACACTACACATGCATAAGAGAAAATAGTAGGACAAGGTATGAACAAAATAGCATCTACTTGCCTTGATAGTAGTTGGAGTTGTTCAGACACTCGTTGCAATCACAGACATTGCACTCCTCGCAATCTATCGATCAAACAATTCCAAACGCATAAACAATCATGCACAATCATAAACAAATGCACAAATACATGCATGACAATTTAATAGAGGTTTCAGTACTATATTTATGTTCTCTGATCTTTATACCTACTGATGACATGCATGGGAAGCTTTTAATGTAATAAAACCAATTATTGCATTAATTAGATCCATTTAATAGGCTTTATACAATTTAATTCAACCTCTATTATAAACAGTATGATAAGTTCTTGGTAAAATACTCCTGGATAGGTATTGTATTTTATAGCCTGTAGCAAAAGGATTCATGTCAAAATAGTTTGCAGATTATTTTCTAGAACTAAAATACTACAATATGCATTTTAATAGCTCTGAAAATATTTTTACAGTAAACTTGTAATTTTATTCCATAATCATGTTCTACACAATTTTGTGAATTCATGGGTATATCATTTGTATTTTTCTGATTTGTAATTTATTTTATATGAATTAATTGCTCCAAAAAGGGTATTAAACCATTT